>JAQPPZ010002606.1:1337500-1590000 GCA_028583015.1 Wollemia nobilis
AAGTCTATAAAAATTGGGGTCTTTTCTATAAAACTTGTTAAAATTGGGGTCTTTTTATAAAACTTGTTAAAATTGTGGTCTCCTTACTCTATATTCTATGGTAGTTGTCCTAGCAATTTTTTCCACTCCTTATCACTTAATAGTTGCTTGGATTCTAGGTATTTTAATTTTCCTAAAATATATTTGTATGGATTTATTGTAAATCCATCATAATTTCCCTTGAGCTCTTGAAGCTTGGGATAGAAAAGCTTAAATTTTTGATATATTTCAATTGCATCCCATTTTTTAGCATGGTCCTTTTCCTATTTGAACATTGCATTAATAATGACATCATCAAGAATATTTATCTACAAGTAAAAACTATCTAGCAGCTCAACATTAACTAACCCCCAAATATCCTTAATTATTTATTATACTAGGGTTTGCAAATATGCCAAAGTATCCCTATAGGTTTGAAGGTCTCTCTATACATATAGGATATTCTTGAACTTCCTAACAATATCCTTCTTGTCCATCTATAGTTATTACAATTATGATGGTGGACATAAGTTTTAGTATTTATTGATATTTATTCTTAGCATATAACTATTCTTTAACCTATCTAATGGTCTTTATTACTAGGATCAAGTTATGTTTTACATAGGCCATGAAAAAATAGTATCTCTATATATTTGTTGCTTCTAACCAATCCCAAAGGGACTTGAATCATTGTATGTTGAAGTCCTTAAATTTTACAACTTTCTCTTTTTTTTTTTTGAAACTATTAGCTCTTCAATTATTTGATTTTTCCTATAGGGATTCTTGGTGTTATCTAATCTAAATCTACCATTGTTTCAATTGCTATAAGAGATCCTCCATATGATGTGTATTATTCTAAACATTATCAAGTTTGGATTTGAGTCCTTTAAAATGCTTCTTCAATTGATCTCTTTCTAAGGAATCCTTTTTCAACACCTCATTTTATTTCTAGAGTTGCTCATTTTATTCCTTGAGTAGTGCCACTTATGCTTCAAGATATTGGTTTTTATTGTAAGAGCATTGTCCTATACCATAAGTTAGCTCAAATTCATGTCCACATAAATAAAGGGTTGGTTCATGAGTTGGATCATTTGATATGGATCTATTTGGCTTAGATCCAACTCAAAAACTATTTTTTTATACTAGATAATGGAAGTTGTGAATTTGGAGGGGTCATTACCTTTGCCTCTATTATATAGATATTATCCCCTTTACATGTCAATCATGACTTTAAAAATACAAAATCCTTAGAGGTTTTATCCTTCAACTACTTATATTCTTTCTTCACATTCTTTTCTTTGACACTGAGGACATAAAATATTTTTTAGCATCTATCTCTTTTGGCCTACAAATGAGTTCCACATTAATGTTGGAGAATATTACATTATTTGGTACATGAAAATGTACCCCCATCATACCTTTATAGTACAAATGTAAATATGTAATAGATTAAGGTTTTATTCTATAGTTTATGAGTGATTTATATTTCATCTTTATGTAAGTGTCTATATATAGGATATGCACAAGTGTGATGTAAGTGTCTATGTGCAAGACATGCACAAGTGTCATGTACGTAAGAATGCAAGTGTGTAATGAGAGAATGTGTAGAAGTGTTATGTAATTGTGAAAATATGTAATGTGAGGATGTGTACAAGTTTATTGTATTAGGAGTACATGTAGGAGAGTAAGATTCATGTAGAAGTGTTTAAGTCTCATAAAGTCAAGTATGCATGTAAGAAGAGAGTGAAGAGTATTGTATACAAGTGGCAATATGATAAGCCAAAGGTCATGGGAGATGACATATGGAGAACAATAGTCAAGTATGTGAAGAGTCATATTCTATGTCTATATTATGGAGACAAATATCCATACAATAAAAGATCAAACAAATAAGAAAAAGTTGAAAAATGATTTGTAATGATCACCATAGCAAGCATTCATAATAAAACTTGTATACAATTTTTTTGAGCAATATTATTGTAAGTATATTTAATGCTTGTACATGAATTATTTTGGCCATTTACATTCATATTTGATATTATAGTGAATGTTATTATTATTTATATTGTCCAATATATATTTGATTGCTCGTATTTTTAATTCTACTCTTGATTATTGATATTAAGACCTAAAATACTATATTGGGACCTATCATAGTTTGGCTTAAAAGCCAACAATTAAGGCCTAACTTAGCCCTACAACTACACTAGTTTTGGGATGTGCTTCTACAAAATTAGTCTTTATGTACTTGGTAGGTGATGTCATTGCTTGTAGAAGTTGTCTTTCTTGGGAAGGTGGACGATGTGGACATGTTGAGATAATTGGTAGGAAAAAATGGATAGTTATGGTGGTAAATAAAGTTGACGTGAAAGGGGTTGTGTGGGTAAAATTTTGACAAAATTCAAAGGATGAAGTGATAGATACAACAAATTACAAAGTGTTGCAAAATTTAAGGATCAATATGAGACCAATAATAGGCCAAATCCATAGATGACAAGAGAAAATATCAATAACTACCATGTTCTTCGTAGGAATAGGCAACAAGAAAATCAACATATCATAGAGATATCTCAAATTCAGTTCCAAGGGAGAGTCGTTGCCTAAAAAAGAGTCTAAAACCATGAAATTCTAAAACCGAAGCCTAGCGAGTGAAAGCCCTATCAAAACCCATGATTCCAAAGAAAAAATTCCCTCATATATTTCAAGAAACCATACGCGTTGAAAATATGCTAATAATAGCAAGAAAAATCTCTCCCAAAGATGTCTTATGTCCCTTTGATTTTTGCATGAACTCTTTTCACATGTCATACATAGAGAATCCTAGATCTTACTCATCTCAAGTCCCTAATATCAATGATGTTTCCATCATTCAGAAGTAACAACTTCAAATAGAATGTGAGTTAAGATAAATGATTCAAAACTTGACCAAATATGTTAAAAAAAATGGAGGAACGACTCTCACAACAAAATTGGGATGATCCTAACAATGATGCACCTGCATTACTAGAACCTTATTATATTAGTTTTTGGTCTCCTATTAGTATATAAATCACTATGAAGAAGATAATAGAGTAGGATATAAATTATGGAAGAAAAAAAAGGGTGATATGCTTGTTCTAGTTGAGCCTTCATCATATAAGGAAATCTACATTGAAGCAAAAATGTCTAGCTAGAGAGTTTTGTAGGGACCCTCATTGGTATATAATGTTATGGAATTCAACACAACACCCAATAAATAATATTATGAAGAGACAAGTGTCAAAACCAATCAACATGAATATTATGATTATGGTCATTCTCGATTTCCAAAAGACCAAGTTATAGATGAAGAATATCAAGTATGCACACAACCACTAGTACCATAGATAAAATATTTGAACCAGAGAAGGGTTAAGTCATATTAAAAGCTATATTTCCTAGCTATAACTTCAATACAAAGAGTAGAAATGGTGGAGGAATTTCATTGCCTATTCAATAATCCTAGTGCAACACCAAGAAATTTAAGAGAAGACTTACTAATGGCTAAAGAGGTAGATCCTATGGACATCTCCATTGGAAAATAAAAAGGAAACAAGGGTGTACCCAAAAAAATCATGCCCTTGGTATTTCCCAAAGAAAGTTATTCTACTCCATTTTATTTGTCTCTTTCTTTAGAAAAATGTATACGCATTTAAAAAAAAAAATGATGATGGTATGTGGATGCCCAAACTTGGTTTCCATCCAAGATATAATGGTCATTGATGTACCCCCATTATTTATCATGTGCCTATATAAATGTTTATTAAAATAGATTAGAGGATGTCCAAACCAAAGCCAAGATCAAATGGTAATCCTAGGGATCAAGAAGATAATTTGTATACAGGATCAAGGCCTACATCCTTTCCACATCAAGAACAATCAAGCCTACCAGAAAAATGCATTCATGACATAGGAGCAAAAGTCAATAAACTATCAAAATTAGAGATAGTTCATTCTAAGCAATATCATCTATACTCTAATGACAATTAACATCAATATCTAGTAGCCAACTATACTCTTTACTAGGATACAAAATATGTTGATTTCCCCTAGTTGGCAACTCAACTGGTAAGAGACAGAGATGAATAGAAGGTAGAAAAATGAATAGAACCATGGATGAAGAAGTACACACCTGATATGTTGGAAGTCTCAATGCCCAACTAGATAGGATTTAGTACAAAATAAAGTTCTATAATGTTCATATGTGGCCAAAGTGCATGATATCCAAAAGAAAATTTATAATCAGAGTATACTCTAGAAAAGCTTGAGAGCAACTTTGAATTTCCAAAAAAAAAAAACATGAAAAACTCAAGTTTGGTGTCATATGGTCCAGTTATTGTAGATTCACAAGATAGTCTTCAATAAATTCTCTAGGCCAGGTGTAGGTAGGTAGACCACATTTTTATGTACATAACCGACAAGTAAATAAAATAGTTGATTGTAGTTATAAAAAGCATAATAATGGCAAGCTTGTGTGAGAGCATGTTGCCTACATTAGTATGTACATAAAATAAAAAAAAATAAAAAAAATAGATCATTGCAACATTTGATTATGAATTGATAAAACTAAAGGCATGGGAGAAATTTGGCAAAGTAAATGGAGAATTGAATTTGAAATAAAATATGGTTGCCACTAAAATATTTCACATAGCACTTTTCTCTCTC
The DNA here is from genome assembly GCA_028583015.1 of Wollemia nobilis. Classification (NCBI taxonomy): domain Eukaryota; kingdom Viridiplantae; phylum Streptophyta; class Pinopsida; order Araucariales; family Araucariaceae; genus Wollemia; species Wollemia nobilis. The sequence goes on from JAQPPZ010002606.1 coordinate 1,342,202, forward strand.
TCTCTCTCCATATTATTTCTAAATTATCTATCCATAATTAATACTTTGACTTTTTAGCCCAATGGTCAAGAAAAAATAGGATAGAAGCCATAGGGGATGCACCTAAAAAATTTGACATGGCACAAGGCAAAAATAACACAATCCATGTGAGTAAAATAAGCACGTTATACTATATGAAGCATAATGTCAATAAAATAAGAAGCAACAAAAAGAGAAGATCTTGGTTGACATAAGAAGAGATGTGAATAGATAGTTCATGGAAGTCCAAATTTTTGAAAAGAGCACTCTATCAAAAGGTACAACTTTATAGACACTAGTTTCCGAAATCATCATTCATGACTCGATTTTATATGTCTTGTTATGCAACATAAATTGGAAGAAGATATTCTCAAAATGAATGTGAATTCAAAGGCACAAGCGAATACTTGAATGACGAAAAGCAATCATCAGAGGAAGTTCATGATGGTATGCATGAAAAATATAAAGGAGCATGAAGAATATAAATATTGGCTTGCAAGTGACTGGAATAGTTTCTTATCGAAATTTATCTATTCCTAAAGTGGCTTTTTGCTGCAATGGAGTATGCTCATAGAGGTACTTTTTTTGGAGGTGTCCAATGGATCAGATAACCCTTTCACTCTTTTTTATGGGTTTGTCCCATGACTAAGGACCCCCTTGATTTTTTCTTTCTTATTTTTCTCTTCTTCCTATAATAATATTGCTTCTTCGACCATTCATTTATACATTGCATCACGAACACCTTCATTTATTTATGTATTCACATCATTGTTTTTTATCCCTCGTAAATCATATTTATTCTAATGTGTTGTCCTCCCCTTGCTTTTTCCCTCTTCTCCTCTTTACCACCATTTTTCTCCTTTTTACACGTGTATATATTTGTTACCCCATATTTTTTTTCCTTCTATCACCCACCACCCTCATTTATTTTATGGCAATTACCAATTGTATTTTCCCCCTTTTATACCACCCACCTTCCATCTTCCTCAATTTGTTTACCCCCTTCCTCCATTGAAAAGTACTAAGTTAAAAATAAGGCCATCTAATTTCTCCATTCCCATGATCAAAAATGCCTTGAGAGATACCAAACATGTGGGTCAAATTTTAACCACATTCAAATGACAAAGAGATAGTTGTAAAATTTACACAAAATTACTAAGTGTTGTAAAATTGATGGATTAGTCAATGATAAAAAACATCCCAAATCTATTGATGACATGAACAAACATCAACTAACATGCTCTTTGCAGGAATATGCAGTAAGAAAATCAACATATCATAGAGATTCATCACCTAAAAAGGATCCTGAAAAAGTGAAATTTGCAAACCTAGGCTTGGTAGGTCAAATCATAGTCAAACCCCATCGCCCACTTGGAGTTGCGATAGTTAAGGCACATTAGAATAAAAGTCTCAGGGTTGTGATTCCTCGAGCAATGATGTCACAAAAAATAAGATATGTTTGGCATCGCACAAAGTGAGTAAAATACACCCAAGATTAAAATATGGCTAGAAGTCACACCATTTTGAGCGACGATGTTAAATTTTCCCAATCCCATGCTTAAAATAGCCAAGAAGTATAAAGAACCTAGAAGCATCCAAACCTGAGACTCAAGCTCAAAACCATAACTTATCTACAAAGATGATATAGAAGATAATGATGGAGTTGGAATTCAATAGCATCAACCAATATTACTCCATATCTTCACCATAGTGCTTGCTAGTTGTTCCCAACCAGAACCTCAATAATACAGTCACTTGCAAGAATCTATTGTAGATCAACAAGTCAAATTCAAACATAGACACAATAAAAATTTGGACCACTCATGCAAGTTTCTAGAACCTTTTGTACAACTATCTACAACCATTTTTATAACTAAATATAAATATTTTATTGCAAGATTCAAATAAGTAGCTTATCAATGTGAGTTTAGACCTCATTCAAGGGGTTGACTCTATAGTCCTTGCCCTGTAATACAATGTAATTATTGTTTGTCAATGAAGTGATATTTTTTTGGTCTCCATGGTCTTTGCATCATATATTTTATGAAAATGATCTTTCTAAGTCATTTTTGTTACACTATAGTGTTGGTTTATTATGTTAAAGTAGTTCTATGTTTGAATTACCTATTGGATTGCTGACATTTATAGTCCTTGGAATGATTAGAAGCTTTAGATATTCATTTTAAGTTGTTTATGTTACATTCCACATTTAGTGCATTTTTTAATGCAATATTATTATTTCCTCTTGGATTGCTAATTGTGTAAATCCTTAGAATGATTAAGATGAGTGTAAGTGGTTGAATGAACATGTATATGTAATCATTAATGGCTGATATATTAAGTACCATGAAATGGTTCAATAGTTGATTATTTTGTGAGATCTAGTGTTGTTACACTATATCCTGGCCATGTTTTCATTATTCCCTAAACCCTTTCTCTTTTTTTCCCTTTACTCCTTTCCTTTCCCTTTTCCTTCAAAATATATTTATAGGATCTAGCCTTCTTTGGAGGCTGAAACATAGGGTAACCTTGTTTCATCCAATTACTATAATGTGGCTAAAATTTATGGGCATAAAGTATTTTCATAGCAATGGCATATTTAGTCCAACAAGTTGGTTCTAATACTAGTTACACTAGTGTGTTTGCTAACAAGGACATCATTGGTGACAAGGTGGATGATGGTGAAGGCGATAGTGCATGTGGCACTAATGATTATATAGTGCAAATTTAGATGTATGGAGATGTAAATGAGGTGATGCGTATGGTACCAAGCTTAAATATAATGATTGAAGGTAGGGTTCATCCAGGATAACCATGGGATACAACAAAAAAGGGTGAGAGAAGTTCAATAGAAGGGGTGGGAACATAAGAAGTAATAATAGAGGAATAAATAATAGAAAAAGAAGCAATATCATTAGAAAATGGAATGAGAGTGGAGGTTTATACAAAAATGGCCATGATGTTGGTTATTTCCAATTCAAGTGAGGATCCTTCTTGAGGGATTTCCCCCCTCGAGTTGTGGTACTTGTTCTTGCTAATCATATTCCACTACTACTTTTCCATGCATTAAACCATATCTTTAAAAACTACATTTCCATTCAATTAATTTCTACTACACTACCAAGATGACCACTACTAGTGTTATAGATGCTATAGAGATAATAATTTTTTGTGTTGGTGCTCACCTTGATCTTTTGGGGCTAGATGGACCTATTGTGGCTTTGTCATTTTTTTTATCTCTTTTAGCACTTTTGAGGTGTTTGTAATCTCAAATGGAGAATAATTGGTCATCAAATTAGACATTTCTTATTGACCTCTCAACATGCTTATCTTATAATATATTTTATACCATGCTAGATTTTTTTGTTTGTGTACCTCAATTCCCTTAAGCCCCCCAATTTCTAATGGGTCATTTTAATGTTTGGGTAAATATAATTTTTGGCCTTAGTGTAAAATGAGTCCCACTCTAGTGAATTATTGTACCACTCTTGTATCTCATATTTATATCATACATGCTCCCCAAGGTAGAAAGGGCTTACTCTTTACTCTGATTGAATTTATTTTAAATGTTATAGCTTTATTTGTTAGCAAAGAAGGTGTAAAACTTCTTGGCCTTAAGTGCGCTCTTAAAATATCCTATTAGGTCATAGGACCATAAATTTTTGAGTTTTTTGATCACCATGTGCCTTAGTTTTCCTTCCATGACTCAATGAATACCATGTGGCTTTGGAGTGGTATTCATTATTATATGCTTGAGTGGATAGAAGGTTGTTTTATTCTACCCCCTGAAGTATTTCAAATCAACATAATCAATTTACCTCATATATTCAAGGTTGAATATGTAGTCAAGGATGAATATAGGAAACTCAAAGGGCATGGATGAAAATAAATAAATATGGATAAATTACCAAGTCCCCCTCAAATGAAATTCTCTATTTGGCCATTCTTAATAATTCATAAACTAGCATACTTCATATGATGACTTGGGTATCTTTCCCCTTAATTTTTCCATTATCAACTCATACACCTTGTCATAGAAGAGATATGATATATTATCTTCATATCGACAAGGTATGTTTATACATTGTGACTGAAAGAGGATCTCCATATACCTCTACCTACTTTATTTAAGGGGTTGGAGATAAGTATCTCTTCTAGTAGATGATGAGCTAGACTAGGTATGAGGTGTAGTTTAAAATATTTTAGTTGATTATCCATCTAATCAATTACATACTTGGCATAGTCAATCATCTAGAAGTGCCTAGGATAACTTTATATTGCATAGAGAAGAGCTATGTATTTTTTATAAATCTTGGAATCCACTCTTCCCAAGAACTATGAAAATTCTATATAATATCATTTCACATCATCCTAAATATTTTTAATTCTAGACGAATGCTAAAATCTACTGTTAGGTTTGGTTTCTTTAGATAAAGCACTAAGAATTACTTCCAAAAATTGATGGTGCCTTCATAATAAAATTATTTTGGGATATTTGAGTTGTAAGAGATCCACATGATAGTATCATTTATCATCTTTACCATCTTCTTGATGTGATCCTCATCGATGTATAAGGACTCTTCACTCCATTATGGTGGTTTGAAGCTTCTCTAAGAGAGGTCATACCTTTCAACACATTATTCTATCAACTTTGGACAACTCTATATTTATGGTATCAATTTCATGGCCAACCCCAAGGTTAAATTTGGTTGATACTCCAAGATTTGTTTTGAGGGTCAAAGTTGAATTTCCACAATACCTCTCTCCTAATATGCCCTATATAATGTTTATACTTTCCTTCCTCTATCCTCTTGTATCAAAAATTTCTTTGGGTCTTTTAGGAGGAGGTGAAGGCTCCATATTTCTCTTAGCCCTTTTCTTCTTCCCATTTCCTTTTGATATATTAGTTTCTTGTAGAAGTACTAGTATATATGAATGTGGAGCAAGGTGGATCTAATAATATCCTCAAGAGATCCAAGATGGGTGTATGGAATGGTAGGAGAAAACAAAGGTAAGTTATATGTATTTTTTTTGTAATCATTTTAATGGAGTCACCTTAAATTCCATTTGGCAAAGAGAATTGGCAATGATATCAGGCCATGCCTTAAGGTGCTATATGAAATTAAAAGTAAATTAGATTCCATGATCTCTAGCTCTGAGCAAAAAAATTGCAACAATGAAGACAAGTTGAGGCCATGTAAATCCCACCTTCTTGAATTCCTTGTATCAACAGTAGCTTTAGCAAATTTTAGTAGGGGATTTTGAGTGCATTTTGAATACAAGCATCTAGTGGGATGATAGAGTCCTATTTTATAGAGCATTCTATGATAGGGGTACAACCCATACTTAAGGGCATGAACACATGTAACCAAGAGAAGCACAATGCAATGAGGATAGCTATTGCAACTTTTTGGTATTATTCTAACATTCCCTTAAATATGGTAAGGTCTCCATACTAGCAACACATGATAAATATCATCACAATTTGTGAGATAGAATTGAAGGTATCAACTTATAAGAAACTTAGGGACCCTCTCCTTCAACAATCTATGGACAACATTTAGGTTGTGTTAAAATTTATACACATGAACGATTAATTTTTTGATAATTCAAGTTGTGCTTGAAGACCAATGCAAGGTGTGGAGGATGAATGGTTGTAGTATCATATATTATGGCTAGATGAATAGGAAGGGAAGAACCTTAATTAATTTTTTGGTTGCTTCTATAGGAGGAAATACATTTCTAAAGTTAGAATATGCATCAATAGAAGTTAAGAGTGTTGAAATTCTTGCAGGGTTGTTGGGGGAGGTTGTGTTGGAGGTTAGGGAGGATAATATTATTGAAATCATCATGGAGAATATAGTAGCATACAAAATAGCCACTAATATTTTGGAGTAAATATTCCCCACTATTTTTGGGATCCCATGTGCAGTTCATTATCTTGATTTGCTCCTTGAGAAAATTGGAAATTACCTTGAGTGGAAAAGATTGTACAAAATGCTAAGGCTATCATAAAATTCATCTACAACCATGCATGGGTCCTTAGCCTCATGAGGTGATTTACTAGTGGGAGGGAGCTAGTGTGACCCAGAATTACAAACTTTACCACAAACTTTGTGATATTGTAGAGCATTTATAATGCAAGAGGGTCACTAAAGAAAATGTTTATGAGTAATGATTAGAATTTTGAATGAGCTATAAGATATCGATTCTCACTTGAGGGGCATAATATATATACCTATTTGTTTGAGGAGGTATTATAGATAGTCATAGATGAGGTAATCAAGGTATAAGGCTAATTTTATTAATTTATTTTATTTGTTGTAAAGTATTTTTTATTTAAATTATTTGTTTTTTTCAGGTGTTAGAGCCTTTGGTGAAGTTTTTTTGTCTTGTTGATGGAGAAAAATCTACAATTGGATATGTATACGAGGGTATGGATATGACAAAAGAGGAAATTGTTGCATTTTATGGATATTCTTGTACCAAATATGATCCTATTTGGAAAATAATTGATAACCGATGTACATCTCAAATCCATAACCCTCTTCATGCACTATGTTACTAATTAAACCCCTAGTTTTTATTCTCCTACTTTTCATACCGATTATGAGTTGAAGCTTAGCCTTCAAGATTACATTGAGCAGATGCTCCATAAAAGGGAATTGCATGCTAAGGTGCGTGAAGACATACATGATTATAAGCAATGTCAGGGCCTCTAATTCCCATCCGAGTAATGCATTTGAATGAGGTTAAAGTTAAGATCATGTAACCCTATTGAATTATTATTTATTGTATTTTGATTTTATTTTAAAAAATTATCTTAATTGACTATTTTACATGTGAATTATTAAATTTATTTATTTTTTTGGTTGTTTCTATATTTATGGTGGGAGGACTTTGGTGATTTTACACTCAAATTGCAATGAATGGCCATCAAAATCTTACCTAAAACATGAAATGCTTTAGGTTGTAATCAAATTAGAGTATGTTTTAGAACATACACTCCAAGAAGTGCAATAGGATTAAAAAAGAAAAGTTAAATCATATTGTGTTTGTGCATTACAACCTTCACCTCCACCAAAAAAGTATTGCAAAAACAAGTACCAATATCATTGACCTAAGTGGAATTGATCCATCATCTAAATGGATCATAGATGTAGAGTAGGAGTAGAAGGAATAACCTCTCTTCTCCCTATATGAATGATAAAACTTTGAAGACCTAGCAAAGGAGATAGAAATCAGGGACAAAGAAGAGGCATGGGTACAAGAATCCACAAGGGCACAAGCTACACAACAACAAATAGAGACTAGGCCTTCTAGTAGGGAAAACGTAAAAGGAATTGCAAGACACTAGAGAGTGGTAATATTGAGGGATTTTGATACATTTTGTAATTTGTACCTTTTCATATTATAAGCAATACAAGATGTGTTTTGTCACTTTCATGTATAGTTAAAGCGTGTATGATGTATCACATGCCACTTTTATATGTATTTTAACCTTAAAATTTTACATCATTAATATTTTATTTGCATAGTGTTAATTCATTGTGATATGCATGAAAAACAATTCCAATGAAAATTGCATTTTCTTTGGTTTTTTTGTTGATTTTTTTTATTCCTAATTTTTCTTGATTTTTTCTCTAGTCCAATTTTGAGTCAATTCTGATTTTCTCTACTATGACTCTTATGATAGAGAGTGTGGATGTAGATCAAGGATAAGTGGGGGAAGTTAGATGTTACTAAATATTTATAGCCTTTTCCTTGTTATGACACAAGCATGATTGCACCTACCTATGATTGACATGGGATATTGCTTGAGTGGGTTACTTGACCTATTAAGGCCCAATTTCCCAACTAGGAAATTAGCTCTTAATGGGAACCTATAGAAAGTGGTTTACCCTAATTTTTAACAATATGTAATGAAAAAGAAAACTAAAGTTTGTATTAAAGAAAAAACTACAAGGATTTTAGAGGAGTGAAAAGACCTAAATGGGATTTAATAGAAGAAGGAGAAGACAATGACAAAATAATAGTCATAGAATAATATATGAAAAAAGATATGTATATATCTGTAGATTTTATTTTTGCAAGAGCTTCTACTAGATAGGACAAAGGTGTTGTACATTTACAAAAATTGGCATCATTCTTCCATCCATTGTGGCAAGTTTGTAAGCATTCAAACCTACAATGTAATTTTTTTTATAAAACTTGCTCTAAAGAGAGTCAAAATTCTAATGGCTTCCAGGATTTTCTTAATCCTTGTCCCACTTGAATACTAGCTATCCCTCCTTATAATCCATTTTAATGGATCATTTGTCAAACCACATTTTTATTTCCTCCTTATGTTGCACTATCCTTTTGAATGCCTTTTCTCTTTTCTTCTCTAGAGACAATACAACATTTAATATTACTTGTATTGGGTGAATGTTGGTGTCTTAAAGTTTTAATGGCTATAATATTTGAAGGGAGGGGAGTTCCAAATTTACTAACAACACTTTACCATAGACTAGATTATAGGACGAAGACCCTGTAGATGATTTAAGTGTCACTTGATTAACCTAAAGTGCCTCTTGTATCTTAGTATGTAAATCATTGTATGATTTAATGATGGTTTTCTTTAGGATCGTTATTATGTTTTTATTGTTGGTTCCACCAGTTCATTGCCTTAGGGAAAATAATTAGAGGATTTCTTAAGTAAGAATTAGTATTTTAGGAAAATTTTCATCATCTTGGCCTCCTTAAAGTGGGTGGCATTGTTAGTCATTGTGGTGTATGGAACCTTGAATCTTGTGGTGATATCTCATAATAACTATACCACAACTTATTGAATAGATGATTTGACTAGGACTACTTCAACACACTTTGTGAATATTCTATGGTAGTGAGGATCCACTGATGTATTCTTGATAGGGGACTAATTTTTCCAATGAGTTATAGGTCCTATAACTGGAATGGTTTAATAATAATAATGGATTTTAGTGGCATTGAGACTCTCCTCTTCCCCATGAAAATGTAGCTAGATTTACAATTTTTAAACCATAGGAAGTAATCAAAGAAGATGGTGGAAAAATAGTATCCAACTCTTAGTATTTTAAGGTTCATAGTGGGTGCTGAATAATGCCATCCATTATCATGGTACTTCTTTATCAAGGCTTTTATATTTTATTCTTCAACACATTGTAATAGGATGTTAGCATACCTTTTCTTGAATAAGACATCATCAAGCCATGTATAGTGCATTTCCTTTTCATTGAATCAAAACCTTTCTTTGGATGTCAATATTTTGAGGACATGTTCAATTACCACTTACCTATAAATATCATTCATCCATTCTATCTAACCATCGATTCCTATCTCCTCTACTAGGGAAACTTAGTCCTTTAGAACATAAATTGCTAGATTTTCATGCAAGTATCTATCCTTGATGAGCTAGATGGTTTTTATTTCAATATTAAATTCATGAATCTTATTTATCCATTCAACTCTCTTTTCCCCTAGTTCATCAAGGAGCATAATGGGTGAAAAACCAAGGTGAACTATGAAGATAATGTTTTTTCTCTATGATAGATAGTACCTAAAATTTCAAAGAGCTTTAATGAGAGTAAACACCTTATTTTATATGAAGTTGTATCTTTCTTCATAGTTATAGAACACTTGAATAATGAATGATATAGGGTGTTATTCATCCCCCCCCCCACCCCCCCCCCCCCCCCCCCACCCGCCTCCCCCCCCCCCACCCCTCCCCCATCCTTATCATTTTTTTGAGTTAATACTATAACAATGCTTTTCATCTATCTTGAACATGCATATCCTAAAGTCTTTGGATAAAGTGGGATTGATTAGGACTAGAAGTTTGGAAATGATGTAATTTTATATATTGAAAGGCTTTCCTACCTTCATCATTCAAAGTGAAGGTGGAATCCTTATTCAAAATATTAGTAATTGGTCTAACCATTTGCAAAAATTTGGTTATGAATTTGGTGATAAATTATATTTAACCTACGAAGCAATGAATTGCATGTCAACACTTACTCTATTTTTAGTTCTAGAACCATCAAAGGGTATTATCTAGGTTACATTAGCTCTTTGGCTTGTTAAAATTTGAATGCTAGATGGTTCTTCTAAAATGAGGATATTCCCAAGCTCAATTTCCTCAAAATCAACCTATGGATCTTCTTCATCTTGGACCACACTAATTATCATATCTATTTGAAATGTTTGGTCATATTTAGTTTTTTATCATCATCCACAAAATTTGGGAGTTTATTCCAATTTACTATGTCATCCTTATCCACTTTGTGCAAGAGGTAATTGTACAAAGTATTTTTACCAATACTTATCACCTTTATATCTCTTATCATCTTCATGTGAGTATAATCCATCACCAAATTACTCTTGATCCTTCTATCTATATAATATAGAATATATTCCCTAGAGCAAGGTCAAAATTGGATGACTTATAATTACTTCTAATTCAACCTATGGATAATTCCATATCCTGATCTAAATCCTATTGTTGAGAAAGATAAAATATAGAAAAGGATAAAGGTTGAGATGATCAAAGATAGAGAGAGTGATATTTGTGGCCAGAGCTTAGATAACAACACAACCTTTAGATAAATGAGCAATTACCATATATTACAAGCAATACCTAATAGACTCTAACCCAACCAAAGCTATGCAAAAAATATAGTAAACTAAAATAATATAGCATCTAACATGCACTCTAATCAAAATAAGTCAAAAAACTTCATGCCTAATAGATCATGTTTTAATAACCCATAAATTGAAATGTATAAAAGTACAAATATTATATTAATCAATGATTCCACACACTTCAACTAGGATAGGTCAAAAAACCCTTGATATTATTAGAATAACATGAATAAAAATCTTACATCAAGAAAACCCTAAATTATCCGACCCTTTACAATGAGAAGTATTCCTCTATTTATACTATTTTCTCAATTAGAAATGAGACTAACTACTAATTATAATCATAATCATATTTATCATGCATGATTAAGGATTATATGGCACCAATAATCCTCTTCAACATATTCAACATGTTCTTTGTTGGCCCTCTTGCAGTCATGATTTGTAGAATATTTAATTATGCTTTATTGGGTGGTTATCACTTTCATGCTCTAAAAATTATAATTTTGGCCTAACTATTTTATTTTGGGAGTTCTCGATACCTTTTCCTTAAAATAATTTCAATTTGCAAACATATCAAATATTTTAGATGTGGACATAATTCTTCCATCTAATAAACTTGTGTTCATAATGCTTCTTTCCTTTGACTTGCACTTTAGGCCATTCTTCTTGCTTATACATGCTTTACATTAGGCTAAAAAATTTTAGAGGTCAATCTAACATCATCATGAAAAGGTTTTGGTTTTCTTCCTTCTGGTATTTCATTAGTATCTTCTTGACTAGACTAGGGATCTTGAAGCACCTTTCTTACATCATCCAAAAAAATGTTTCAACTTGCTTTCCTTCTAGGATTTTGAGTACTCTCTTATTGTCAAATTTTGTAATGCCTAGCTAACATCACTATAGAAAAGTTGTGGCAACTGAGACTTTGCAAGTTCGATTTCAAAGCATATAAAGTGAGTCTAGATAAAAACTTATGGCTCTAAAAATAATCAAATTTTAAGAAATTTTATACATAGAATTGCTTCCTTAGGCCCAAAATGAAATAATTTGAAAGAATTATGGTTTCCAAAGGGCTCTTCAAGCTTGAAAAATAAATAATTTTAAAAAAATAAACACGAGTTTGGTATTGCATGAGTTTTCTTAGACTTGTGAATGTATGCAAAGAATTTATCTGCATTTTTGGAGCCTCTGGAGCAATTTGTCTTTATAGAACTTTTAATCTAGATGGTCTTATTCTTGGTCTCCAAAGTATTGCTTTAATAATACTAAATCTTGTTAGATTTATATTCTATTACATCATTTGGGTCATGTAAATATAACTTTCTAGGTACATACTAAGGAAATTAGATTACTTTAGGGGGAAGTTATCTAGTTACTTTATGCAATGTAATAAATTCACAAGTATCAATGTGCAATTTGTAAATGTGCAAGGTGTTCCTTCTACAACTAGATAGAGTGTTGTCCAAGGAATCTATCTTCCATTATAAAAGGGCCTCATTGTAATATATTGATGATACAGTAGGTAATAGTAGAATTACTATGTAACTACATTAATGATGGAGTACAATGTAGTCTTGTAGCTTCTTGCATGGAGTGTTCATTTCCTCCATAGCAACATTGTATTAATTTTCATCATTTCTATTTATAGCATATTTTTGCAATCTCATAAATTTACATTCATATTTTTTCATCTTGTGATTGTCATCTCCCATTGTGATCTACCTCAAAAGCTAATAGTGGTATCAGAGCCATGGTAGATCTAGTCACAGTAGATATAGCTATTGTAGATTGAGAGGAGAACCACATTATGATTGAGCCTATATTTTTTTAACCTGATTCACCACAGTGAACATGCTCTTAAAAAAATCTTTTGAAGAATCAAAAGTGGTAGGGAGAACTTTGAGAAAGTACTATTGTTAAAAATTGGGCCAATCACCATAGCTTCGATTTTTGTAAACTAAATGTTCCTTTAGAACCGATGCATGTAAATCTCATTAACTTAAGTTTATTTGGTAAAATAGACTAGAAAGAGAGATTGTGAGATTTATTTGGATCAGATTCTTTCCACAGAGTTGTAGGAAAACTCGTGAAGATAAGGACTCAACATTTGATCCACTAGTTTGATGAATCAACTAGTGAAGCTCATCTAAGAGATCTAAATATTTTACTATTTTTTGAAGTTTCTTTTATTGCAAGAAACTAACTCTCATATGATTGGGACACATCCTAAAATATAAAGCTATGAGATTTCAAATTTGTTGCCCAAATTTTGGAGTGCCTTCATAGTGTAGATATTAGTTGTTGCAAGATAAGAATACTATATAAGAGACTCTAGGAGAAAGAGTCATGGTGAAGTATGGAGATTGAAGATCTCCATTGGTATAGTTAACTTCATAGTAAAAAAAATACAAAGAAGCATTGATATTTAAAAATTCTATAGAAGCCTTGATCTTGAAGAAGACTCTAGAAGAGAGTACCTGATTTAGAAGTATATTTAGATTTTAGTTTTAATAACTTGTTGCAGGGAAAGAAGATTCCATGAGTTGGGAAAATTCCAGAACCTGAAGCAAAATTGAAGGTAAAGAGATCATATGAATATCTCATTGAAGAAACTTCCATTCTTGAAAGATCAAGAAGTACTATGAGAGTCTAGTTCAAATCTAGTAGCAACAGATCAAGAAATCCAGGAAGGAGATCTCAATTCTAGAAGTTGAAGAAGAAGGTCTCAAGGAAGACAAAAGAAGTTGTAAAATTGAATATCTAGGAGAGGTCTCAAGGAAAAATGCTTGGAGAGAATTTTTTCTAAAGCAAGATCATCAAAAGAGTTCCTGGAAGAACTCATTGGAGAAATTATCCATCAAGGAAAAAGTTTTTGATAAAGAAACAAATTGGGACAATTATTGCCATCCAACAACAAGGCCAAAAAGGAGAAGAATAATTGGCAAGGAGTGTCAAAGAATATACAAAAGACCTCAATATATTTAGAGTATTAAGAAGAAGATCCTTCTTGAAGTCAAAATTTGATAAGAAGACTCGAAGACAAAAGGTTCTTATCAAATCTAAGAGATTTGAATATTGTCTTTCATGATAAGAAGGTATAAATATTTATCCAAACCTACAACAGAAAGGAGAAGATTGCTAGAGAAGAACAAGCCACCAAAACCCAAGCTCATGAAAGAAGGTTCGAGACCACTTTTTGGTGAAGGATATTTTTAGAAAAGCTAACAAAAGTTACAGATTTCTATATGAAAGCAACAATATTGATCTACATCCTCTACAAAAAGCTTTCAAAAAGGTAAGCAACTATTGATGCAAGTAGATTTATTAATTGGATTACTTATCTTATTTGTTAAAGCACTTTATATTGGATCAAATTTGCAAAGTTCCAAATTGAATTATATTCTTCAAAAGTGAAAAAGATAAAAAAAATATTTTAAGGATCATTTACACATTAGGAGTTGATTAGATTTTGGAGTTACAATTATCTATCAACTACCTATCTCATCCTTTGAAGAGAAAAAGAATATTATATCCTACAACTGTGTTTGTAGTGAAATTTGGAAGAGTTCATTCTAGATTATGCTTGAAAGGTTGCAGTGGAATTGTTAAGTGCATGTTTGATAAATTAGTGGAGCAATAAGGTGAGATTATTGTTACCATTAAAAGTGTATCTATTAAGCACTATATTAGTTGATTTTTAACTAAATATTATGTTTTTAAAATCACAAAAATGAGCACAAAATCTACAGCCCTTTCATGTCCAAAATAATCTACTATTACAAGGAAAACGATGGAGAAGAAAGCCACCATTGAAGTCCTTGAAGGAAGTCTCAAATTGAGACCTTGGAATTCTCAAGATTCAAGCAGAATGTAAGGGTTTCATTTTAGTACAAAGTGTAGGAATCCTTATTCAAAAATAGTATTTCATTAGCTTAGATTAACTATCATCCAAAGAATAATAAGCAAGAAGGATTATGTTAAATTTATTCATTTTGGTGCAAGATATATCTATTACAAAAAAACACCTCTTTTGTTCCTTTGAAATGACAAAAGTATTACAATTTATAGGAGGAAGTAAGGGCATTATATCCAATAGATTTTCAGCAAGAGGAAGGAGCCACCGAAGAGCTAACATGATTGTTAGAGGAAGGACCCACTAAAGAGCTCACACACCAAGAATCAAGGTGTTTAAAAATACCATTTTCCTCCATAAAATATAGCTCTATAAGTAGAACGTCACCTATAGTAGTGGAGCCATTTAAATAAGGTATTATAACTTGTGTTTACATTGAAATAATGGCAGAATTTAATGATAAATTATCTACATAAAATTCTAGGAAAAAATGCCATCTATTGGCTATTACAGACAACACTATCTTTCAAGCACTAAAGAAGGGCACAAATCAGTATTAGAACAAGCTATGAAACCTACAAATAGGTGAAGAGAAAGGATTTATACCTAAGGCATCCATTGAAGTAAAAACCCATTGAATAAGGATCTCAAAAGTGTACCATAGAATGATGGTGCAATCTAGCTATAGCCATCCATCATCCTCACCAAGCCAGCATGCAAAAGAAAGTTTGCATCTCAAGAAACATAGCAAGATCACATAGGATGCAAAGATAAAGGAATAATTGGGGTTGCAAGCTCATATTTGAAGTGTTACATGTACAAGTCTTGAGTGCCACTTGGCACAAATTCTCTAAGCATCCCAACATTCATGAATGTTAGAAAACAATATTCTATTCAAAGCAGGAAATAGTTCTGCAATACATCACAAGACTGTAGAGAAGCTCAATAGACTGATTGATTTATTCCATGGATCAACTTTGTATAAATAGCAAAGTTGATCATTGAGAGTCGTTGGATTACAACAACTCATCAAATCTGATCTAGACTATACTGAGAGTTCACCTGACTCATGGAGGAGTGGTAACTCAAGTAAGTCTATCCTAGTAGAACTTAAGAGAATAATTACTTATTCTAACACCCCCCTTAAGTGATACTAGGGGTGTTTTATACGAATGAGTCCCGACAATAGGGCCTGATGAGGTACTCATGTACAATGATTTCTTATTTGAAGAGATGGTAAAAACCACATGGGAAAAACCATCTATCAAAAAGAAAAATGAAGAGGCATGTCTTCGGTTTGCGAAGATTGTCCTCATTGACCAAAAGGATGAGTCCCGACAATAGGGCCTGATGAGGTACTCATTTACAATGTTTTTACATATGTGAGAGATGGTGAAAAAACCACTTGGGAAAAAACCATCTGTCAAAAAATAAAGAAAGAGGCATGTCTTCGGATGGCGAAGATTGTCCTCATGGAGAAAAAGAATGAGTCCCGACAACTTGGCCTGATGAGGTACTCATGTACAAGTGTAACATATAGGAGAGATGATAAAAAAACCACATGGGAAAAAACCATCCTCCAAAGTAAAGAACAATAAGAAGAAAGGAGAGGTGCAAACCTCTGTTCTGTTTAACGCAACTGCTTTACCCCAAGTTTCTCTCGCAACTGAATGTAACACGGAGAAGGAAATGATTTGGTGAAGATGTCTACAATTTTATTTTCAGTGGGAATATAGTCCAAGTATATTTCCCCTCTCTGAATATGTTGTCGAATGAAGTGCATGTGAATCTCAATGTGTTTGGTGTGCTGATGCTCAATTGGATTGCATGCAATATGAATTGTGCTCTGATTGTCACACCAAAGAGTAATAGGTTTGTCATGGGAAAAACCAAATTCTCTTAGTATCTGATGAAGCCAAAGAGCTTCCTGGCTTGCCAAAACTGTTGCTTTGTATTCTGCCTCTGTAGATGATAAAGCCACTGCTTGTTATTTTTTGCATGACCAAGCAATTGGTGAAGAACCAAGACAAAAGACATAGCCAGAAGTTGAACATCTATCTTCTACGGAACCTGCCCAATCAGAATCTATGTAACCAATGATATCCATGGATTTTCCCTCATATAAGAGCCCAAGGTGAGTAGTTCCTTGCAAGTAGCGTAGGATTCTTTTTGTTGCTTGCCAATGACTGAAATGAGGTTGATGTGAGAATCGGGATATCAAGCCAACAACATATGAGATATCTGGGTGAGTATGAGTAAGGTATAATAGAATTCCTACAAGCTGTCGGTATAGAGTTGCATCACATAGAGGGGATGTGCAGGAAGTACTTAGAGTGACTCCAGATTGAAAAGGTGTAGAAGAGGGTTTGCAATCAGTCATCTTAAACCTTTGAAGAAGGTCTAGAGTGTATTTCTGTTGACACAATGAAATTCCTGCATCTGTTTGATTTATTTGAATCCCAAGGAAGTAATGAGCTAAACCCAGATCAACCATTTCAAATTTTTTAGAAAGGGAGTCCTTGATAGTCTGAATGTGAGCGATGTCACTACCAGTGAGTAGTAGATCATCAACATAGAGAACAAGTATGGTGATTTTTTCTTCATCTCTCCAAATGTAGACTGTGGCATCAGACTCACAATGAGAAAAACCTGAGGAAAGAAGGAAGGAGTCCATTTTTTCATACCAAGCTCTAGGAGCTTGTTTGAGGCCATAGAGAGACTTCCTTAGCCTACAAACAAGGGAGGAGTCTTGAGTGAATCCAGCAGGTTGTTCCATGAATATCTCCTCTTTTAAGTCCCCATGTAAGAAAGCACTTTTTACATCCATTTGAAAAATAGGCCACTTTTGGGAAGCAGCTAGAGCAAGTACCAGTCTAACAAAATCCATTTTGGCAACTGGTGCAAAAGTTTTAGAATAATCAATCCCTTCAATTTGAGAGAAACCTTTGGCTACCAGGTGAGCTTTGTGTTTGTCAATTTCTCCATTAGGTCCATATTTCGTTCTGTAAATCCATTTACAATGAACTAACTTCCTTCCTTTAGGTAGAGGAACTAAATCCCAAGTTTTATTTTTGATTAAGGAAGAGAATTCATTCTCCATGGCATCATCCCATTCTTTAATACCAGTTGCTTCTTTGAAGGATTGAGGATCTGTGGAAATGGATTGACAGACAAGACCAGAGCCTATGGAGTTGCCTAATCTGGATGATGGAAGATTTTGGATGTATGGAGTTGCTTCTTCAACAATGGTGTGGGCCCATTTAGGCATTGTGGAAGGAGTAATTGGAGTGGCAGGACTTTGAGTTGGAGTTTGGAGTATAGGATCCTCATTTTGGTCATTTTGATCATTAATCTCTAAAGTGGGTTCTTCATTATATTGAGGCTCTAACATTGGAGATGGCTCAAGAGAATCAATGGTGGAAGAGGATGGTTGAGGATATTTATGAGGGAATGTTTCATCAAATTGAACATTCCTATGAAAAAAGACCTCATGAGTTGTGGGATCAAGGAGCCTGTATGCTTTCATTTCCTCACAATAACCAACAAAGATGAGTTGTTTGCTTTTCTTATCTAGAGCCTTCCTTTTCTTCTTTGGGATATGCGCCCAAGAAGTACACCCAAAAATATTGAAGAAAGAGACATCAGGTTTTGAGCCAGTCCATGCTTCCTCGGGAGTCAAATGGCCAAGAGCTTTATGAGGTGTGTGGTTTTGAATATAGTTTGCATAATTAATTGCTTCTGCCCAAAATACTTTTGGAAGATCTCTTGAGTGGAGCATACAGTTTGCCATTTCCTTTAAAGTTCTATTTTTCCTCTCTACAATGCCATTTTGCTATGGATTATGGGAGACAAAATGTTGATGAATTATGCCATGACTTGATAGAAAAATTGAGAACTCATTACTGAAGTATTCCCCCCATTATCTGTACGAAGTTGCTTGATTTTGCAAGAGGCCTGATTTTCAACTAAGGATTTGAAGATTTTGAAGTGGGATAGAACATCACTTTTGTATTTTAGGAAGTAGACCCAAGTTCTTCTGGAAAAATCATCAATGAAGGTTAAGGTATATTTTGCTCCTTTGAAAGAAGGCTCTGGGAAGACCATCAAGTCACTATGGATTAACTCTAGAGGGGATGAGGCTTTTAGAGAACCACTTGGGTGGAAAGGATCTTGATGTTGCTTTCCAAGAGCACATCCAGGACATACTCCATCAATAGAAGAGACTTGAGGCAATCCTATTACCATTTCATGGGTGTTCAATTCCTTTAGGTAGTTATAACTGAGATGTCCAAACCTTTCATGCCAAATTTTGCTTTCAAGATCTCCATGTGCAACAAAATAGGAGGCCCCTTCTAAATTTTTGAATCCTTTGAAGTGAAATAGGTGAGTGTTGTGATCAATATCTCCTTTTTCTATGAGAGAGTTTGGGTCTTGAAAGTCTCTTATCTCAACTCCTGTTGGTGAGAAGAGAATTATTTTACCTTTTCCAGAAGTACAAATCTGATAGATGAAGAGGAGATTTGTTGCAATGTTTGGTACATAGAGAAAATTATTGATATAACCACCATCAATGGATATGTCACCTTTTCCTTTGACTGGGATAAAGGATGAGTCACCAACTTCTATGCTACATGTTGAACTTGAGGAGATTGAAGTGAATGACTCATCTGAGGAAGTCATGTGATGAGTTGCTCCTGAATCTAGAACCCAATATTTTGATGAAGTTTTTATAGTCTTGCCTTGAACATTTAAGGCTTTTCCTATCTGCTTCTTAGTGTCTATATTTTGATCCTTCATTGCTACCTCTAGTTGTTGTAGTCTTTTCCAACATTTGTTCACAGAATGACCATTCTTTTTGCAATGAGTACAAGTTATGGGACTCCTTTCTTTATTTTTGAATTTTTCTTTAGTAGAGGTGGATGCTACTAAGGATTTTGAGGAAGAGGAAGAGATCTCATACTTTGCAAGTTTTGTTTCTTCTCTAGTTAGCCTATCACAAAATTCCTCTAAGGAGGGCATTGTAAAACTTGCACCAAGAGCATATTTTGTAGACAAAAAGGTGGTTGCAAAAATTTGAAATACACCATTTAATTTAGAAATAATTAGATAGATGCATTCTTCTTCTATTTTATTCTTGCCACTACCTTTGTATTGAGTGAGGACTTCTTTAAATTTGGTGAGAAAGTCAACAATATTGTTGAAGTCTTCAGGAGATAATGTTGTTAATTCTACCTCTAGCTGCATTGACCTTATTTGATCTACTTTCCCAAACAAGTTCTTTAGTTTCTGCCAACTTTCATATGGAGTTTTACAATCCGTAATGTGAAACCATAAGCTTTCATTTACATTAGTGCTTATAATACCCATTGTTTCATACATCTTCCCTTTATGAACAAATATTTCATATTCCTTTTCAAATTTAGGTTGCTTCTCTTCTAGCAGGTGTGTGAGCCCTTTTTGAGAAATGAGATTTAATATTTTGGGTTTCCATGTATGATAGTTATGAGGGGTGAGTGGATCAATTGTATTCATTTTGCCAAAGAAAATTGAAGTGAACCAATAATTCCCCCTTTTACTTCAAATGCAATGGATCTTTAAAGAAGGATATTTTTTAAAGAAGGATATATAAGCTTGTTTTTAATACCTATCTCCTCAAATTACCCACCCTAACGAGAGGGAAACTATAAGTAAATGAGGAGATTAGATATATTGAAAGTGGCTTATGAGGCAAGAAAAAATGGCCAGGCCTTTATATCTATTCTTCTCAATACCCACCCTTACGTGAGGGAAACTATAAGTAATGAGTAGAATTGATACGTGGAACATAGGCTTTTGAACCCAAAAAAAATTTAAATTTCCAGGCCGCTATACCAAGTATCTCACAAAAACCCACCCTTACGTGAGGGAAACTATAAGTTTTATGAGTATAATGGTACGTGGAACATAGGCAAATTTTGAAATTAAGTTTTTTTTTTTTTTATTAGGTTTTGAATAGAATTTTTGTGCTTGCTTTGATTTTGAGAGAAACTTCTTTATGCATATATATAGGTTTAAAAATCAGAATATGCTAAAAGAAGTAGAAAGAAGTAACAAGCAAGAAGTGGCCAAAAAAAGGTGCCACTAAAAAAAGAAAGACTACTAGTGTTGTTAATGAAGATAGACACAAGAAACTCCCCCTTTCAAAAAATCCAACAAAACCATAGGTGCAAGAACCAACACCATTAACCCCCCCTCCAAATAGTCCTTTGTATTTAGTTAGATTACAATGGACTCTTTCACTTTTTGATGATAGCCTTTGGAAAAGGCTTAGGAGAAAAAGTGAAAAAGAGTCAGATTTTTTTTAAGCTAAATACAAAATTTTATGAGAGTATTAAGGTTACAACTTCGAAATTGAAGAGACCAAAAAAAACTCTTTACAAAAAAATATAAGTAAAGGAATGGAGGAAGAGTGAGACGTTAATGCCTCTGCATTATAAGGCTCTCATCTATAGCGCTGGTGAGCGCCATTCTCTCTTGAACAAAATTTTTAACTCCCTGCGAGCTGACTGTCTACAAAGTGCCTTGGATTCAATGAACGTGACAGAGAGTTGGGAGTTGCTTCTATCTCAAAGCTTGAGGATAGGGCTGTACCACGAAATAGTACGTAGTCACTCCTAAAAATTCTCTTCACTACCAAATGAAATGTTGTCTCCCTACAAAAAAGGTGTTACACAAAACAAGCCACACGAAATGCTTTCTTTAGATGCAAAGAAGTCAAATGGGTGTTGTCCTAAAATTTCTCTTCGCTACCAAATGAAATGGTGTCTCCCTACAAAAACAAGTGTTACACAAAATAAGCCAAAATGTAATGCATTATGTCACATTGTTGCACCATATAACAGAATTCTTAGTACCCCTGAAAGGTCTCTTCGCTTCTTATGGTAATGGTTTCTCCCTACAAAAACAAATTTTCATACAAAACAAGTGACAATGAGTGGCTTCGTAACGTTATAATGCATCACCATTTCGATTTGAAAGGTGCGAGCTATCGAATCCCTACAAAACAATGAAGTTAGAGAAAAAAATAATTTGGATATACCTTATGATCAATATGGCTTCGAATTGAGGGAGCAGAGTAGGTCAGTTTTGATGATAGGATGGAGGAGATAAATAAGGTATCATCGATAGGAGAGTGGAGGATGCCAAATCAAAATCAGATCGGAGTACTCCTATTGGTGTTGATGAAATTGATGCCAATGAAGACAACTGACAGCAACCATAGAACTACGTGAGTGAACTCGTAAGAGGGAGGGAGATGCACATCGAGCTATAACAGAAGTGAGGAGTGCTTTGAGAAGTCGAGGCACAACATTAAAGAGGACACATCACCAAGCATTAAAGAGGAGCCCAATGGTCATTGAGAATAGGACCAGTTCAGAGTTACAATGGACGTTAGGAGCACTATTGAGATAGGAAGAATGGATGCCAAGCAAAGCAAAGAGGAGCCCAATGTTCATTTAGAATAGAAGGACCAGTGCAGTGTTTAACGTTCGCCTAGACACAACTAAGAGAAGCCCAATGCACGAGATCGAGAGGCTCTTTGAAAACAAAACCTTTGAACGCATATCAAGAAACGTGCGAGCAAAGAAGAGAGGAGAGAGCACGTATATCGATCAGCAAAAAAATACTATGAAGCCCTATAACAATAGTATGGTTGTGTTGCTAGATTCATCTTGAAAAGAGAATGAATTACAACTCGTTCGATGCAATGAGGGGGAAAATAAATTATTGACACCTTATAATGGGCGTGAATGCTTCAAATTTAGCATAAATGCTAAGTGAGATGTGGGCAGCACGCCCAAAGAAGATATCCTTAAGCTCTAAGACTAGAAGAGCTTTACAATAATTTCCCTCTTGCTTCGAAATTATACAAGTTGAAAAAAAATTGCTAAAGAATTATTTTTCAACAAAATAAAATGTTGTTGAAAAAAATGGTTAATGGATAAAAATGACTTTTTCACAACTTTCAAGCAAGTTGAGTAAAGTCACAAAAAAAATTATCCAAAAACAAATGAACCAGATCCTGGAAAAAAGGAGAGCTTCGAAAACTCGAATGCTTGCAAAGAACTATCCTAGCTCTGGTACCATGTTAGAAAACAATATTCTATTCAAAGAAGGAAATAGTTCTGCAATACATCACAAGACTGTAGAGAAGCTCAATAGACTGATTGATTTATTCCATGGATCAACTTTGTATAAATAGCAAAGTTGATCATTGAGAGCCGTTGGATTACAACAACTCATCAAATCTGATCTAGACTATACTGAGAGTTCACCTGACTCATGGAGGAGTGGTAACTCAAGTAAGTCTATCCTAGTAGAACTTAAGAGAATAATTACTTATTCTAACAATTGAAGACCTAAGTGCTCACCTAAAATGGAGTTACATACGTTTGGAGGGAGTTAAGAATATTTGGAGGTTACCACCAACCTCATCATTATCAAAGGTACATTGAAGACACCTACTTGGTAATGCTTCAAGTGACAGAACGAAGTTCATCCTATTTAAGGGCCCTATCCTAGAAACGAAGATAGAACAAATTCAATCATTTTATGCATTGAATCTCACTTGGAGGAAAAGGCTAATTCAAGCAATACACCATTCAAAGGTGTGAGAGAAGAATTTAAGATGCTATCATAGAACTAGTGAACCAACACTTGCATTTGGAGGAGTTTTATCATAAGCAAATCACAATTCAAGGAGTTATTTGATGCCATTTACTGAAGAGAAGAAGCACCAACCTAGGAGGAAACTAGGACCAATCAAAGAGAGCTTTGACTGCCCATGAGAGGTACTCAACACAAAGCTACGAATCTGCCATCTTATAACATTGAAGGATTATTAAGGTAAATGTTGATTTTATTATTAGCTTACTTTAAATCTAAGGTCTTTGGAGTAATAAGAGTACTTTATATCTACTACTGCAATATTCAGAATTAGTGATTTATTAAGCAAGCATATTTTAGAATTGTTAATATTTGTAAAAGGTAACTAGGGAGGAATAAGGATTATTATTGAAATTTAAATTATTTGCAAATATTATTTTTTAATTTTTCCAAATTTGGGAGTTATAAGGAATACAACATCAAATTAGGAACTGGAAATTAGAAAAAATTAAAAATCAACCAAACGGGTGTTTAAATAGGTTTATTATAGATTTTCAAAGGTTGGAATTTTTATGAAAGTATTGTCTCAAAAATACTTAATGGAGGTAAAATAAATCCAACATCAAAGCCTCTTCAAAAATTGAAATAGTGCTTAGTTCAATAGGAGTAATAAGGAGATAAAAAAGGTTTATTTTGGTTTTTACAAAATTTCATAAAGTCAACCTAAAATTGAACTACAATTTACAAAAAGCACTATATTGATCATATATCCTATACAAATCATCCTAGGGAGTCATAAGGCATTCTACAAAACTTGGTGACATTAGCATCCATAAAAAATTATCAAGTTCTAAATTCATTGGATAGATGTAAGCTTTCTACAAAACCTAAAAAATTATTAGGTTTGTGAATTCTCATCATTAGGGAGACATAAGAAGTCCACAAAATATAAGGGTTGATAAAGGGAATTCACTGGCATCCAATAAATTCTTCCTAGTTGAATCCCAACTACTCAAGGGCCAAAATTATTTCTCTTGGAAGAATAAAATAAAAGCAATCTTGGTATATGAAAAATTTTGTGACATTGTCCAAGGGAACCACAAGTGATTTTGAGATTATAAAATTTGAGGAAAATGATTCAAAAGCCCTAAAGATCATAACATTTGTGATCATTGATGAAATAAAATCTTATATCAATTCAACAAAATCATCTACTGAAGCTTGGATAAGCTTAGATAAAATATTCAAAGGAAAAAATAAAGTCATCATTCTTCATCTTCAAACTCAACTACATTCCTTGAAAATGAGCAATGGGGAAAGCATAGAAATATTTCTAAGGAAGGTAGAATATATTAAGATGAAATTGTTAACCCTTAGGTAAGAGCCTAAATATGAACTTCTTACTCAAGTAACCATGAGAGCACTTCCAGACAACTATAATAATTTGGTCACATCTTTACAAATCCTAAGTAAATATACTTCTTTTGATGACTTATTCAATTATCTTTAGGAATATGAGGTGGAACACACTGTGAAAGATGATATGACTAACATTGAATTGGCATAAAAAGATAATCCACAGGGAAATATTACTTCATCAGCAAAAGGATGGAGAACATGATATTGTTATATATGTAGAAAGAAAATTCATAGTACCATTTATTGCAAGTACAATCCCAAAAACCAAAATAAAGAAAATCAGACAAACAATGGGAATCAATTTCTACCATGATAGTAGCAATTTGAGCGACCAACCAATTATCCTCCATTGGAATAGCGAAAGGGGAATTAGAAAGGATAGTTGGTTTAGAAGATAGAAGAAATTGAAGAATTGGAGGAACACACAAAATATTATGAGGTGAAAGCTTTGTCAGCAAATGTAACACATTACAGAGACACTAACCATTTGATTATTAGGTTACAAAGAATTCAGAGGAAGAGTACTAAGTTCAAGATAAATCAAAAGATCCATATTGAAGACTCAAGTCTTCAATACCCAAATAATGTAATACATGGGGGTGTTAGAGTTAGAGTCTATTACATAATTTGGGTCATGTAAATGTACCTTTCTAGGTACATACTTAGGACATTAGATTATTTTAGGGGGGATTTATTTAGTTACTTTATGCAATATAATAAATGCACAAGTGTCAATGCACAATTTTTAAATGTGCAAGGTGTCCCTTGTACAACTAGGTAGAGTGTTGGCCAAGGAATCTATCTTCCATTATAAAAGGACCTCATTGTAAGAGATTGATGAGACAGTAGGTAGTAGTAGAATTATTGTGTAACTCCATTAGTGATGGAGTACAATGTAGTCTTGTAGCTTCTTGTATGGAGTGTCCATTTTCTCCATAGCAACATTGTATTAATTTTCGTCATTTCTATTTATAGCATATTTTTGCAATCTCGTAAACTTAATTTATCTCATATTTTTTCATCCCATTGCAATCTACCTCAAAAGCTAACAAATATTCTCCTTCTATTACACCAAATGTAGGACTTGACTTGTAGACCTAGAGTCTACTTGGTTACATTCCACTCCTATTATGTTGGGGCTCAAGATATTTTAGCATTCTCATGAATAGATACTACGTCAAAGGATTTCTTATATTTCCCAACTCTATCACCCTAGTGTGCAACACAACCAACTTATTTTAACATTACAAAAAATATTCTTCATCAAAATTGTCTAGTCAATTAAAAATTTTAGTTGGATCTTTAGCTATTTTATCAAAAATACCCTTTAGCTTATCCATAGAATAAGGAATGTCATCCGTCCCCAAAAGACATTGGATTCCATCACTGAAGATTTCATTTAATTATCTCAAAAAATTTCTCCTAATGGCAATGAGTTAATTAAGAGCCTCATATCCTTTTTTGATTATTTTCTCCCATTCAATGACCTCTATTGCCATCTAGTACATTATTTCCATATCCCTAGATAAAAGATATGTTGGCTAGAGTTTTATTTAGTGCATCAATAATGCCATGTATTTTTAGGAAATTTTCAGTGAAATATCTCTACATGGAATTGAATTCAATTTGTGCTTCTTGAGTGGTTTGCAAATAGTAATCAATAAATTCTATAGTTAGAAACATGGTCTTGATAGCTTCAAAAATTTATCCCTAGAATCTTTTCTTTATTCTTCAACATGCATCTATGGGGATCTAGGAGGCCTAGATTCATTGTTTGGCCATGATAAGTTCTTGATATATATTCTACACCTTTTCCTAAAGATTCTAGTTCTCAACATCATTTCCTAAAATTGTGTCAGTGTTAGTGCCTCATTGAGACTATGCTATAGCTATTGGATTTGTTTCTACAAGGTCTTTTCTCTACCTTTTCTAGATCATTGGCTAACCATTTTGCTTTTTTTATTAGCCAATCATTTTTTTCTTTACCTTTAATATAATCGGTCATCATCCAAACTCCATATTATATACAACACGTCAATATATGTGTGCACCATCTAAGCTTTGTTCCTAGTTCAGACCATATTTGTGTCTACAATATTTGTCATTATTTGATAGTTGAATTTAGGAAATTATGATATCGGCTTGGACATAGGAGCCATGGATATCAACATTTATTTTCTTTTCTTTGTGTCTAGCATTCCTAGAATCCATGTTGGTGTGGTCTTCAACTCCATCCTTTGCTCTTCTTATTAATCCAAGCTTATGCACTAGCTTATGCCTACTAATAGTAGCTACCAAGAGACTATGAGTGGATATAACAAAGGTATAATGCAAGAGAGGAAGAGGAGTTACAAAATATATTCAAGATGTATAAGGAATGGTTTGAAGATCTCTATAATATGGGATAAGTGTATACATAGGAGCTTGAGAGGTATTTGGAGATGAAAAGTGATAACTACTTTAGGAGATGACCTAGTGAGTGCCTCCTTTTATGGATATGAGTGAAGAGGAGAAGAAGGTAGTAGAGAAGAGTGAGGATGAGAAGAAGGTGGTAGATATGATGTACTTGGTCTTTGCATAATTTCTATAGAATGATTTTCAACCCATAGGGACATCATCTAGACCTTGGTTTTCATTACCTCCAAATCCTACTGCTTTAGAGGAGACCCTAACCTTTTTGCTTTACCACCCCATTTTAGCTGCTTTTCATGGTGCTTTGGAGATTTTGAGACTAGGATTTTCATAGGTATGGCTTAAAGAGTATTAGCACCTAGTCCAAATTTATCTCTATGTTAAGAACCTCTCTTTTCAATACCATAAATCATTCACCAATATGTCAAAATATTCAATATGCATCCAAAAATAAATTGCACAATAAAATAAATATTGATTATACCCTTGAGGTAGGGCAACACTGTACAATTATCATTTTGTAAGGAAGATACTCCACAAGATATATAGCTCCATGATCCAAAACTTCTTCAATAATACGTTATATCTATATTTTAAAATGGGGGTACATCTCACTTTATATGAGAGTGTGATGGTTCACCTTCCATCTGTTACAAAGTGCATAATGATATGGCAATATTCCTTGTGGTTACATATGGCAATATTTTCCAATGGTTACATATATGATTCTATGATATACCTATTTTTAATTTTACATGTGGCCTTCCTTACTCAATAATTAATTTATGGCTCATACCATTATACAATATATTAATAAATTATTAAGTACTTATCTTGGATACCTAACACTCTATGAGGTGATGCCTAAGGAGGATTTAATGGTTTGACTAACTGGGGATCTAGGCCATTGTTAGTATAACCCATATTTGTCATCATTTTTATGCCTATAGTGTATGTTTGATACAGTAGCTCTTTTGTTGAAAGCAATGATGAGGCTTGCTACTAAGTTGAAGTGGCAATATTTAGAGCTTGTTTACTTGTCCTAGGTAGCTAGTTGCTTTCTCTAAATGTTTCTCCAAAATATATCAACCTTGAGTCACTCTGCTCATCTAGATTTTATTTATCAAAATATTTTTCAAATATTTTATAGGTTTTTATGCCATAATTGTGGCTTTGCATGCCTATATTGTAGCAAAATATCCACCACTCTTGAATATTCGTTTCATTCCAACCCTTTAAACTATTATATTTTGTCTTTTTTATTTTAACACATGGCTTGGATTATTCTCAGGGTTATACTTTTTTATATTTTTATAAGATGTCCTCCTTGGATAATGCTCAATGTTGAGCTCTATCTTTACCATAGATCTCTCTTATTTTGTCAAGTTATTATATTTTTCAAACTTTAGCCTTGGATAATGCTCAAAATAATGAGGCTTATTATTCATTTGGTAAGGTAGGCCTTTAGAATACATTTTGGATCATAACTCCACTTGTTTGACATTGTTTTTAGGAGCAAACTAAGGATCCTTTACTTCAACAAATAAACCATTTTTTGTGTCTTGAGAGTAATTAGTCCATTATATAAAGGCAAGGGATATAAATCATTTCTATTCACTCCATCACCTAAATGTGCATCATTATAGTCCATCTAATAGTAAAATTCAAGGCTAAAAATCTAGTCTATTACATAATAGGGCAACAAAATTGGTTCTCAAATGAAGCTATATACTCATGTAATGGTTCCTTTTGGTATGAAGTACCAATTTTTGGTTTGTTATTTGGCTATCTAAAGTCAATATTTTGTTTCCTTCGATAGCCAATGCATCTGTCCCTTAATGCATGCAAGAGTAGGGGCAAGGAAAAAATTATTGAAATCCAAAAAAGAATTGGGTATCCAAAGGGTTGGTGTTTAGTCTACTACCAACAAAAATCTCCTATCATTACCTTGATTTTGAATATTAAAGTCTAGGAATATTTCTTCTTTGAAATTCTTTGAAATATAGAAAAAGATAAGCTAGGTAGGATGGATATCAAGAAATTCCTACCTTATTAACTATACCAACTGCTTATAAATTTTAGAGTTGAGGAATAGAGCCTAGTCAAAATAAACGAAATTGTGGGGGTTAGTAATAGCATAGGATATCGATATTTTATAATAATACACTAGCTTATTTTATTCTAAGCAAAAAATTATAGCTTAAAAATTTGGTAAAAGAAATTAAACTTTTAGGAAGGCCTTTTATAGGGTTAGCTAGTTGCATATTTAGCTAGGATATTATTATATCAATATAATAACGAGCTTGGTTGTATTTACAAAATACCTTAGGCACACAAGGGGGAAGATTTCTATCAAAAGCTAATGTAAAATTTATGGGCTTAATAGAGAAAAGTACCTAGCCAAGAGTATCCCTTACAATTATGGACTTTGCATGATAGTGTTCAACTACTACCTGGACTAGCTTTGGATAAGGACGTACTCTTTTGGGTATGAATTACCACAAGAAAAAGTACTAGGCACATGAAGCTAGTGGCCTATGGAAATATTTACAACGTTATACTCTATTTGTCCCTCATATATTTTGCCTTTATGGTTATGACTAGATCAACAAATTTTCTCAGGTGGTCAAGTAGCCTCTTAGACTCCATGGTTATTATTGTAAAGCTTTTTTAATAGGGAAATATGCAATTGCTCTTAGATTATTCTCATAAAATGACTAAATGCTTGAATACTTTGAATGATATGTAAAGATCTAGTAGGTGCATTTTATAAGAATTTGGTAACAATTAGCACCATACATGCATCAATGTGTGTGTGCCTCATGCATAACTCAAATGCTTTTCCTAAAATTCTAGTTCATGTGAGTGCCTTGATCTGCTTCTTCCTTCAATATCATGGCCTTTTATATTCAATAGCATTTTGACAACCTCACTTTTATTTTTTCAATAGCTTTTATATTAAATAATACTTAGCATGCTATTTTATGCTATGTGTTTCAAATGATGCTTGTTTATCAAAATTGGCAATGTTAGGCCTTTAGCTATGATCAATTTAAAAGAGTTGAATTCTAAGAATCTAACGATTTGATACAAGATAGAATAGAAAGAATCCAACTTTTGATGCTTCTTGGGATTGGCTCTATTCTCATCTTATTTCAGCACCAAATCTTGAATTATGAAGTCCTTATCATCTATTTTCATTTTTTGGTTTATCATCTAGTTAGTGTTAACAAAGAGGCTTTATTAAATAATCAATCCCTTAGGGGTATAATTATTATTTAGTTGTATTTTATCCTCATTAATATGGCTTTGTATTTCTTCCAACTAAATGGCATATATAGTTTCCTGAGTTAGAAGGCTTTCTCTCTACTCATCACTATAAAACACTTACTAGAAGTTGTTCCCATCTAGGACTAATGGCTGAAAAATTAGCTTGAATTATTTTGATGCTTTCCAATCTCTAGAAGTAGGGCTAAAGTCTGATCCCTATGAAGCCAATACATCTACAAGTAAATTTTCATTTGTAGGGATGGAATTTACATTGATGGCATGAAAGCTTTTGAGCAAGTCCCAAACTTTGTTATGGAAAACTTTAGAATAGTGATTCCTGTTGTTGCATCTCTTAGTAACTTGGTTCACCACCAGATCTTAGTCACTCTAGATTAAGAGATGTTTTTATCCCCATATTTTTTGCTTTTAACAAGCCTAGACATAATGCTTCATATTTAGTAGCACTATTTGAGAAACTCTAGGTTAGGCTATATGAGAATTTTTTAATCCATTTAGAAGGAGATTGCAAGACTATTTTGGATTTGGCTTCATTTTTATGTCTTGCTCCAAAAAAGTATAGCTTCCACATATCTATTTTTGAAGCATCTAATTTGTGATAATAAAAATATTATGGTCATTTGAATCTGGTATGTAATAAGTTCCTAGTATGGTGTTAATTACTGGATTGAAATATCTTAGAGAGAATTCATCTTCCATTTGTAACTCTTAAGTCAACTCTTCAAGGAATTCTAGGTCATATTCAACTAGATTGATGTTTTCATCCTTTAGCCTTTCTATTTGGTAACGACTTGGCTTCTCCATATAGATGCTCACCTTACATCCTTTGTAGTGAATCACCATATGCATGTAATCCAAATATAGATATCCTCCAAGCTTAGCTATAAATTCTCTTGATAAGCATAGCCCAAAAAGAGGAGAAAGATCAACCACTATTACCTTTTGTATTATAGTGACCTCCAATATCTTGTGAAGCACCATGGGTATATATTTAAATACTCCAACAATCCAAACTATATTTCCATATAGCTACATCACACTAGAGCTAGTTTGGGTGTATTCCATGCCCATTGCATCACATACAAATTTAGGAATAATTGTTGTAGTAGCTCCAAAATACACCATACAATTATGCTCAGTATAGCCTTCCTTGCACAAATACATATAGAAGGGAGGAGGCATATTCTTGCACAATCCTAGGGTCTACTAATATTCAACTAAATTTAAGTTTAGGAAGAAAAATCATATTCTTGCACAATCCTAGGGTCTAATAATATCATCTTGTTTGACTATCAGGTTTGTAAACTTATGTCTTAAATGAAAGGGTATGGAAAGTAAATATAATATTGGTCTTGAGAAGGTCTTACCTCCATATTTTATTGAACTAGATATTGAAATTATTGATGTTCTCTTGTAGATGCCTCTGTATTGAAGTAAATTGAGTTAGGAGTGAAAAGGAATCCCTTATATCATTGAAATCTAGGATAAAATCCTTAGCTAATGTAGCCTAGGTGTTAATGCTATTTTTTCTAAGGAGAAATACTAGGTCAATACCTTACCTATAAAATTTAGGGCTAATAGTCTCACCATTACATATGTCTTCTCTCAAATTAGTTGAGTTTGACAATGTTGAGGTTTATATTACAATATTTAAGGCATTGAGAACATATATTGCATCTTCTAGGGCAAAAATAAAGATATACACAATGTGTGAAGATTGTCCTTGCTAATGTATTTCCTTTTCAAATACTGAATCTAATAGTTCATATGATTCCTATGTTCTTGGAATCTCAAAAAAATTCTTACTCTTGATAATTGTTTCTCTCCTAGTTTATTTTTACGTGGCAATGAGAAATTTTGGTAGTACGTCTCAAATATAGACTCATGCAAAAGCATTCAAACCTGAGGATAAGACCAAGGAGACCAAGGGGTAGATTAAGTCTTGAAAGAAGTTAAAGATAATTTGTAGATACTATAAGAGGTAAGGAAATCCAATAAAGAATTATTTGCTAAAATAGAAAATAATTCAAGTTGATTTTATGAATATCAATGGATGTCCTCTAGATGTTGAGGGGAATTCAAAAGGATTTACCTCAATTGTTACAACCCACTAGGGCACCTATTATGGTAGAAGATATTATTGTCACTAATGTCTTGTCTCCTTGGCCCCTTAGTTTAGTTTTAGAGGAGTTGTTGAAAGTGTGATATGATTCATGGCCAAGGCTAACATTGTATGAGGTAATATTGGATAGGCTTAAAAAAATATTTGTACAATATACTTAATTTATTGTAATATTTTATTATATAATTTCTATAGGATGTTATTAACATTTCATGGTTAAATCCATATTATAACTTGTAATTAACATTGAATCCCTCTTGTTATGTTGACTTAGGTTAAAATTATTGATGTAATTTAGAAATAAGGTATTGTTGTAAATACCTTCTAATTATTCCATCCATTGCATTGGAGTGTAGTATTTTCTTACTAATAAATAGTATAGTGATTATTTATAGTTATGTTGGTCATGAATCTGCCTAAGTACAAAATATATGTGAGGCCTAGACCCGACCAACATTGAAAGGCCAAAGGAAAGAGATGTTCTTCAGGCCAATATCTAGTGAGGGTTGGTTACCTACTACTCTAAGATCGGTATAAGCTTAGGGTAACAAAAAAATATGGGAAATTATAGAAAGGAATGGGAAATATGGCTATGAGACAAAGAAACATAGTGGGGATAAACTAGTAGCTAAAATTCAAATCAAGTTTAATCAGCATGTAATAGAAAGAAAAGTATAGGAACCATTCACAGCTTGCAGGGATAACTTCCAATAAACATTTCAACATTCAGTTCTTTATCAGGAATTAAATTCAAAATGCATAATTTTAGCTTATCTAACAAAGATCATGAAAATAACATAAATGATAGACATAAAGTAATTGCATACACCACTGATCCAGGAACTAGAGCTAAATATATTTCAATTGGTGCAGAGAACTCAAAGTCTTTTTTGGCAGAATGTTTATCCTTCAAACTTATCAAGTTTTACAGTATTTATAGAGGATTTTGCCCCTAAAATTTAATAAGAATTAAATAAAATGGTGGCAAGTTGGTGGCATGGTCGGTAGTATTTTCTTCCTTGGTAGTAGCAACGAACCAATCAAATGGTGCCTTGAAAATCAACGAGAATTTACAGCTGGTAGCATATTAGGACTTAGCAAGAATCATCGATATAATTTTTACCTTCATGGGTGGTGCCTCAAAAATTAGCAACATCTTATAAGAGCATATCATTATGGGAAATGATGGCATTCAATTTTGGCTACCCCCTAGTCATTTGTCAAAACTGGTATTTGCCAAAAATAATGCTTGAAAAATTGTTTTTGCTGCCTGAAAATCAATTTCGCAAAAGAAACTACCTGAAAATCAATTTCGTTGAAGAAACTGCCCAAAATTGATTTTTGCCCCGAAAATAATTTTCTCCAAAAAAGTGCTCGAAAATTATTTTTCCCCAAAAATGACTTTCTCCAAAAAAGTGCTCAAAAATGATTTTCTCTAGAAAAGTGTCCGAAAATGATTTTCTCTAAAAAAGTGTTCGAAAATGGTTTTCTCTAGAAAAGTGCTTGAAAATAATTTTCTCCCTACAAATGATTTTGTCCAAAAAAGTGCCCGAAAATGATTTTCTCCCCAAAATTGATTTATGGTGGTACAACTTCCTAGAGCCATAACTTTTGATTCATTGACCCAATTTTCTATTGTAATATATCATTGGAAAGCTTGGGAAGAGATCTACAATAATGAAATTGATGCAACATCCATTTAATATATTTTTCATCCCTCTATGGGGCCTCTAAATTCTTCAAATTGTATTTTTAAGCTATTTTGGAGAAATTTCTTGGGACTAAAACTTTAATATCTCTCAAACCGTTTAGGGTATTAGGGCGATTCTTTCACCATAAGTCTAATTTTTGAATTCTCCTCCTTTGGATAAATTTTCAAGTCCATAGGTGTTCATTTAGCTTGAT
Organism: Wollemia nobilis; assembly: GCA_028583015.1. NCBI lineage: Eukaryota > Viridiplantae > Streptophyta > Pinopsida > Araucariales > Araucariaceae > Wollemia > Wollemia nobilis. The sequence goes on from JAQPPZ010002606.1 coordinate 1,376,527, forward strand.
TTCCTAAAAATGGTCACTTCTCGATTTTCACCTTTTTGACTTCTGAATGTCGTATGGAAAAATACCAACACTTCTGGTGGCTCACAGGGTATTTAGCTTGTCTGAATGCAAATCAACCCTAGGGTCTTTATCCATTGGGTAATAGAGTCACAACAAAATGCAGACACAAGAAAACGTAAACAAAGAGAGTACCTTCCACTTTGAGTCACCCAGATTTGATGATGCCAAATCACACCACTTTGTGCTCTCCCCACCTTATTTATTAGTCATCCTATTTACATTATTTACATAAAATTTTATGACATAATTGGCATATCGCCACCATAAAATTGTCATTGGGCACTTATTCGATGAATCTGTAGTGTCTGGACCAAATCTTATTGTATAAAAAGGTATAAAATTATGCCCTCTTCACACTCAGAGCTTGTCATTAGACTCTTCTCTTATTTTTTATCCTTCTAAAGGAAGTTGCAAGCTACCATATTGTTCATTATTGGGGTAATACTTGCATATTCCTTCTATCGGTTCTAGGAGATATCCACCCCTTGCACTCTGAACAACTATATTCTAAAATTTTGCATAGTTTGTGATGACCATGATGGTGGGTACTATGCAAGATGGATGAGGATAGAAACCACCAAAAGAAGTGATGGGGAAGCAGGTTCTCTCCATTGTAATATTTCTACTTGGAGCAAGAGCCTCTCTTCTTGTACTATCTCTTGAAAGACTTGAGGGAATTTTTGTTCCCCAGATTGCAGTAGGAGGAGGCTTATGTCCGGGTGGAAAGCTTGAACATAGTATAGTTGGGCCTGGGTGGGTGATGACCATATTTCCTCTAGAATTCTCCTCAAACTCCTCAAAATTTGAACATTAAAGTATGTGATGCACTCTAAAGGTGCCCTCGTGATGGTGGAGAGGTGCATCAGGAGTTGAAAGGGATCTTGAAAACCATAAAATATGTTGACGAGTGCTCATACTAAGTCTGCCCATGAGTAGATATTCTTATGCCGAGTATTTTGTACCACTATAGTGCCCTTACTTATAGAGGCAGGACTAGAAGTTTGATCATGAAATCTTCATGGGCTATGTCATGGATGGTTGCTATAGCAGCAACATCTTCAAGGTGCTCTCAGGTCATTTCCTCAGTGCCATTGTATTTCATTAGGGTCTTCATGGCACTTTTGGGAATCTCATATCAACTTTGGAGATTCAGAGGGCCAAGATCATCCTAACTTGGATAGCATACCTATGTCATTATAGCAGTGGTCTTCCGAGATCACAATCCTTGCCGCTAATTCATAGTTGTCAGGTGAACATTATTTTCTCTGCTTGTGAGGTCAAGGTTACTCACCAAACCTTGGGTTCTCTGGGGTGTCTTCGTTCAGCACAAAATGTGTCCACCAATCATTAGATCCAGATATTTAGCTCAACAGAGTTTCTAGGTGATTTTTCCAGATGAATGCAAGCCAAAGATTCACCAAACTTGGGCTCCCTTAAAATACAAAGACTATTCGTCCCACTGAGCATGCCGAAAAATTTTGGTCACAAATCTGCCTAAGTACAAAATATATGTGTGCCTTAGACCCAACCAACATTGAAAATCCAAAGGAAAGAGATGTCCTTCGGGCCAATCTCTAGAGAGGGCTGGTTCTCGTACTAATCTAAGATTGGTATAAGCTTAGGGTAAAAAATAAATATGGAAAATGACCAAAAGGAATGGGAAATATGGCTATGAACTGAATAAATAGAGTGGGGATAAACAAGTAGGTAAAATATAAATCAAGTTTAATCAGCATGTAACAGAAATAAAAGCATAGGAACCATTCACAGCTTGCAGGGATAACTTCTAATAAATATTTCAGCATTCAGTTCTTTATCAAGAATTAAATTCAAAATGCAGAATTTTAGCTTATCTAACAAAGATCATGAACATAACATAAATGATAGGCAGAAAGTAATTGCATACACCACTAATCTAGGAACCAAAGCCAAATATCTTTCAATTGATACAGAGAACTCAAAGTATTTTTTGGCAGAATGTCTACCCTTCAAACTTATCACTTTTTACAGTATTTATAGAGGATTTTGCCCCTAAAATTTAATAAGCATTAAATAAAATGGTGACAAGTTGGTGGCATGGTCGGAAGTATTTTCTTCCTCAATAGCAGCAACAAACCTACCAAACAGTACCTCAAAAATAAGTGAGCATTAACAACTGGTAGCATATTGGGACTTAGCCAAAATCATTGAAAGAATTTTTAATTTCATGGGTGGTGCCTCAAAAATTAGCATCGTATAAGAGTGGATCATTTTGGGAAATGACGACATTTAATTTTTGCCACCCCCTAGTCATTTTTCAAAATTGGTCTTTGCCATATATAATGCTTGAAAATTTAATTTTTCTACCCGAAATCAATTACGCTGAAGAAACTACTTGAAAATCAATTTTGCTGAAGAAACTACCTGAAATTGATTTTTGCCCCAAAAATGATTTTCTCCAAAAAAGTGCTCAAAAATGATTTTCTCCAGAAAAGTGCCCGAAAATGATTTTCTCCAAAAAAGTTCCCAAAAATTATTTCTCCTCGAAAAATTATTTTCTCCAGAATAGTGCTTGAAAATGATTCTCCCCGAAAATGATTTTTTGGTGGTACAACTTCCTAGAGCCATAACTTTTGATTCATTGACCCGATTGTCTATTGTAATATATCATTGGAAATCTTGGGAAGATATCTACGGCAAGAAAATTTACGTAACATCCATTTCATCTTGTTTTCATCCCTCTACAAGGCCTCTAAAGTCTTCAAATTGTATTTTTAAGCTATGCTAGAGAAATTTCTTGGGACGAAAACTTTAATATCTCTCAAACTGTTTAGTTTATTGGGGTGATTCTTTCACCATAAGTTTTATTTTTTAATTAACCTCCTTTGGATAATTTTTCAAGTCCATAGGTGTTCATTTAGGCTGATATCCTAAAAATAGCTACTTCCTTGTTTTCACGATTTTTGACTTCTGACTGTAGTGTGGCAAAAATGCCAACACTTCTATCGGGGTATTTAACTTGTCTGAATGTAAATAAATCCTAGGGCCTTTATCCATTGGGAAATAGAGTCACAAAAAATATAGACACAAGAAAACAAAAACAAAGAGAGTACCTTCCACTTTGAGTCACCTAGATCTGATGATGCCAAATCACACCACTTTTTTTTTCCCACCTTATTTATTAGTTGACATGCTACCACCACAAAATTGGTGTTGGGAACCTATTAGATGAATTTATAGTGTCCAAACCATATATTATTATACTTTAATTGATATTTGAAGTTTGGCTAGCCTCTTTCCAAATTTTGCCATGTTGCAAACAAGATGCAATGTGGCAGGTTATCATGCATGTCAATACTCATACAATTAATGAATAATGTGGAAAAGAGATTTTCCATATGGTAGCCTTCTTTGAGTATCGGTTACGATGATGGTTGGACCCAATGTCACCACTTTTGAGATTCCACTAGCTATAGGGTCTTGGGTACATGCTCCTATGACTCCTTGATGTGACAACAAGATTTTTTTGGTGATAGCCCTATTGTAAGGATCTCCTCAAGACCAACCTCCTAATGAGGTATGCTTATTGGGTATTGATCGAGTACTTGTGTGCTATGCTTAGGGATACAAAAAGGGTGTAAAATTGTGCCCTCTTCACACTTAGAGCTTATTTTTAAACCCTTATCTTCTTCCTTATTCTTCTCCTAAAGGAAGTTGCAAGATACCATATTATTAATTACTAGGGTATTGCTTGCATATTATTTCTATTACTGCTGGGAGATATCCACCCCTTGCACTCTGAATAGCTATATTCCAAAATTCTACATAGTTTGTGATGACCATGATGGTGGGTATTGTGCGATATGGACGGGGGTAGAAACCACCAAAAGAAGTGATGGGGAAGCAGGTTCTCTCCACTATAATTTTCCTGCTTAGAGCAAGATTCACTCTGCTTTTACTCCCTCCTGAAAGACTTGAGGGAATCTCTACTCCCTAGATTGTAGTAGGAGGAGGCTTATGTCTAGGTGGAAAGCTCGAACATAGTAGAGGTGGGCCTGGGCAGGTGATGGCTAGATTTCCTCTGGAATTCTCCTCCAAATCCTCTAAAATTGGGCATTAAAGTCTATGATGCACTCTAGAAGGTTCCCTAGTTATGGTGGAGAGGTGCATCAAGAGTTGAAAGGGATCCTAAGAACCATCAAATCTATTTATGAGTGCTCCTACTAATTCCACCCATAAGCAGATACTCTTACATTTGAGTATTTTGTACCACTACAGTGCCCTTATTTCTAGAAGTAGGACCAAAAGTCTGATCATGACGTCTTCATGGACTATGCCATGGAGGGTTGCTAGAGCAACAACATCTCCAAGGTGCTCTCGGGCCATTATCATAGTGTCATTATATTTTTTTGGGATCTTCAAGGAACTTTTAGGAATCTCATGCTAAATTTGGATATTCAGAGGGCCAGGATCATCCTAGTTGGGATAGAATACTTGTGTCATTATAGTAGTGGTCTTAAGAGATCACAGTCCTTACTACTAAGTTGGAGTTGCCATGTGAACATTCTTTTCTCCACTTGTGAGGTCAAAGCTGCTCACTAAACCTTGGGTTCTCCGGGGTATCTTCGTTCAGCACAAAAGGCATCCACTAGTCATGATATCTAGATATTTAGCTCAATAGAGTCACCATGTGATTTTACCAGATGAAGGCAAGCCAAAGATTCACCAAACTTGGGCTCCCTTAAAATACACAGACTATTCGTTCCACCGAGTGTGCCAAAAATTGTTGGTCACAAATATGCCTAAGTATAAAATATATGTGCACTCTAGACTCAACCAACATTGAAAGGCCAAAGGAAAGAGATGTCCTTCGGGATAATCTCCAGAGAGGACTTGTTCCTGTACTAATATAAGATCGGTATAAGCTTAGGGTAACAAAAAGAGATGGTAAATGATAGAAAGGAATGGGAAATATGGCTATGAGCCAAAGAAAAAGAGTGGGGATAAACTGGTACCTAAAATCCAAATCAAGTTTAATTAGCATGTAACAAAAAGAAAAGCATATGAACCATTCACAACATGCAGGGATAACTTCCAATAAACATTTCAACATTTAGCTTCTTTATTAGGAATTAAATTTAAAATGTAGAATTTAAGCTTATCTAACAAAGATCATGAACATAACATAAATGATAGGCAAAACATAATTGCATACACCACTGATCCAGGAATCATAGCCAAATATCTTTTAATTGATGCAAATAACTCAAAGTCTTTTTTGGCAGAATGTCTATCCGTGAAACTTATCAAGTTTTATAGTATTTATAGAGGATTTCACCCCTAAAATTTAATAAGCATTAAATAAAATGGTGGTAAGTTGGTTGCATGGTCGACAATATTTTCTTCCTCGATAGCAGCAACAAAACAATCAAATGGTGCCTAAAAAATCATCGAGCATTTATAGTTGGTAGCATATTGGAACTCAGCAAGAATCATTGGTAGAATTTTTACCTTCATGGGTGGTGCCTCAAAAATCAGCAACATCGTATAAGAGCAGATCATTTTGGGAAATGATGACATTTAATTTTGGCTACCCCCTGGTCATTTGTCAAAACTAGTCTTTGCCAAAAATAATGCTTGAAAATTTAATTTTGTTGCCCGAAAATCAATTTCGCTGAAGAAACTACCTGAAAATCAATTTCGTTGAAGAAACTGCCTGAAATTGATTTTTGCTCTAAAAATGATTTTCTCTAGAAAAGTGCTCGAAAATTATTTTTGCCCCAAAAATTATTTTTCTCCAAAAAAGTGCCCAAAAATGATTTTCTCCTCCGAAAATGATTTTTGGTGGTACATCTTCCTAGAGCCATAAATTTTGATTTGTTGACCCGATTGTCTATTGTAATATATCATTGGAAATATTGGGAAGATATCTACAACAAAACAATTAATGCAACTCCCATTTCATCTAGTTTTCATCCCTCTACGAGGCCTCTAAAGTCTTCAAATTATATTTTTAAGTCATGCTGGAGAACTTTCTCGAGATGAGAACTTTAATATCTCTCAAACCGTTTAGGGTATTGGGGCGATTCTTTCACCATAAGTCTAATTTTTCATTTCCCCTCATTTGAATAAATTTTCAAGTCCATAGGTGTTCGTTTAGTTCAATTTCATAAAAATGGCCACTTCCCAATTTTTGTCTTTTTTGACTTCTGATTGTAGTGTGGCAAAAATACCAACACTTTTGGCAACTTGCATGGTATTTAGCTTATCAGAATGCAAATCAACCCTAGGTCCTTTATCCATTGGGCAACGGAGTCACAAAAAAATGTAAACACAAAAAAATGCAAACAAAGAGAGTACCTTCCACTTTGAGTCACCCAAATCTAATGATGCCAAATCACCACTTTGTGCTCTCCCCACCTTATTTATCAGCCAATCTATTTACATTATTTACACAAATTTTTATGATATGATTGGTATACCACCACCATAAAATTTACGTTAGGCACCTATTTGGTGAATCTACAGTGCTCAGACCAGATATGATTGTACTTCAATTGATCTTTGAAGTATGGCTAGCCTCTTCCCAAATTTTATCAGGTTGTGAACAAGATGCAATGTGGTAGGTTCTCATGCATGTCAGTACTCATAAAATTAATGAATAATGTGGCAAAGATATTTTCCACATGGGAGCCTTCTTCGAGTACCGGTTGTAGTGATGGTTGGCTGTAATATCATCACTTTTGAGAGTCCACTAGTTGTGGGGTCTTGGGTACATGCTCCTCTGACTCCTTGATGTGATAGTAGGATTTTTTTGGCAATAGCCCTACTATTAGGATCTCCTCAAGACCAGCATCCTAATGAGGTATGCTTATTGGGTCTTGAATGAGTACTTGCATGCTATGCTCAGGGATACAAAAAGAGTGCAAAATTGTACACTCTTCACACTCAGAGCTTGTTGTTAGACCCTTATCTTCTTCTTGAACCTTCTCTTGAAGGAAGTTGAAAGCTACCATATTGTTCATTAATGGGGTAATGCTTGCATATTCCTTCTGTTGATGCTGGGATAGATCCACCCCTTTTGCTCTAAATAGTTGTATTCCAAAACTTTACACAGTTTGTGATGACCATGATGGTGTATATTGTATGATATGGACAGGGGTAGCAACCACTAGAAGAAGTGATGGGGAAGCAGGTTCTATCCACTATAATTTTATTGCTTGGAGTAGGAGCTGCTCTACCTATACTACATCCTAAAAGACATAAGGGAATATTTGTTACCTAGATTGCAGTAGGAGGAGGCTTATGTTTGGGTGGAAATCTCAAACATAGTAGAGGTGGGTCTAGGTGGGTGACGACCATATTTCCTCTAGAATTCTCCTCCAACTCCTCAAAAATTGGACATTGAAGTTCATGATGCACTCTAGAGGTACCCTCATGATGGTGGAGAGGTGCATTAGGAGTTGAAAGGGATCCTGAGAACCATAAAATAGGTTGACGAGTGCACCCTCTAAGTCCACCTATGAGCAGATACTCTTACACCTGAGTATTTTGTACCACTGCAGTTCCCTTCCTTCTAGAGGTAGGACCAAAAGTATAATCATGACATCTTCATGGGCTATGCCATGGAGGGTTGCTAGAGCAGTAATATTTTCAAGGTGTTCTCAAGCCATTTCCTTAGTGTCATTGTATTTTTTTAGGGTCTTTAAAGCACTTTTGGGAATATCATGCTGACTTTAGATATTTGGAGGGCCAAGATCATCCTTGTTGGGATAGCATACTTGTACCATTATAGTAGCAGTCTTCAGAGATCACGATACTTATCGCTAATTTAGAGTCACCAGGTGAACATTCTTTTATCTGCTTGTGAGGTCAAAGTTGCTCTCCAAACCTTGGGTAATCCAGGGTGTCTTCGTTCAACACAAAAGGTGTCCAATTTTCATGAGATCTAGATATTCAGATAAACAGAGTCACCAGGTGATTTTACCATATGAAGGTAAGCCAAAGATTCACCAAACTTGAGCTCCCTTAAAATACATAGACTATTCATCCCACTAGGCGTGCCAAAAACTGTTGGTCATGAATCTACCTAAGTACAAAATATATGTGCACCCTAGACCCGACCAATATTGAAAGGCTAAAGGAAAGAGATGTCCTTCAAGCCAGTATACAAAGAGGGTTGTTTCCCATACTAATATAAGATCAGTATAAGATTAGAGTAACAAAAAGAGATGGGAAATGACATAAAGAATGGGAAATATGACTATGAGCCAAAGAAATAGAGTGGGGATAAACTAGTACCTAAAATACAAATCAAGTTTAATCAGCATGTAATAGAAAGAAAAGCATAGGAACCATTCATAGCTTAGGAAGATTTTTGGTGGTATAGCTTCCCGAAGCCATAAATTTTGATTCTATTGTAATATATCATTGGAAATCTTGGGAGGATATCTACAGAAATGAAATTGATGCAACATATATATCATATGGTTTTCATCCCTCTACAGGGTCTCTAAAGTCTTCAAATTTATTTTTAAGTTGTGCTGGAGAAATTTCTTGAGATGAAAACTCTAATATCTATCAAACTATTCAGCTTATTGGGGTCATTCTTTCACCATATATCTACTTTTTCAATTTACCTCCTTTGGATAAATTTTCAAGTCCATAGGTATTCGTTTAGGTGGATTTCCTAGAAATGGTTGCTTCTCGATTTTCACCTTTTTTGACTTATGACTATAGTGTGGCGAAAATGCCAACACTTCTAGCAGCTCACGGGGTATTTAGCTTGTATGAATGAAAATCAACCCTAGGGCCTTTATCCATTGGGCACTATAGTCATAAAAAAATGCAGACACAAGAAAATGTAAATAAAGAGAGTACCTTCCACTTTGAGTCACATAGATCTGATGATGCCAAATCACACCACTTTGTGCTCTCCCCACCTTATTTATTAGTTGACCTATTTACATTATTTACACAAAATTTTATGACATGATTGGCATGCCACCACCACAAAATTGGTGTAGGACACCTATCTGATGAATCTGTAGTGTTCGAACCAGATTTGATTGTACTTCAATCAATATTTGAAGTTTAGTTTGCCTCTTCCTAAATTTTTCTAGGATGCAAACAAGGTGCAACATGGTAGGTTATCATGCATGACAACACTCATACAATTAATGAATAATATGGCAAAGAGATTTGCCACATGGGAGCCTTCTTCGAGTACCGGTTACGGTGATGGTTGGCCCTAATGTCACCACTTTTGAGATTCCACTAGTTATGGGGTCTTGGGTACATGCTCCTCTAACTCCTTAATGTGAATGCAGGATTATTTTGATGATAGCCCTACTATCAAGATCTCTTCAAGACTAGCCTCTTGATGAGGTATGCTTATTGGGTCTCAATGGAGTACTTGTGTGCTATGCTCAGGGATACAAAAAGGGTGCAAAATTGTGCCCTCTTTACACTCAAAGCTTATCATTAGACCCTTCTCTTCTTCCTGGTCCTTCTCTTGAAGGAAGTTGCAAGCTACCATATTGTTCATTACTGGGGTAATGCTTGCATATTCCTTATGTTAGTACTGGGAGATATCCACCCCTTGCACTCTAAATAGTTGTCTTCTAAAATTATGCATAGTTTATGATGACCATAATGGTGGCTCCTGTGCGATATGGATGGGGGTAGCAACCACCGAAATAAGTTATGGGCAAGCAGGTTCTCTCCACTTCAATTTTCTTGCTTGAAGCAAGAGCTGCTCTGCTTGTACTACCTCTTGAAAGACTTGAGGGAATCTATGTTCCCCAAATTTTAGGAGGAGGAGGCTTATGTCCGGGTGTAAATCTCGAACATAGTAGAGGTGGGCCTAGGCAGGTGATGGTAAAATTTTCTCTAGAATTCTCCTCCAACTCTTCAAAAATTAGATATTAAAGTTTGTGATGCAGTCTAGAGGTACCCTCATGATGGTGGAGAGGTGCATCAAGAGTTGAAAGGGATCCTAAGAACTATCAAATATGTTGATGAGTGCTTCCGCTAAGTCCATCCATGAGCATAACTCTTATTCTCAAGTATTTTGTACCATTGTAGCACCCTTCCTTCTAGAGGCAGGACCAAAAGTTTGATCATGACATCTTTGTGGGCTATGCCATGGAGGGTCGCTAGAGCAACAACATCTTCAAGGTGCTCTCAAGCCATTCCATCAGTGCCATTGTATTTTTTAGGGTCTTCAAGGCACTTTTGGGAATCTCATGCTGACTTTGGAGATTCAGAGGGCCAGGATCATCCCAGCTGGGATAGCATACCTGTGTCATTATAGTAGTGCTCTTCAAATATCATGATCCTTACCACTGAGTTTGAGTCACTAGGTGAACATTATTTTCTCTACTTGTGAGCTCAAAGCTGCTCACCAAATATTGGGTCCTCTGGGTTGTCTTCTTTCAGCACAAAAAGCATCCATCGATCATGAGATATGAATCTTCAACTCAGTAGAGTCACAAGGTGATTTTACCAGATGAAGGTAAGCCAAATATTCACCAAACTTAGGCTCCCTTAAAATACAAATACTATTCATCCCACCAGGCATGCCAAAAATTGTTGGTCACAAATCTACCTAAGTACAAAATATATGTGCATCCTAGACCCGACCAACATTGAAAGTTTGAAGGAAAGAGATGTCCTTCGGGCCAATATCTAGAGAGGGTTGGTTCCTTTACTAATCTAAGATAGGTATAAACTTAAGGTACCATAAAGAGATGAGAAATGACAAAAAGGAATTGGAAATATGGCTATGAGCCAAAGAAACAGTGGGGATAAACTAGTAGATAAAATTCAAATCAATTTTAATCAACATGTAATAGAAATAAAAGCATAGGAACCATTCACAGCTTGCAAAGATAACTTCCAATAAACATTTCAGCATTCAACTCTTTATCAGGAATTAAATTCAAAATGGAGGATTTAATATTATCTAACAAATATCATGAACATAACATAAATGATAGGTAGAAAGTAATTGCATACACCAATGATTCATGAACCAAAGCAAAATATATTTCAATTGATGCAAAGAACTCAAAGTATTTTTTTGTAGAATGTCTATCCTTCAAACTTACCAAGTTTTACAGTATTTATAGAGGATTTAGTCTCTAAAATTTAATAAGCATTAAATAAAATGGTGGCAATGGAGGCAAGTTGGTGGCATGGTCGACAGTATTTTCTTCCTTGGTAGCAGCAATGAACCAATCAAATGGTGTCTCAAAAATCAATGAGCATTTACAACTGGTAGCATATTGGGACTCAACAAGAATCATCGATAGAATTTTCACCTTCATGGGTAGTGCCTCGAAAATCAACAACATCGTATAAGAGCGGATCATTTTGGGAAATGATGGCATTTAATTTTGGCTACCCCCTGGTCATTTGTCAAAACTGGTCTTTGCTAGAAATAATGCTTGAAAAATTAATTTTGTTGCCCGAAAATCAATTTCATTGAAGAAACTACCTGAAAATCAATTTTACTAAAGAAACTACCCGAAATTAATTTTTGCACCGAAAATGATTTTCTCCATAAAAAGTGCTTGAAAATTATTTTTGCCCTGAAAATGATTTTCTCCAGAAAAGTGCCTGAAAATGATTTTCTCAAGAAAAGTGCCTGAAATTGATTTTCTTACCAAAAATGATTTTCTCCAAAAAAGTGCCCGAAAATGATTTTCTCCAAAAAAGTGCCCGAAATGATCTCCCCTAAAAATGATTTTTGGTGGTACAACTTCCCAAAGCCATATATTTTGATTCATTGACCCGATTTTATATTGTAATATATCGTTGGAAATCTTGGGAAGAGATCTATAGCAATAAAATTGATGCAACATCCATTTCATCTAATTTTCATCCCTCTACGAGGTCTCTAAAGTCTCCAAATATAATTTTTAATCTATGTTGAAGAAATTTATCAAGACAAAAACTTTACTATCTCTCAAACTGTTCAGGGTATTGGGGTGATTCTTTTGCCATAAGTCTAATTTTTCAATTCCCCTTATTTGGGTAAATTTTCAAGTCCATAGGTGTCCATTTAGGCCAATTTCCTAAAAATGACCGCTTCCCAATTTTTGCCTTTTTTGACTTCTAACTATAGTGTAGCAAAAATGCCAACACTTCTAGTAGCTCGTGGGGTATTTAGCTTTTCTGAATGTAAATCGACCCTAGGGCCTTTATCCATTGGGAAACAAAGTCAACAAAACATAGACACAAGAAAATGCAAACAAAGAGAGTACCTTTCACTTTGAGTCACCCAGATTTGATGATGCCAAATCACACCACTTTGTTCTCTCCCCACATTATTTATCATTCGGCCTATTTACATTATTTACACAAAATTTTACAACATGATTGGCATGCCACCACCACAAAATTGGCATTGGATGCCTATCCAATGAATCTACAATATCTAGACTATATCTTATTGTACTTTAGTTGATATTTGAAGTCTGGCTAGCCTCTTACCAAATTTTTCTAGGTTGTGAACAAGATGCAACGTTGCAGGTTATCATGCATACCAATACTCATACAATTAATGAATAATGTGGCAAAGATATTTGTGACATAGGAGCCTTATTCGAGTATCAGTTGCGATGATGGCTAGATCCAATATCACCACTTTTGAGAGTCCACTAGTTGTGAGGTCTTGGGTACATGCTCCTCTGACTCCTTGATGTGATAGCAAGATTTTTATGGTGATAGCCCTACTATCAAGATCTCCTTAAGACCAGCCTCTTGATGAGGCATGCTTATTGGGTCTCAATCGAGTACTTGTGTGCTATGCTCAAGGATACAAAAAGGGTGCAAAATTATGCCCTCTTCACACTTAGAGCTTATTGTTAGACCCTTCTCTTCTTCTCAATATTTCTCCTAAAGGAAGTTTCAAGCTATTATATTGTTCATTATTGGGGTCATGCTTGCATATTCCTTCTATCAGTGTTGGGAGATATCCGCCCTTGCACTCTGAATAGTTGTATTCTAAAATTCTGCATAGTTTATGATGACCATGATGGTGGGTATTGTGTGAGATGGATGGGGGTAGAAACCACCAAAAGAAATGATGGGGAAGTAGGTTCTCTCCATTGTAATTTTCTTGCTTGAAGCATGAGTCACTTTTTTTATACTACCTCCTGAAAGACTTGAGGGAATATTTGTTCCCCATATTACAGTAGGAGGAGGCTTATGTCTGGGTGGAAATCCTAAACATAGTAGAGGTGGGCCTAGATAGGTGACGACTAGATTTCCTCTGGAATTCTCCTCTAACTCCTCAAAAATAAGATATTGAAGTTCATGATGCACTCTAGAGGTGCCCTCGTGATGGTGGAGAGGTGCATCAAGAGTTGAAAGGGATCATGAGAACCATAAAATGTGTTGATGAGTGCTCCCTCTAAGTCCACCCATGAGCGGAAACACTTACGCCTGAGTATTTTGTACCACTGTAGTGCCTTTCCTTCTAGAGATAGAACCAAAATTCTGATCATGACATCTTCATGAGCTATGCCATGGAGGGTCGCTAGAGAAGCAACATCTTCAATATGCTCTTGGGCCATTCCCTCGGTGCCATTGTATTTTGTTAGGGTCTTCAGGGCACTTTTGGGAATCTCATGCCAACTTTGGAGATTTGGAGGGCCAAGATCATCCTAGCTAGGATAGCATTTCTATGCCATTATAGCAGTGGTATTCAAAGATCACGGTCCTTTTCGCTAAATAATAGTCACTAGGTGAACATTCATTTATTTTCTTGTAAGGTCAAGGCTACTCAGCAAACCTTGGGTCCTTTAGGGTGTCTTCCTTTAGCACAAAAGGCATCCATCGATCATGAGATCCAAATATTCAACTCAATAGAGTTTCCAGGTGATTTTTCCAAATGAAGGTAATCTAGATATTCACCAAACTTGGGCTCTTTTAAAATATAGAGACTATTCATCCCATCGGGTATGCCAAAAATTGTTGGTCATGAATCTGCCTAGGTACAAAATATATGTGCACCCTAGACCCGACCAACATTGAAAGGCTAAAGGAAAGAGATGTCCTTCGGGCCAATATCCAGAGAGGGCTAGTTCCCATACTAATCTAAGATCGGTATAATCTTAGGGTAATAGAAAGATATGGGAAATGACAAAAAGGAATGGGAAATATGGCTATGAGCCAAAGAAACAGAGTGGGGATAAACTAGTAGCTAAAATATAAATCAAGTTTAATCAGCATGTAAAAGAAAGAAAAGCATAGGAACCATTCATAGCTTGCAGGGATAACTTCTAATAAACATTTTAGCTTTTAGTTCTTCATCAAGAATTAAATTCAAAATGTAGAATTTAAGCTTATCTAACAAATATCATGAACATAACATAAATGATAGGCAGAAAGTAATTGCATACACCACTAATCCAGGAACTAGAGCCAAATATATTTCAATTGATGCAAAGAACTCAAATTATATTTTGGTAGAATGTCTATCCTTCAAACTTATCAAGTTTTATAGTATTTATAAAGGATTTCACCCCTAAAATTTAATAAGCATTAAATAAAATGGTGGCAATGGTGGCAAGTTGGTGGCATGGTCGATAGTATTTTCTTCCTCAACAGTAGCAACGAACCAATTAAATGGTGCCTTAGAAATCAACAAGCATTTACAGCTGGTAGCATATTGGGACTCAACAAGAATCATCGGTAGAATTTTCACCTTCATGTGCGGTGCCTAGAAAATCGGCAACATCGTATAAGAGTGGATCATTTTGGGAAATTATGGTATTTAATTTTGGCTACCCCTTGGTCATTTGTCAAAACTGGTCTTTGCCAAAAATAATGCTTGAAAATTTAATTTTGCTACCCAAAAATCAATTTCGCTGAAGAAACTACCTAAAAATCAATTTCGCTGAAGAAACTACCCGAAATTGATATTTGCCCCGAAAATGATTTTCTCTAGAAAAGTGCTCGAAAATGACTTTTGCCTCTAAAATGATTTTCTCCAAAAAAGTTTCTAAAAATGATTTTCTCCAAAAAAGGGCCCAAAAATTATTTTCTCCCCAAAAATTATTTTCTCTAGAAAAGTGCTCGAAAAATGATTTTCTCCCCAAAAATGATTTTTGGTGGTACAACTTCCTAGAGCCATAACTTTTGATTCATTGACCTGATTGTCTATTGTAATATATCATTGGAAATCTTGGAAAGAGATCTACAATATTAAAATCAATGCAACATGCAATTTGTCTAGTTTTCATCCCTCTATGGGGCCTCTAAAGTCTTCAAATTGTATATTTAAGTTGTGCGAGAGAAATTTCTTGGGACAAAAACTTTAATATCTCTCAAGTCGTTTAGTGTATTGGGGTGATTTTTTCACCATTTTTCAATTCTCCTCCTTTGGGTAAAATTTCAAGTCCATAGGTGTATGTTTAGGCTGGTTTTCTAAAAATGGTCACTTTTCGGTTTTCCCTTTTTTGACTTTTGACTGTACTGTGGCAAAAATGCCAATAGGTTCTTATGGATACACCATATTTTTCATCTCTTATTTTCTTTCTTTTTTCCTTTTACACTTTCTATATAATATTTGAGTGAATGGATTACTTCTATTAATTTTTAAAATATTATAAATTCCAACATATAGATCGTGTTAAATTTCTATATTATGTTTGGTAAAGCTGACATGAAACCTCTTTCTCATTTTTTTCTATTTTTAGCAACTAGGGTTTGGTAAGTTGGCTATTGTAGTTGTTTTCAAAGTTACATACTTGTGTTATAGCTCCTCTTTCTTCTCCTATAGGCGTTGGTAGAATAACCTTACCCATATTGAAATGCTTATGAGTATATTTTATTCAAGTATGTCTTATTGATGACTACCTTAGATGATGTCTTAAACAACAAAAGAGGAAATAGGAATCTTGACAAAGGTAGAAAGAAGCCTAAAAAATGTAACAAGAAGTTAGGACCTAAAATTTGATGCAACTTATCATGATTACTTCTAATAGGATTGATGTTGTCAACCCTAGTTTTTCATCTCATTCTTAGAATTTTGATAATGTTCCACTCCCACCTCCTCCTCTAGCCAATCCTAGAAGGCAAGTTCCTATAGCCACAATAAAATTTCTACATAACTAATTTTAGAAGTGAAGGCTAATAAAGTTATGCAAAATATTTTTATTATAGTGAAGTTTAAATTTATAATGTAAATCATTTCCATCACTATAAAGAGCTTGAAATATTATGTGATTTAAATCAATGGGCTCCAAACTGATCTATATGTGAAAGTTATGATCCTAAGAAATTTTCCTCCCAGAAATAGCCTTGAAGGTATGTTTTTATAAACTAATAATATTTTGAAAATTCATCTATATTTTCTAGAGGAAATAATCATAAAAATTAGGGTCTTTCTCATCCTAGTTATTTATAAGCCTCAATTTAATCAAGTTGAAAATTATCATTAGGATTTATTTAACCAAAACTTCAAAGAGTGTGGATATTAATTGTCATTTTATGGAACCAAAAGTAATTATATTTCCAAATCACATGATTCATTCTTAGAATTATATGAAAAATATATCTAATTGTTATATCGTATTTAGAAATGTGTCTCTTATTGCTTAGGTCCTTGATTGTTGTTTTTCCTAGAAATTACTATTTATTTGCAAAATGTAGGACAATTTTTGAAAGTGCCTATGAAGTTACTATCCATTTAGAAAAATGTAGGATTGTATTGAGTAGAGGAACAATAACTTTATCAACTATGTAGGGCTCTTTGAAATTAAAGGAGACAAAAAAATAAAAGTTTCACTAAAAGCTTTTACTTCCTCTTATTGGAATCAATGTGATCAGATGATAACTACAATATGTATTCCCTACCCACCTATTGTAGGTGATTTGGAGATGGTATGGAAATCCTCCAATGGAGGTCCCTGGTTAGAATATCCTCCCTACCAAACTCTCATTGGGTACCCAAAATCCAATTGATAATGTTGGTGTGGTCAAGGCCAAGTGCAAATCCCGAGTGATTTTGACGATGTAGAACCCCTTGGTCGTGGTTTCTCAAACCAAGGTGGCCCCACAAGGGTTTTTCCCTAAATTAAAAAAAAATGTGTATTCCATAGATAAAGACAAAGAAGAATAAGAAATGTGATATTTCTAATTTTTTGGAGGTAATTGTTGTTATGAACTAATCTAGACATTTTTGCTTTAAACTTAAGATATGGTCATTTTGTAGAAATATGGCATTCATTTGTCCTCAACAAATATAGATTCTTATAGGCCAAAATTTGAGATTCTTATATTCCAAAAATATGTTCTTCAAATACCATGAATAGATTTAGATGAATATCAATGGTATAGGAAAAAATGAAATATCTTTCAACCTTTAGATCTAGGATGTTACAAGTGCAATTATTGATCTCTATCTAAAATCATAGATGAATTTTGTATAGTTACTCAAAGTCCCTAAGGGTTTGATCTTACTACCATTAAGATCCTATGGAATACCATAATTTCATTATCTTATAAGATCTATGTTTATAATTGAACATACATGAGGGTCCATGTAGAAAGGTGAAAGGGTAAAGTATGTTGGAAATATGTTGAATATTTTCCATGTTATTTTGGTGGGGTTAACTATGAAAGGTATTAGACACTCTCCATGTATCCTCATAGAGGTTTGGGGGTGACAACCCTTGATAGAAGTTTTGTAAACCAGAGGAAAACCCCAAAAAAAAAACAAAAAAAAGGGGTCGTCAAGAAAGGAGGAAATAAAAAAAAGACCATATCCAAACTCACAAGGATGGGTATAACCGCATCAAGACCTATGCAGGTGCAATACCCCATCGAAAACATAGAACCTTGCACTCAATTGCCCAACAATGCCCTTGTCCTAGCTCTCTTATCAGTGGTGGACAAAAGGTGAACTCCAGCACCGACAAGCGAGTGCATGATATCTAGGATGCAGAATCAAAGCACTCTCGCTCGAGTGACGTTAACAGAAGAAAATATTCAACCTATATAATGGACACACTCCCCATTAGTCACTCAGGCACAACCCAAGGAATCCAGATAGCAGAATAACCAGGATGACTTAAGAACCTAAGAAGTAGGATATTCGTTCATTCAATCCAATAACAAGAAAATACAGTTAGAGACCGAATAATGCAGAATTTGTATTTACAGAGGGGAAACCTTACATAAGAATTATAAAGGCTAAATATCCACCCTTTGGAATGTCCAACATTCCACTATTTATAATTACATTTACACTAGCTTCAAAATCTGGACATTAATGGTAGAAGGTGGGAATATGGCTTTCTGCAGCTAATGAGCACCACCCTGGTACACTATTACACTAGGAAGCACTAATCCTCTAGAAGGTGGTAGGTGCTTCTAGATCAATCTGGGCCCTTCAATATTTTGCCTAGCTCATTATTTCTTAGCTACTATGTCCCCTCCCTTAATTGATGATCCCTTGATTAGGTGGTGTATGATAGACACTAGAGGTCCTCGGGAACATCATGCTAGAAATATATCACCTCAGTGTACTGCACTAGGTACTTGGATTTATAGGTAAGTAATTCTTTGTATGGTGGGTCCTTCCTTCTACCCATAGGGGTTTGGTAAATATTTCTCATACGTTTCACCACATTTTTTCCTGCTCGAAGTGGGTGAGGTCTTTAGATTATCTCCAAGGACAGAGTCAATCCAATATTTGGTTGTTCCTGGCTACTTTAGAACATCTTCCTAGGGAGTTGGGTATATTTCACCCAGAACTTTCGAAGGAAAATTTACCCATGTTGTGATCTACCCTTCGGTTAGTACCTTGGTCCACCCATGACTGCTGCTATCGCCGCTTGATATCTTTCGCCTATCTTCAAAATTTGGTAATATATTTTTGAACAAGGGGAATCACTACTTGAAATGGAGAGTGGGAAAAAATGGTAAAATTACACCCACACTTTTGGTGACTTACAAGGGTTTTCCATTACATGGAAAAAAATGAACCTAGAAAGATTAGGAAATATAACAATTCTAATAGATATATGAGGACAAGTAGAAGAAAATGGAAAAGAAAGGAGGAGGTTGAAAAGAATAAATACAAGGAAAGCTTAGAATGAGAGGATACCAGAAGAAGTAACACATTAGACAGGGAAAAAAGTAAAGCAGATAAAAGGGAATAGGGTCCCAACCATTGAAAGCAGAAAGGAGAAACAAGGAAAAGAAAACCAGAAGGATAGAGCCAATGTGGTCAACACGAGGAGAGTTACTGCATATAAGAGTAGTAGGAAGATAATGAGTGTAAACAACAAACAAATAATTGGTTAGCTTACTATGGAACACACATGAGGGAGAAGGTAAAATGGGAGGAGTAAACATAATGAAGCCTCTACTATTAATCAGCAGAATTACAGACAACAGGTGAAGAAGGGGATGAAGAGGAGGGAAAGGCAAATAAATAGGGAGACACGAAGGGAAAAATAGTCTAGAGCCTATCAAGTAAAATGAATGGGATATAAGCCTTCTTCCATAGGATATTCTAACAAATCACCACCCTTTAAACACAACCCATTGATGACTTGAGATAAAGCATACAAAGATGTATTTCATCACTTTTGTCCTAGATTCACTTGTTTACATAGTCTAGTAGGGAACCCCTTTCAGTAATAAATTACAAGGTCAATTTGCTTCAACCACCATTCGTGGTCTACGCTTGATGGTCATGTTTACGTCTAACCCTCAAGGCCATTTATAGAAAACTCACCTTGTCTTGCAGTTGTGTTTGTGATTTCCTAGGCTTGTTATAGCTTTTGAGGATGAGTTAAGAGGCTTTGAAAATTTCTAAATGTATCCATTGGGCTATAGGGTTAAGACAACATCAGATGGAAGAACCAAAAACTAGGAGAACAATGCATACATGAAAGGGAATATTACATTTACTAAACATTTTTTGGGGACTCCTTTGATGATGTTTCCAGGCACCTAACCAAGTGGTAACCATTAACTGCTACACAATGGTCGTTTGTCAAAACTAGTGATTCCCAAGGTGTTTGCCCTACATAATGCAAAGCTTTATTTACCAGCCATAAAATCATGGTGTACCAGGCACACCTAAACCAAGATATCAGATACAAATCATCCTTTGAATCTGTAGTGGCCAAACTAGATCACATTGTATTTGAGGTATCATTTATGATCTATCTAGTGCCCTCTCCTTTGGATCAGAATTATGATAAAATCACAATTCTCTTTTTATTTCCTGAGCATATGAACACTCAGGCCATTGAATACTAGGGTGACAATGTCTTTTGCCACCATATTCTACCTCTCAATGACTAGATTTTCATGTTGTCCCTTTTCAATATTGGCCAGTTGTGCCAATTGCCTTGTTGACTCTTCCTCCAAAGTTGAGTCATTCTACCACTCATGAGAATCCATGTCCTTGTCCCACTCTCTAGGGGTCTAGGGTTGATTGGTCGTGTCATCCTCATGGATGTGGACTTCATGATAGACCTACTTCTGGTCTATGCCCACTTTATGATCTAGAACCAGCTCTCAAAAGGAAATGGTGGGTTGGAGCCTCCACATTAGAACTTGCTCAGCCCTAAAAACCTCATAGATTTTAGGGAAATGAGTTTCCCTTGATTGGTGTAGAAGGATACTAAGATAAGTACCAAGGTCTTGGGTATATAAAATATGCACCTAGGTGGAGATTAGGAGGATCTGCAGTGGAATCCTCTTCCAAATCTTCTCATAATAGATATTGAAGTCCACCACATTTTCAAGAGAGTTCTTCTTGATAAATTTGAATTGGTTCAGAGACTAGAAGAGGTCCTCCAGTTATCCAAATGCATCCATTAGGGGCTCCACCAAATTTTCCCATGTAGAGATGCTCCTTGGATGGAGGGTATTATACCAGAGTTGTGCTCTGCCTTCAAGAGAAGCTACCAATAGTTGGATCATTGCATCCTCGTGCATGATATTGTGAAGAGTGGCTATGGAAGCAACATATTCGAGGTGATTCTTCACAAATTACTTGATGCCACTGTATTTAGGTAGGGCATCGAAGGTAGCTTTTGGAATATCATTTCAATGAGAGAGATTAAGGGGACCTAGGTCATTCCATAGGGGAAAATATGGCCAAGCCATCAAGCCACTAGTCTTCAAAGGTCCCACCTATGATGTCAGATGTAGAGTCATTAGGTGATCATGTTATATTTACTTGCAAGGTCAATACTACCTAAACTCTAATGAGATGATCTAAGCAAATCAAAGTGTCACCAAATTCTAATTTTCTAAAACAAGGAACTCTATCGTCCCCAACAGAGTCACCAAAATTATTGGTTGCCAATCCAGCATCGTGCATAGGGTGATGCAGACGAGTTAGTACCAAGAATAGAATGGCCACCATATTAGGAGGATAGGGCAAATTATATCCAAATAAGGTTGGTTTCTATAAGGTGTGGTTCTAGCTACTCTACACCGCAAAAGGAAAAAGGAAAAGGAAAAAGTGCAAAGAAATAAATAAAATGTTGTAGTTGAACTCACAAGGATAGGTATAGCTACATCAAGACCTATGTAGGTTCAATACTCCATTTTAAATACAAATCCCTACACTCAATCATCCAATAGTGCCCTTGTCCTAGCTCTCTTATTAGTGGTGGGTGAAAGGTGAACTCCAACATCGATGAGCGGGTGCATGAGATCCAAGATGCAAAATCAAAGCACTCCCACTGGGTGACATTAATAGAAACCTCCAACCCATATAATGGACACACTCTCCCTTAGTCACTCAGGCACACCCCAAGGAATCCATATAGAAAAATAACTAGGATAACTTAAGTAGCTAAGAAGTAGAATATTCATTCATTCAATCCAATAATAAGAAAACATAGTTAGAGACCGAATAATGTAAAATTTGTATTTACAAAGGGGAAACCTTACATAAGAATTGTAAAGGCTAAAGAGTCACACTTTGGAATTTCTAAAATTCCACTATTTATAATTACATTTACACTAGCTTCAAAATCTGGACATTAATGGAAAAGGTAGGAAGATGGCTTTTTCTAGCTGATAAGCATCACCCTGGTACACTATTATACTGGGAAGCATCAATCATATAGAAGGTGGTAGGTGTTTATGGATCAATTTGGGCCCTTGGATATTTTTCCCAACTTATTATTGCTCAGCTACCATGTCCCCCTCCTCGACTGGCGATCCCTTGATCAGGCGGTGCATGATAGACACCAGAGGTCCTCGAGAGCACCGTGCCAAAAATATATCACCTTAGTGTACTTTTCCAGGTACTTGGGTTACTGGGTGGGTCATTCCTAAGATGGCATTTCCTTCCTTCTACCCATAGGGGTTTGAAAAATATTTCTCATGTGTTTCACCACATTGTTTCCCTACCCGAAGTGGGCGGGGTCTTTAGCTTATCTCCAAGGGCAGAGTCAATCCAATATTTCCCTCTTCCTGGCTACTTTAGAACATCCACCCAGAGAGTTGGGTAGATTTTTGGGTATATTCTACCCAAAATTTTGGGAGGAAAGTCCACCCATGTTGTGATCTTCCATTTGATTAGTACCTTGGTCCACCCATGACTGCTGCTATCACTACTTGATCTCTTTCATCTATCCTCAAAATTTGGCAAGATTTTTTTGAATAAGGGGAACCCTTGCTTGAAAGGGAGAGTGGGTGAAAATGGTAAAATTACATGCACAGGTTTGAAGAGATGAGATATAACCATTATTTTATTGGATATGGTTAAGTTTATACAATAATGAGATATTATTGTGCTGGGTTTTTTTCTTGTAAGATTTTCCCAAGTAAAATATTGTTTTATGTGTGTATCTATTATCTTCTTCTTTTTTCCTTTGATTCCATATTGACTGTTTTTATAGATTTAGTTTATCGGGGTCTTTTGCTCTTCATTTGGTATCTAAGCTAGGTTTTTTAGCTTTTTTAAAAGAGTAAAGGTTTTAACCCTATGATAAATTAATTCTTGAGTGGGAGCCACAAGTGAAAGAATATAGGTAAAGTAAAATCATGAGAAGCACATAGGTAGATATTAAAATAATTAATGGATAACATTTTGAGGTATGGAAACTCAATATGGAGGGTTGATAAAGATAAGTGAATTGTAGTCTCGAGAATAAAATAAACATCAATGATAGATGAAGATTGGCTAAAGATCAATAGGAAGGTAAGGATTTCTATTAGATCGTTCTTATATGATTCGATATTGTTGAATGTATTGATATAGACCACATTAAATTCATTATGGGATAAGTTGGGAACTTTGTATTAGACAAATTTGATGGTAAATAAACTCTTTCTTTGAGAGAAGTTGTATTCACTTTGGATGAATGATGGTGACTCTGTGGTTGAAAATTTGAATGCTTTTAACACTATGATAAGTAAATTAAACTCTGTTGAAGTAAAAATGGATGAAGAGAAAAAATGTATTACTTTACTTTGTTCATTACCTAATTAATGGGATAACCTAGTTATGGCTATCACCAATATAACTTCTATAGTGAAACTAGAGGATATAGTAGGAACATTGCTATCTGAGGAAATGAGATAAAAATATTTTGAGGATTATCATCAGAAGGATGCCTTGGTTGTGATATATTGTTCTCAATAAAAAAGCAAAAATAAATTAGGATAAAGGAAATTGAGATCTAGGGGTAAATTTGTTGCTCCAAAAAATATAAAATTATGGAAGTGTGGTAAAATAGGGCATTTTAAAATAGATTGTAGATCTAAAATGGATGATAATATCCACTAATTTGATGAAGATTCAAGTTGAAGTTAAAATATGGAAAAATTAAAACTCTTCCTAGTGTGTCACATATTCTGGATTTGGAAAGGAATTTGATATTTGTGAGTAATATGAATGATGTGAGTGTGATTATGGTATTCAATAAGGATAGGTGCAAGATGATTCATGGAGTCTTGGTGTTGGCAAGGGTATTTCAAAAAGTAACTCCGTTCAGACTTGAGGTTAGCATTGTAAGTATTGATTGCAATAACTCTTTAGTACAAGAGGAGAATAATATGGTATAAGTAGCTCTGAGTTTTCTTGTAACAAAGACAATGTTGTGGTATCAATGCATGGGGTATATTGGTGAGAAATGCCTTCAAACAATAAAAATGAAAGGTATGGCTAAAGGAATTTTTGATTGCCCATTAAATTTTGATTTTTGTGAGCACTATGGTCTAAAGGAATTTTACATCTAGTTCATAGTGATGTGTTTGGACTTTTAAAAGTACCATGATTAGGTAAATATATCTATTTTGTTATATTTACAGATGAATTTTCAAGAAAGACCTGAGTATTATGAAATAAACATAATATTTTCAATAAATTAAAAGAGTTTAAGACTTTTGTAGAAAATCAGATAGTGAAAAATATAAAGGTTTTGAGAAGTTACAATGGTGGTGAGTATTGCTCTAATTAACTTGAGCAATTTTTTAAGGATTGTGGAATATAAAGGTAAAAAATATTTTTTTATACTCCACAAAAAAATGAAGTTGCAGAACAGATGAACAAAACATTGATGGATAAGGCTAGAATCATGCTAAGTGGTACAAGGTTAGAAAGAAAATTTTGGGTAAAATTTGTGTTAACTGCTTGTTACCTCATCAATAGATCTCCTACCTCAACTTTGGTGGACAAGACTCCACATGAAGTGTGGACTGGTAATAAACCCTCCCTCAATCATATAAGGGATTTTGGTTGTGATGCTTATATGTATGTCCCAAAAGATAAAAGGACTAATCTAGACTATAAAAATAAAAAAATGCATATTTGTGGGTTATAGTAATGGTGTTAAAGGATATAAGTTGTGGAACCCAAAAACACAGAATATTGTTTACAATCGTAATGTGATCTTTAGAGAAATAAAAGGGGTTTCAAAATAGGAAATGCAACCAAGCAAAGAACCTAAAATAGTTCAAGTAAAATTGGAATAGGAGGAAGAACATGTGGTAGAACCTAGTGCTATAGAAGAAGATGAACTACAAAGAGAGTTTGAAGAGAAAAATTTAGAGGAAGAAGGTGAGGAGGAAGCTAAATATGAAGAACCTAAAACTTCAAGTTTTAGGAGATTAGATCAAGTGAGAAGACATCTAGAAAGCTATAGTCTTTTAAATATTTGTTTTAAATTTAATAAATCGGTTATTGATGAAGAATCCAAGACTATAAAGGAGGCACTTTAGTCAAGTGAGAATAAGTCTTGGAAAAGGGCTATAAAGGAAGAAACGAAGTCCCTAGAAAAAATAAGATATGGGACTGGATGAAATTACCCCCTAGAAGAAAACCAGTTGGTTGTAAGTGGGCATTCAAGAAGAAGTACAATGTAGAAGGAAAGTTTGAGAAGTAAAAGACTTGCCTAGTAGTAAAAGGATTTTCTCAAGCTGAGGGAATTGAATTTGGTAAGATTTTTTCTCCTATGGTTAAACTAGCATCAATTAAATTTTTGTTGTCTATTTTTGTTGCTTCTGGTCTTTAAATAGAATACATGGATGTAAATACAATATTTCTACATGGTTAACTTGATGAATACATATATGTCACAACCATAATGCTTTAGGATAAAAGGTAAGGAGGACTTGGTATGCAAGTTGAAAATTTCTCTTTATGGCTTGAAGCAATCTTCAAGAATGTGGAACCAAAAATTTGATAGGTTTGTTTTGAAACTTGGGTTGGGAAAAAGTAAATTAGATCCATGTGTGTATTTTAAATAAGAAGGTAAAAATTATGTTATCATTGTTTTGTATTTGGATATGTTAATTGGTAACAATAAGGAGAAGATAAAGTTACTAAAATCTCAGTTATCTTCTAAATTTGACATGAAGGATTTGGGTGCTGCAAAATTTATTTTAGGTATGGAAATAATAAGGGATCATGTAAATAGAAAGGTATGGTTAAATCAAGAGAAATATGTTGATTTGATACTATAGAGGTTTAGGATGCATGATTGTAAACCTGTATGTACTCCATATCCTATTGGTCAAAAGTTATCCGCTAAACAATGTCCTAAAATAGATGAGGAAATTGAAGAAATGTATCATGTTCCTTATGCAAGTGATGTTGGTAGTATGATGTATGCAATGGTCTATACTAGACTTGATATTAAACATGTGGTGGGAGTAGTTAATAGATATATGTCCAATCCAAGAAAAGAATATTAGAATGTTGTGAAGAGGATCTTCAAATACTTGTGTGGAACTTCAAACTATGCTATATTTTACCAAGGAAAAAATGGAGATAGTAATATTGTAAATCTACAAGGTTTTTTGGATGCTAACTAGGATGGAAATATGGACAAGAGAAGATCCACAAGTGCTTGTGTTCAGTGGTTTCTTTGTTCACAATAGAGGTAGAGTACATTGCAACAAGTCATGCCTATAAAGAAGCAGTGTGTCTATAGAGGTTATGTTCAACATTTTGTCTAAAGTAGAAGGCTATGAGAATTGATAGTGATAGTAAAAGTACAATATTTTTGGTCAACAATAATATTTTTCATGATCAATCAAAACATAGTGATATCAAGTACCATTTTGTGAGAGAGATGGTTGAAGGTAATCAGGTGATGTTGGAGAAATTTGATATAGATAATAATGTTGATGATTCATTAATAAATGTTGTACCTATTCAAAATTATTCTTGGTATCGAATATCTATGGGTATGGTTACCCTTAAAAATTGATAATGGTAGTTTTTGCCCCCTATGGAAAGTATTCAATAAGTGGAAAAATGTTGGAAATATGTTGAATATTTTCCATGTTATTATGGTGGGGTTAACTCTAAAAGGTATTGGACACTCTCCATGTATTCTTGTTGAGGTTCGGGGCCAGGATAGGCTTCAAGTAGGGGTTGGAGGGTGGTATCCCCTAAAAAGTGAGAGTTTGGGGGTAGCAACCCCCGATGGAAATTTTAGGGTTTCTTAATCTATTTTTAAATCCACATGGGTGTTTAGGGTTAAATATTTAAACCTATGGTTTTTTTCCCATGGTATTGTAAAATTTGTTATTGTTTTGTTATTTGCACTTGCATCAAGGTTTGAAGATAGATGAGAGATGAGAATTATTGTATTGGATACGGTTAAGTTTATACAATAAGGAGATATTATTGTGCTAGGTTTTTTTTTCTCATAAGTGTTTCCTAGGTGAAATTCTATGTTATGTGTGTATTTGTTATATTTTTTCTTTTTCCTTTGATTTTGTATTTACTGTTTTTATATATTTAGTTTATCAAGGCTTTTTGCTCTTCACAGTAATTTCTAATGTCTATGAGGTTATAGGCTATATGATACAATCCTCATGGACGATGTCGTTTACCTATTATATGGTTATCCAATCATACTTTGGTTATTGAATCGTGATGTACAACCCTACACCTCATATGATTCAAACCTTGGACATATTTTTAAAGTTCTAAAGTCTCAACTATTAGGCCTACTAAGAGATATTTATCAAGATTCAAAATCCCTAGTAACATAATGTTGGTGGATCCAATATTCTTATTCATATAATTGTGAACATCTATATTTTAATTA
This sequence comes from Wollemia nobilis, assembly GCA_028583015.1. NCBI lineage: Eukaryota > Viridiplantae > Streptophyta > Pinopsida > Araucariales > Araucariaceae > Wollemia > Wollemia nobilis. The sequence goes on from JAQPPZ010002606.1 coordinate 1,404,126, forward strand.
ATAATAGATTACATTCAAATTCATTTATTTTAAATAACACTTGATATATTGAAATACTTATGCCTCATGTATTGTCAAAAACATATTTTATTGCTTTGTATAATGTAATTTGTATACTTACAAACAATAAAATTTGTATAGGTATTTGATTAAAATTTTACTTTGAAATATTCCATATTTATAAACCATGACAAAACACAAAGTTTTCATATCATTAAATGGAATTCTCAAGGGGTTAAAAACATGGTTTTCCATTTTGGGGACCTACATGTTAGAATTTACACCTACTTTTGGAAATGAACATAAGAAATCCATCCACTCAAATCTTATACAAAAAGTGTAAGAAATGATGAAAGAGAAAAATATATAGTGGGCATCCATATGTATTGTAAATAATCACTATATTATCTATAGATAAGAATCATAAAATTTTGATGTAATGGATGGAGTGGGCAGTATTTACACAAATACAAAAACCCCAATTACATAAATGAGTTTAACCTAAGCCAACATAATAAGGGATTAAGGTTAATTACAAGTTAAAAGGCGAGTTTAGCCATAACAAGGTTTATTGAGGCCTAAAGGACTTACATAATAAAATATTATAAAAAAATAAAATACAATTGTACAATGATTGCCCATAGGCCTATACAAGATTAAATCACATGATGTTTTCCTTTGCCATAAAACAAATTACACTTTCAACACACCCTTGTGATCTAAATTGAGGGACCAATATGAGAATATTTAAGTAACAATAATATCTTCCCACCATAATGGATGCTCTAATGGGCCTCTACATTAGAGGAAGACCATTTGGATCCCTCTCATCATTTGAAAATATTTTAATGCAAAAATGCATCTACATAAGAATATTTATAGGATGAACTACAATCATCATTGTCTCTAGAAAATACTCCCACACATCCAAAAAATATTTTTACTAAGACTCCATATAAGGAAGAATTCAACAATACTCCTTTTAGAGAAAATATGCTTTTATCTTCTAGTCACATAAGGTAAGACTTAGAAGCATAGTTTTCCCTTTTATAACATACATCATCTTATTTGACATTATCAACTTGACCTTATGTCACCTAATTTTTATTATCAAAATATCTTTGCATGGGCATGTCGATGAAAAGGGCCATTATGAACTCTCAAAAGAATCTAAAAAAATAGACAAAATATGAGATACTAAAAGTTTAGATCTTCACAAATAAGTTGAATCAATAGCCCAAAGGAGGAATAGGAATTGACTAAAGTATATTCTAAATCCTTTTCCTGTATTCCTCCAAAAGACTCTAAATTTATTACAACTATCACAAACCCAACCGTATCTCCAATAAATGTAGACAAAATAATATGATAGCATAACATATTGTTAATTAACCATTTATAAATAGGGAAATAGGTTTTGAAAACAATCACACAATGAGATGCCCTTCCACTAAATACCTCCAATGCAAAGAATTCAACAAATTGTGTGATTTGAAAAAAAAATGCTTAAAATGCCTTTGAAAGTTTACCCTCCAAAATAGTCCTAGAGTGACATTTTTGAAAAACATCATTTCTTTGATTCCTTATAATTTTTTTTCAAGGAAAACATAACCTAGAGTAGGCATAAATTATTCCGCAAAAAATAGAAAATTAAATATTTTTTTTGTTGAAGGTGCTTATGAAGCTATGACAAGTAGTTCATATTAGAAGCCAGAAAAAAAAGATCAAAGGTTTTGAATAGATTATTTGCATGACTAAGTTTTAAGCCCATATCTACTTTGATACCATGTTGAAATTCATAACTAATTATAGAAACAAATGGAAGCAATTCATCCACTCAAATCTTATACAAAAAGCATAAGAAAGGAAAAAAGGGAAAAACATATATTGGGCACTCTTAGGCACCATAAATAATCACTCCATAGATAAAATCACAACACTCAGCAATACGAGAGGAAGTGTGAGCTAAGACAAAGTGTGAGCCAAGATCTAGTCATGGCGAAATAGTGATAGGTTCATTTGGAGTGCATAAATGCTTCAAAAACTTACCACAAATGCATGGAATATTTTTTCCAAAAAATTATTGAAGCAAATGAACACTAGAAAAAAGAAAATATAGGGGCTATTGTGATCCAAGAGGGAGTGTAATCTAGGAGTGAGTGCGAGGAAAGAGAGAGTGCAATCCAAGAGCAAGTGCAAGGTGAGAGGAAATGCGAGCCAAGAGGGAGTGCAAGCCAAGATCGAACCTTATTAGCTAGTATGGAAGGAAAGTCATATTTGAAATCCCTAATGGGAAGTTAGGATACCCTAGTTGAAAGTATGAAGGCCCAAATTGGAGATAAGTAGAAGAACAAATACATGGCATGTTCTATCAATGTAGCAGATTTCACACTAGAAGTAAGTATCAAGGATGAGATGATTAAGCATGATATAATGGTTCTTAAAAGTAGAGGGTTAATATATAAGTTCCATAGATTATGGATAGGGTTTTTGGATATTCAAAATTGGATCAAGTGGAAGTAGGGATTAAATTTAAATTACTTTGTTACTTTTCTTCCTAAATTTTTTTTCCTCATCATCTTTTCTTGTTTATAAATTAGGGATAAAATATGAATTGGTGGCCCATGGTTTAGGGGAAGAGATGCACTTTATTTGAGACCATGAATGAAATATTTTCTATTGATACAAAAACTATTAAGAAGCTTCCAATATGGGTTAGGCTTTTTGGACTTCCATATTAACTTGTGAATAAGGATATTTTGAAGAATATTGGAAATACCCTAGGGAAATTCATCAAGGAAGGACTAACTACTAAGGGGAAAAGCATGTTATATATACTTGAATGTGTTTCTATGGATATTTCAAAACCTTTGGCACAATCCATTAAGATTAAATATGAATCAAGAGAATGGGATCAAAAAGTATATTATGAAAATATCACATTTTATTACCACAATTGTTGAGATTGGACACATGGCAAGAGTTTACAAAGTGAAAAATATGAAGAAAAAAGATTAAAAAAAATAGTGGTGAGATAAAATTCAAGATAAAGCAAGGAAATCATACAATAATAGAAGCTAGATCAGATCAAGGATATTCCACTATGAAAGAAGTGGCAAAGAAATCCTATCTATAGAATCATTTAGCAAGTTCAAAAGGAATTAAAGGTACAAAAGAAGATGTGGAGAGAAATCCTTAAACAAAGACAACAAAAGAGGTCAAGTTTATTCCAAGTAGATATCTTCATTTTTCTCTAGTATAAAATCCTCTCCAGGTAATAAAAGTGAAATGGGTAAATATGTTATCCCTTGCACTTTAAAGTTTCAAGAGCAACATAATAAAGAAATGAGGATGGCAGGAACCCATAACAATTTAGATTTTTAAGGGCAGAATAAGAAAGTAATTGCTATAGAAGAGCATCCTTGCACTTTAAGGTTTCTAGGGCAATAGAAAGAAGATTGTGCTTTTAAGATTATTCCTTGCACTTCAAATACTTCAGAACAAGGTAAACCTAAATATTATAAGTCTTACTATGAGTAGTGTGAGAATATTGAAGAGATTGAAGAAGATAAATATATTGTTGGAAATGAAAAAAAAAAAAAAAAAGAGGAAGACCCAAGAAGCAAAAATAATGAGAAAAAAAAACCCATAAGGATATTGATAGGGAAAACAAAAGCAAATATCACAAGTGCTAACAAGAAATGAGGCTAAACTCATAAATAAAAACAAAAAATAACAATGAAAATAATATTTTGGAATATTAGGGGAATGAGTAAGAACCCCTAGAAAGGTGTTAAGATATTGTGAGGTTGTCATAGACAAGATATTTATAGATATAGAATCGGGGCAACAAATATTTTAGCCATTGCAACAAACATTTTTGCCATTCACAGTGTTGAATTTCATCTTGATATAATTTAAAGTTCGAAATGCATCTGATATAAAAGGAGTATTTGAAGTTCAGCATAATTATAAAAGGAGTATAAATTATATGTGATAAGGAGTGATGAGGCATAATTATAAAAGGAGTATAAATTATGGGCAACAAATATTTTAGCCATGAGGAGTGAAGATTTTCAATTCCTAAGCCAAGGTTGAAATCCCATAGGTGAATCTTTAAATTTTTGTGCAAGTGGTTGGTCGCAATTATTCTAGAGCAATTAGTTTCACATCTAGATCAAGGTTCCAATGCTATTAGTAAACCTTAACATTCATTCAAATGACACAAACTCTACTAATTAAATTCCTTGACTTTTGAAGGAGGAGATCTTGTTTCGAAACTTGTCAAGAGATATGCATAATTACTAAGATATTGTAATATTATTTCACATCGTAGACAAGATTCCAATGCTATTAGTAAACCTTAACATTCATTCAAACGGCATAAGCTCTAGTAATTAAATTCCTTGATTTTCAAAGAGGAGACCTTGGTTCAAAACTTGTCAAGAAATATGCATAATTGCTAAAATATTGTTATATTAGATTGCGATGTAATATAGCCTTCACGCAAGATATTTATAGATATAGAAGTTGGGCAACAAATATTTTAGCCATTCATGGTATTAAATTTCATCTTGACATAATTTAAAGTTTGGAAGGCATCTGATATAAAAAGAGTATTTGAAGTTCAGCATATTTATAAAAAGAGTATAAATTATATGTGATGAGGCATAATTATAAAAGGAGTATAAATTATGGGCAACAAATATTTTAGGAGTGAAGATTTTCAATTCCTAAGTCAAGGTTCAAATCCGATCGATGAATCTTTAAATTTTTGTGCAAGTGGACCAAGATTCCAATGCTATTAGTAAACCTTAACATTCATTCAAATGACACAAGCTCTACTAATTAAATTCCTTGACTTTCAAGGAGAAGATCCTTCGAAATTTGTCGAGAGATAGACATAATTGCTAAAATATTGTAATATTATTTATTATTTCACATCGTAAACTAAAGTTCCAATGCTATTAATAAACCTTAACATTCATTCAAATGGCATAAGCTCTACTAATTAAATTCCTTGATTTAAAAAAAAAAAACCTTAATTCAAAACTTGTTAAAAAAAAAAAAAAACTAAACTAAAATATTGTAATATTAGATTACGATGTAATATAGCCTTCACGCATCATTTCAATCATGTTCACTTAAAGTATAAAAATAAAAGTACAAATTCTGGTGATAATCAAAATAATTGAAAATGTATGATTCTGTTGCCGGGACTTGAACCCGGGTTTCTCGAGTGAGAGCCGAGTATCCTAACCAACTAGACTACAACGGAAGACATGCTTCATAACTTCGTCTCTGTGTACATGATGCATATAAAAATAAAGTTATACGCATGCTTATCTTCGTTTGACTATCATAACTTCGTCTCTATCTACATAATGCAATTTAAAAAAAATAAAAGTTTTAGGCACACGTCATAACCACTCGGCCAAAGCGACGAAAGAAATGGCTTACGTTATGTTTCTCCTCTTTAACAAGCCGCAGTTTTTCCTTCCATTCCATGCATGGCGTATGTTGTATTTATATGTTGCGATTTTTCTTTGATATAGGTCTTAAAAAACAGTTTAATAATGTCATTTGAATTCAATCCGATGATAAATATATATAAGAAATATTACTAAAAAAAAATTATAAAACATATCTAAATCACATCTTGCAGAATAGAATGTCCTTGCACACTACATTGCCGAGGTCATCTCGTATGACAGCAAAAATGTAACATATACCTGGAATTCACACAAAAAGCCCCTCAACCCACCATCACATTATTTATTTTTTTAACTTTTTGGTTGAGCGTTTTCCATTTTTTTTTTCCTCTCTTCTTTTCTATTTTTGGTTCAGGTTAAGAGGGTTTTTGTGCACATCACCGATTCATTCTTTCATTGAAATAATATGAAATATAACTGATGCTACATTTTCTAAAACATAATAACAAAGAATCTCTTCTCATAAATTGAATTGAGATTATCAGACATCAACATACCGTTTGTGTAAAGGTTTCTTAATCTCCCGCATTGAGAGGGGAAAGGGTTTAGAAGAGAAGGTAACCACGTGGAAGTTGAATGCTAAGCCAACATGGGACGATGAATATGGTAGACGCTAATCTCAAATCCCTTGCTTCTTTTCCTTCGATAGGAAGGAGGGGCCATATGATCTAGAGGAACACATTATTAGAGGATCATCACTTTATAGAAAATAAATTATTAGAGGATCACCACTTTATAGAAAATAGGCTTGAAGGAGGAGCCATATGATCTAGAGGAGCACAAGCTTAATCATTAGAGGGTCACTACTTTATAGAAAATAGGCTTGAAAATTGAAAAATATCCTTATGTATTAGTGCATGAAGATTGAAACAATCAATATAATACAATATTTTAAAGCTTACAAGTGGATCTAGACTTATCTTCATTTGGTATTATATTATGGTATAGCAATAACTCAAATAGTAATGAAGCAAGTAAATACACTTGTAGCAGTTGGTCCAACCATAACCAGGTCAATGGGATATTTGAGAATAGGTAGTTGGTCCCATAAAGATAAGGGATGGTGGACTTTTTTTTTTTAAGCCAAAAACCCCTTGGGGCCGCCTTGGTCTAAGAGACCACGAACAGGGGTTCTACACCATCAAAGTCACCCGGGTCGCACCCGCCGCCCGTACCAACATTATCAATTGATTTTGGGTACCAATTCGTTTTTGGTAGGGTGGAGATTCAAACCTGGGACCTCCCTTGGAGGATTGCCCTCTCCTCTCCAACTTACCTACAACACCTAGTGGGATGGTCAACCCTTTAACTATGGTAGAATGGACATACAATACCAAATCTCAATTCGAGAATGATATCACTGATTATTAAACCAATAGATGTAGTTTCTAAATCCTTTGAGAGTGAAATTGAATTGGCATGGAGATATGACACTAGTGAATCTAATGAAAGCATTTTAAAGCAATAGATCAATCAATTGAAACAAAAAGGAAAAAATCATGAATGCTACCTATTCTCCTTTGACTAAGAAACAGTAAAATAAAGTACAAATATCTAAAATCCTACAAGAACAAATTTTGAGATCTACTAGAAACTTTTAATGACTACAAGCTTAAAACGATACATACAAAACTAAATATAAATATAGATGGGTTAGCCTCTTTAATTGTCATATTTGATCTAGCCATAAATATGTGGAATAAACTAAAGAAATTGGAAGTGGTTTTTAGGTCTTGTCATCCTTCATAATATTGAACATTAGGAAGTGTTAATAATGATGAAGAAATCATTGAGCTTTGGGTCAAGGAAGCATAGCACATAGAAGGAAAGAATGAATATGAGGCTAAATATTAAAGAAAAGAATGAATATGAGGATAAAAACCAATTATGGGGTAATCTAATTGAAAACAAACCAGTCTCCTAGAGGTCTAATCATATTAGAAAATTTGGTTAACCTTGATGATATTGCTAAGATGATAAGCATAAAAGTAAAGTTATAATCTTATCACCCATTGAAATTGTAGAGGAAAAGAATCTACTCATGGAAAAAGAGTGTACTATGGAACACCATTTCTTATTCAAGGAATTATGTAGACTATATAGAGATATCATCAGATGGATGTATGAAGACATAATTATCAATGATGGGAGCATCATTGAACATACCATTGAGCTTGAACCTATATCCAAATCACTCTACCAATACTGGAGTCTTGATATTCTAAAAATGAAGTGATGATGATGAAGAAGCTTTTAAAATTTTTATAGGCACAAATCATATCCCTATTAAGCATTCTGTATGAGTAGCAAATATAGTTCTAGTGCATAAGAAAAATGGAGATATTTGTCTATGCATCAATTTTAGCAATTTAAATTTGAGCATCTCTAAAATACTATTATCTTCTTTCATTAATTGATAAAATATTGCAAAAAGTAGTAGGGTTTCAAATTCTATCATTACTTGAAAATTTATTTGTGTATAATTAGATTTGGGTCAAATATGATGATCAACGTAAGATGACATTCACCATAAAATAGGGAACCTTTTCCTATCAAAGAATACATTTTTGTTGTTGAAGTAATGTGAAGTACAAATGGGGGTACAACTAGGGGCCACCCTTTTTTGGGACACAATAGAGGCCACCCTTCTCGTGATTATACAATGTAGGAGCTACTTTCTAAATGGTTATGGATATTGAATTTGCGAGTTTAATTGTTGAGATAATACTAATATATCTTGATGACCTGATAGTCTTTTCAAAAGAAGGAAACAAACACATTGAACACCTAGAGTTATTTTTACACAATTGAAACAAGTATAGAATCTCTTTAAACCCTAAGAAAATATTATTCCTTGTGTAAGAAGAGAATATTTTGGGACATGTAGTTTCTAAATATGGACTTGTAATAGACCCTGATTGCATCAAAATAATCCAAAAACTATCAACTCCTTCATCAATAAAAGGTATTATATATTTTCTAGGATAAATTTATTTTGTGGCTAGATTCATAACTAGGTATATCTAGTTAGACCCATCACCAAGATGCTAAATATTCATTTGGATTGAATATGGGGAACACTCTTTCCAAGTTATTAAATATGCAATCACAAAAGCATAAGTTCTAATAGATCTATAAATATTTTAGGTTTATGCTTTTGATATAAATGAAAGTGTTGTAGTCATGTTAACTTAGAAAGATGATAAAGAAGATGAATATATATTTTTATTGATGATTCAAATGCTTCATAATTATGAGGAATGATATAACTTCATAAAAAATAAATATTTGTTATGATAAAATCCTTTAAGTTCAAATATTATTTATGTCAAAGCAGAACTATCATATTTGTGGTACATCTTGAAGTGAGGTCCATAGTTCTTCATAGGGAACTTGGAGAAAAGAGTGTGGATGTATAAATAAAATTAAAGAGTTTGACATAGATATCAATTTAACTAAATTAGTAAGGGCACAAGCCCTCTATGAAAACCTTTTCATTTCTCTTGCAAAGGAACAAGTAGCACTTATGGAAGAGGATGACATAGAGGAGCAAACAGGATGGATGGGTGACACAAGGAGATATATATCAATAGGAAAAGTCCTAAGAAACTTAATACCTAAAGAAAGAGTTGGGTTCAAACAAAAGGTTGCTCATTACACCTCACTAAATTTTAATTTTTTTACAAAGGATATGTTAGAGTGGTGTTAAGAGGTATGGAAGAAATAAGAAAAAAGATCTACTAAAGGAATACCATTATGATGGACATTAGTTTGTATAACATACAATCCTAACAATGGGTTATTATTAGCCCACCATATTCTATGATTATTTTCAATGGGTGAAAATTAGCAAGGCCTACTACATATTCATAAAAAAAATACAAAAGCTTTCATGGTTCTAAAGCCTATAATTGTCACAGAATCCTTCCAACAATGGGGCCTAGATTTCATTAGGAAAATTAACCCCTTATAAAGTGCAGTATATAGGTGTATCTTGACTACTATAGATTACTTCAATAGATGGAGAGAGGTTGCTCTAGTTAAGATAGTTAATCAAGAAGATATCATTCAAATACTAAAAGTTATAATTACTAGATATAAGACCCATTTAGTAGTGGTTATTGATAATGTTGTAGTATTTATTGGGACCACATTGATGATTTTTTTTACTATAATATGACTTTATATTAAAGGCCTCTTCCGATTAATACCCTTAAGGTAATGGTGTAGTAGAATTCATAAACCAAAATATTTTTTAAATTCTAAAGAGAATGGCTACCAAGTCTTAAAGAGATTGGAACACAAATTTGAAAAGAGCATTATGGATAGATAGGATAATGCCTACTAAAATTAGAGATGCCTTCTCTCCAAATATCCCAAGAAGTGGATCTCAAATATATTGGCATTACCCCAATGCTGACATGCCTAAATGCACTATTATCATTGGAAGAGGACAAAGAAAAGGCCTTCAAGAGATTTGCAACACAAAATTATAAGAAGTGATTTGATAAAATAACAACAAATATAGAGTCCAAGGGATGATATCTCATTTTTAAATGGGATGAAGATAGGATCAAACATAGAAAACATGAGAAATTTAACTCAGTATGGAATACGTTGTATTAAATTGACAAGGTTAAAATATCCAATGCCTTTAGACTAGTGATGCATGGTTGAAGGCCAATGCCTATCTCAACCAATGGATGGAACTTAAAGTCCCTTTAAAATTGAGAAAAGGTAGATATAAAAATGTACATAATGTTTTCTTTGTTTTTCTCATATTTCTATTTTTTTTGTTTTTTCTTTCCAAAGAAAAATAGAAAATATATATCAAAATTGAGAAAATACAAAAGAAAGAAAAATAAAATTCCTCTTAGTTTGGTGAAAACCATGAGAAATACATAAAGAATCTCTCTTTTTTCTCCCATTTCTTGAAAATTGTATACAATTTTGTAAAAAATTGACTTAAAAAAAGTAATTTGTCAAAACAAAATTAGAAAATCATCATTTTATTATGATGTGATTCATTGGACTAAATAAAATTTCCCAAAAACTCTTCTAATAATGTCAAAATGAAAAGGAAAAGGAAAAATAAAAGGAGTGATTTTCCACTTCCTAGAAGTAGTGAACTGCTACTAATGCATCGCAGATGCATAGGAAGGGGTAGTTGCCTACACATGATAGGGAGTTTTTAACCCCAAAAATTCTCATTCCCATCATTCAAGAATTAAAAGAAATAGAGCAATAAGAGGAAGAAGCAATTATTTTCGGTTATCCTAATATAGTGTGGATGGTATGTGAGTTAATATATCACTAGCAAGAAAGATGAGGGGGAGAGGTGGAGGGACATGCTCCCTCTCCCTGCTCCCCATTTCATTGTCCTTGCCTAGTTACTGACTCATCTCGGGTCATCCCACTTTGGGAATGCTTTGTAGCAGATGATATCCTTGAAGGGAGATCCTTGCCCACTTTTTGCTCCTTTCCTAGTAGTTTCAAGGTTTTCCTTCTTGAGTCCTGGGCCTAGTGCATCCCAAGGTTCTTCTAGGGTTTCCTAACTATTTCTAGGATCCTTTCCCCGATCTCCATCAAGCTTTCCCCTGGGGTTTTTTCATAGGTTTTTTTACTTGGATTCGGTTTCGAAGGCTTTCTTGGTCTATGGTGGTTGTAGGTTGGGTTTTTGACTGCTTCCTGGTACGTCTTGTGAGGTCCTCACATCATCAAGGTTGGTCTAGGATGGCCAGTTTCCTCTATTTTTTGACTCCTCTCTGGGATACCTTTGGTTTTTGGTAGTCCCGTTACTTTGGGTGGGGCCCTTTTCGGTTTCCTATTCGAAGGCTTCTTCTTGTTGGATCTGATGCTTGGTGGATGCTTAGGATATTTTCATGGCCTTGGGGGGGCCTCTTCTTGTGCTTGAGTTGTTCCTAGTCCCAGTCCCAGTTCCTTAAAGATGTTTGTGAGCAAGGATGGGGGGTTCTTGGTCCTTTCTACTGGGGTGCTTAGGGTTTTCTACTGCATGTATCAATATTGAGGATGGGACTTGTGATCTATGCATGCAGAAACCTAACTCCCTTAGTGTAGGCTTCCATGGATCCCACCTTTGTGTCTACTGCCTCTTTCTTCCTGGGCTCTGCAAGTTTTTAATTTTGGTTTCCTGTTCGAGGGTTTCTACTTTCTGGTCATGCTTCTCGGTGGACTCTCAAAGCATGTTCTTGGTATTAGGGGTGGGCCTCATCCTATTCCTGATTTGTTTGTAGTCCCAATTCTAGTTCCCTAGAATTGTTCGTGAGCAAGGATGGTGGGTTCCTGGTCATTTCTACCAGTATGCTTTGGGTTTTCTTCTACATTTTTTGGTCTTGGGGTGGAGACCGATGCGCTTGCAGTTGTGTCACTCCTTCCTCCTTCAATTTTAGCTTTTGATGGTCCTTTCTTTGTGTCTGTTGTTGTTGTTCCTGGATCCTTCTGGCTTCCTCATAGTTCAACTTGGTTTGCATGTGTATATCTTATCTTGTAGATAAACCTAGTAGTGTTGTTCCATTTCACAGGCTCAAGCAAAAGCTTCCCACTATTGTTTCTCTGAGGGTCTTGATGTCATTTCCCAGGTTGTCCAGCTGTTGAGCCCTGGATTGTATCTCGTTACTACTAGTTTCTTAGCTCGCACGGTTGCTTGCTATTTTGCTATACCTTGTGGTGTATCCTGAGCCATCCCTGGGTGGGGATCCTCTCCAAATTTCTAAAGTCAAATTTCCTACTTCTTATTTTCAGGCAGGATATCTGATTTCAGGTCAAATCCATTTTTTGTTGGTTTTCCTGCTGGGCAGGATTTTCTAAACCTATTGGTTTTCCCACTGGGCAAAATTTTTCAAATTCATTTTTTGCTGATTTTCTCACTAGGCGGGATTCTCCAAACCTGCTAGTTTTTCTGCTGGGCGAGGTTTTTCAAATTCATTTTTTCAACTGGTTTTCCTGCTAGTCAGAATTTTCTAAACCTGCTAGTTTTCTCGCTGGGCAGGATTTACAATTTGATGGTTTTTGGCTACTTCTCGTTGGGTAGGATTTTAAAAATTTTCATCTTGCATGTTTTTTCGCTAGGTCATATTTTTCAAAATTGGTGGTTTTTTGTTGGGCGGGATTTTCAAAATTTACTTGTTCTCGTTGGGTGGGTTTTTCCAAACTGTTTATTTCCTATTGGGCGAGATTTTTCAAGTTGATTGTTTTTTACCTTTGGTTTAGTTAGTTGACCTACTGTAAAAAGTTTTTGGGGTCCTTTCAAAACCCACTTTTAATATAATTTTAAACTACCAAAAAAAAAGCAATTATTGCGATCATAAATATCATGGTCATACTGATATAGGGAATAAGACCAAAAGGGAGTCTTAATATTCTTAAAATAAATAAGGTATAGGGAAATCCCAACCCTCTATCTATTTTACTATGCTTCTATCATGAAAGGGACTTAATTGGGCCTATCTCTTTCACTAAAGTGGTAGGGAACTTTGTTTTTGTACTTCCTTTTGTTTTGGTATGTATACATCCATCACTCATGCCCATGTTTGACCTTCAACAACATAAACACAATGATGTATCTTCCCTCTAGTTTTGCAAGTTTATGGCACTAATTGTGATACACCCCAATAAGGAGTGGATCACCAAGGACCTCATTGAAAATTTCATCTAAGTCTAGAACCAGTGAATTGGTTTCCAGCTTATAAAATCACTTCTTTCAGTAAGGCAATAAAAATTCATCCAAGTAAAGAAGTAGTGAATTTTTATTTTCCATTTTAATGAATAATTTATTCAATACGAAGCATAAACACACAAATTGCTACTTGATCCTAGAATTGAAAAATATTTAGGTAAATTTTTCAAGAATAAAATGGATACCAATACAACCACCAATAGTAGTATGGTGGTTGAGGCAACCCTTGTATGCCTTACAACCACTACAAAGATGGGCCCATTAGACACATAAATACAAATAGAACAAGTGGGTCCCTCTAGAGCTAAATAATTAAATATCCCTAAGAAGCCTAATATATGTATGTTGTCCCCTACTAAAATGTGGGAGATAGGTAATTCTTATACTCCCCTATTAAATTTAGGAAGGAAGTAATAACACACTTCAATATGGGACCAAGGATAGACTCCTAGAGCATTAGAAGAATATGGACATCTAGGTTGATGATGAATTTGGTACTTTATGTAATCCAAAACTCACAATTTCTAGCATAAATCCATACCACAAAACATTACATGCATGGACCATTCATGCACCCTTGAAAATCAATGGTCCCCTTTGCATATACTTTATGACATTAATGTTGGCTTTTTAGCCAGATTATCATAGGTCCCAATGTTCAAGATTAAAATATATTATTTAATATTTGAGCTTTTAATTTATGCAGCCAACGTTAATAAACAAAAATTTCTATAAAATAACAATAATATGAAGTAAAATGACCATTAGCATTCATGCAATAACATGAAGAAAACTTACAATTGAATTTCTCAAATTGTATACAAGCTTCTTCTTACGATGCTAAAATACATATATTCATCCAATGATAATTTAAATTAATCAATTTTGTTCTTACATTCCATGGAGATTTGTCTCCATAATATAGCCTTACAAAGATGACTCTTCAATACTTGACTATTGATCTCCTTACATATCTGGGAGATGCATCTTTTCCTATTCCATACATTAGATAAATCCTCTCATGTCTTTGGCTTCTCATCTTGTCACTTGTATACATGATACTTGACACTATATTTACTCTTGCAAACTTTATTCTATGACACTTGCACACTTGCACACTGTACTATATGACACATTGCATACTCCTACACACTATTACATGACACTTGTGTACATCCTACATGGACACACAAATAAGGGAAAATATAAATCACAATCCTAAACTATAGACACACTTCCTAATATTTTAGATATTTACAATTGTACCATAAGGTACCATGGGATTCATTAGCATGTACCAAATAATGTAATATTCTCCAACAATCAAGTATGGAAATGATTTTTTTATTTGATATTTTAAGCTATTCCCCTTGGTGGCCACATTGTCCTACCTTGACCACTCTATACATTTTAATGGACTTCATTATATTGGTCTTGATCCATGTGTCAACAATCTAAACCTCCTCCATTGGTACTAAACTATTAGGATTGAATTCTTCAATATCCAATTATTCTACTACTACTACAATGTCCAACATACGTGAATGATAGAGCCTAAGAAGTTCAACATTGAAGATTGGATGAAAACCAATATAAGGTGGAAGATTCAAATTAAAGGTATTTTATCCCATCTTCTTTGTGACGATGTATGATCCATAACAAAGAGGTTTGATCTTCCTATAACATCATGCAAGTCCCTCTTTTTAAATATATAAGCAAACCTTATCTCCAACCTTGAATTGATGTGGAAATCAATGCTAGTCAGGGCACTCCTTGTATTTTTTATTTGTCTTTTACAAGAGATTATGGCCTTGTTATTGAATGTGTTGAATTTGTTTCACAAACCATGTTGCCTTTTCTACATCTTTTCTTCCATGAGGTAACTACTCCATGCATTTCATAGGGAGAGCTACATCAATGGGTGTTAATGATTGGAACTTGTTGTGGCCATTCCAAAAATAGCCCCAAAATTGGGGACCCACTTTTTTATTTTTCAGTTCTTGATTTTTTTTATTTAGATTGCAATATATGTTCCAAGATTTGGATGTCGATTAGTGTCTCCTTTTAGTTTATTTTAAGTTGTTTAGTGTGTTGGTTAGGTTCCTCCATGTTTTTTATTGTTTTGGTTAATTTTAATGTTTTGAATTAAACCAATTCAAACATTTGAAATTAATTAAATCAAATTAAAAAAAAAAAATGAATAAATAAAAATAAAAAGAGAAAAAAGAAAAAATAAATAAATAATAATCATGAAAATAAAATAAAAATAAAACAAACAAAAAAGAAAAAGAAAGAAAATAATATATATATATATATATATATATATATATATATATATATATATATATATATATATATATATATATCAAAATAAAACCATCAATGTGTTTTTTGGAAAGTTTATTTAATTTCATTAATGGTTTTGTTTTGGGAAAAGTTTGGTTTAATTTTATTTTTAGTTTTGTTTAGATTAAATTATATTAATAGTTTTATTTTGGAAAGTTTAATTCATGTGGTTTTTTTTATTGCAGGTTACTATTAAAAAAAAAAAGGAAAAGAAAAGGGAAAAAAACGGCAACACTCAAGAAGAGAAAATCTCAGGTATCATGCCAATGGAAAAGAAAATGTTGGAAAGTCAAAAGTTGGAAAAAGAAACAAATAGAAAAATATTATAAATTTTAAGAAGAAAATAAAACGTTGGAAAACCAAGAATTGGAAAAAGAAAGCATTGGAAAGCCAAGTGTTGGAAAAAGAAATGAATAGCCAAAGTTGGAAATCTTTAAAAACCCATTGAAGCTCATAAACAAGGGTTGGATGTTTTTTGGAAGAAGCTGGAATACTGGTTGTAAAACAAAATATTATTTTTAATGCAAATATTTCATAAACTTGCACTTTGTGAGCAAGATGGGAGGAGATTTTTCTACATGTTTGATCTAATGGTTTATCTTTTCTTCCATGTGTTCTTAGCTTATAGATAGTGTTAAATGTATTTTAATGGTTGCATTATCTAAGGCTTAGAAGCATGGAATTTATTTTTGTTCCTTAGAAGGTTGCACCCAATTTATTTCAAATCATGTGTATGTAAATTTGAATAAATTTGGTTACATGTAGAAAGTCTCACATATCTGGTTTTTATAGGATAGGGTGGCATTATACTAAGAGTACTTTGTTTTTAACATTTTTGGCTTTCTGGTCCATTTTTAAAAATTTATTTTTATCTTTCTAACCCTTTCCTTTTGCAACATAGTCTTAACCCCAACTTTGGAGTGTACTCCCCTATAGCTTCATTCTTTATACATACAAATTGATTAGTTTTTTGTCACAACTTGATATATCTAGCGTTAATTTTTTCCATATATTCTTCACATTAGTGTGCCTCCTAGCCTTGAAGCCCTACCAATGTTTCTTCCTTCTATTCCTAACTCTAGTTTGTAAAATATTCTAGGTCAGTTGCTTGGACGAGAGTTCTAGTTCCCTAAGTTCTTGTTGATATGAAAATCTTCCTATGGTAATATTGTGCATCCATAGATCTTGACCAACATTGAATGACCTAAAATCCATGAGGCTTCAATGGTCAATATTCAGAGAAGGCTTATCCCCTTGAGGTTCAAGCTAACTATTCCTAAAATAAAATGGAACAGAGTGTTGAAAGAAGAAAAAGAAGTTGAAGATAGAACTTATTATGGTGCAGATTAAGTCACATCAAGATACATGCATAATGAAATATTATGCAATTGAGGAAATAAGTAAATTTCTTAACAAACCAACCAATTTTTTTACCAATCATAGAACATTCATTTATACACTTTATAGCTATAAAATTGTAGATTCTAGAACCATAGAATAAATCATGAATACAAATCCAAAAAGTAGAATTAATACCATGAGCATTCAACAAGTCAAAATTAGAAATAAGCAATCATCCATACATACATGTCCTACAACAAAGTTGAATTGGATATCAAACAACAATTTATTTGTATTTGTCAATGTGCAATATGCTTCATACATGGAAATTGTAAAATATTAAGAGCCTATATTTTTTACATTCTTCATTCTAGTATATATAACTTCCTACAATACATTCATTTATCAAAGGTATCATTACCTAAGAGGTGGATTGCTATTATATCAGAAGGTTTGCCTATTCATTAGGTTACTTGGAGTATTTTTATTCTAACCACCAGGTATTGGCTTGCTAACATGGATGGAACCTACATCATCTTCATTCATATTGACCTTGTTGTTTGCATCTAGTTCATTGATATTTTACTAGCATTTTGGTTGAGTCACCTTGATCATCTGCATGATTACCTTGGTAAATATTTTGTTGTTAATATTATTTGATAGGAGATCCTACCCTGTAGGTAGTACGGGATCATGGCCACCCACATACTGAGAAAACTAATGTTGGACATCCAATTATACCTACTTTTTTTATTTATGGTTTTTGGGTCCATAACAAGATTATTGATGCATGACGAAATTTTGGTACCTCTCTTGGCTCCATGCAAGTACAAAATTTTTGGTAAGTCCAATACTTAGACATTTCTTCTCACTTTTATCCTTTGACAGTGCAATGGGGTTTTTGTACCTCTCCTGGCTCTATCTGGATATAAAAGTTTTGATAGGTCTAAGACTTGGCCATTTCTACTTATGTATACCTCTAGCAGTGCTACAAGATTTTGGTACCTCTCCTAACTCCATTTGGGTAAAAAATTTTAGGTGGGTTGAGGACTTAGCCATTTCTAACATTTGGCTCTCCTTTACTTTTTAGTACCACGACATTTTTGTACCTCTCCTAGCTCCATTCAGATACAAAATTTTTGGTAGGTTTGGGATAACCATTTTTTCTTATGGCTATTATTTAGCAACATAATGGGATTTTGATACCTCTCTTGGCTCTGTTCCAGTATAGAAGTTCTAATAAGTCTAAGACTTAGATATTTCTACTCATGTATATCCTTCAATAGCATGACAAGATTTTGGTACCTCTCTTGGCTCTGTTCCAGCACAAAAATTTTAGTAGGTCTGAGACTTAGCCATTTATAACATCTAGATCTCCTTTTATATTTGGTAGTGTGACGGGATTTTGGTACCTCTCTTGGCTCCATATAGGTACAAAAGTTTTGATGGGTCTGAGACTTAGTCATTTATTGTACTTATTTGTCTTTGGATCCTATATTTTGAAGAGATATTTTGAGAATCTCAAAATGCAAGAAGATGAAAGAGAAGGTGATTATTGTGTGAGAGTGAAAGCAATTGTAAAAAAAATGGAGACTCTTGAAGAAGACATAAAAACTGAATTGGTTGTGAAGAAAGTGTTGAGAACACTTCTTCATAAATGTAATCATATTGCTATTATTATTGAAGAATCTAAATATTTGTCTACTCTAACTTTTGATGCTCTAATTGGTTCTTTGATGTCCCATGAAGAGAGACTACAGGGTTCTACATCATCAAGCTTTGGAGGTGATGACAAATCATTCTCATCCAAGGAAGGTGAGACTCATGGCAATGGACAAGGAAGAGGACAAGGTAGAGAAAGCACGAGATTCCGAAAGTAAAAGAAAAACTATAACTATGCAATATAAGATGAAATGTAACGCTTTAATCCTATGCACAAAAACAAGGAAAAGAGATAAATTGGAAATGAAAGCATAGATGTAAGGAAATCACAGCCCTCTTTATTCAAATTTCTTTTCCTCGGTTACATAGACGTCTCCTCCCCTTTTAGGGGCTAGGAGCGTTAAATTGGTCTTTGTTACAATTTGTGATTTTAGTCTTCCTCCTTTCGCATGCCCACGTTTGGAATGGGTGGGCCAAATGTTGCCGCCGCTTGCGTTGGTAAGGTAGACTCCTCGCCGCTCCTCTAATGCTGCAACTCTGCACTCAAAGAAACAAACAAGAAAGTCAGTAGCACTTGTGTATGAAAAATAAAAGATGAATCTAACGATGGTTGAAATGAATCTAAATGAAATGAAAAACTTGACAAAAGCATAAACATGAAACTAAAAGAAATACCACGATTATGAAAGCACAAATCGCCGATAAGTGAACTAGCAACGACTTCGTCGCTCAAAATGCTCCTTCTCTCGTATATATCTTTTGGGTGAGAAAACTCACCATTTTATAGACCCAAGGGGTCTCTTTGAATTAACATGCAAAAGTGTTTCTTTGCATGAATGCTTTTGTTTGTGAAGAGAAGACTTCTTCTTGATCAAGGGCTTCTTAATCGCCTCTGTGCATGTCTTTGCATGTTTTAGCAAAGCTCACTTGCACTCCCATGCAATGAAGGGATAGCTAAGTGGCAAATCTGAGTTGTCTTAAAAAGCTTACTCTCCTTCCCATGCAGTGAAGGGAAAGTCAATTGGTAGATGTGTGTTGTCAAAAGAACTCACTCGCACTCCTATGTCATGCATGAAAAGCTGAGTGGTAGTTCTGAGTTGTCATGCGCTGAGGTCTGACTTTTTGTTGGTCAAACCTGGCATTCGTCCCACCCCAGAGCGAGCGCTAATAATCGTCCCTGGGTGAAACGAGTACAAATCCATACTCGTCCTTGGGTAGGACGAGTACAAATTCGCACTCGTCCCCGGGTGGGACGAATAAGAAATAAAGTGTCTAAAAGGTGCCAAACTGATTTTTGACTTGCAAAATCGCCGTGTAAGTGGTTAGAACCACCGTTTAACCTCCCGAGGGCTACCCTGGGGGCTATGTGTGTTAATGTGATCAGTGTTTGTAGTCACATAATCGGATTGGTGCTGTTTTGGTGTCTACAGATGCCCCTTTTTGGGAAGCGTTGTGCATGGCACAGCACCGAGCAAAAATAGATAACCAAAGCACTAATTATTAGGGTTTCTTAGTAACCTAACCAACTCTTGATGCCCCAAGTATGAAAAGGGCATGCATTCTTGAATCCTTGCTTCTGACGAGCTAAGGAATTTGATTTCAAGTATTAACCTGTTTTGGTGAGGTGTGACTTGAGCTTGGACATTGATCAGTCATGAATAGGCAAAGGGCGCAACCTTTTATCCACGGGGGAACCTTGTGTTCATGCTTCGGGAATGCCAAGTGTTTAATAAGTTTGTGATAATTGCTTGTTTGCTGCCCCAAGCAGGAGCGTGATTGTCTTTGTCAATGATTCTTTGAATGCATGCTATTACCGTGATTGGGTGTGTTGTTGTTGATTGATGACTTAAGTGTGACTACCCCCTCAAGCGACGAATCGATGAAGGAAGGACTGCCATGAGAAAAGCGACGAGTCGCTTGACCCAAGATGACTTAAGTGAGGGTGCCTTTAGATGTTGTCTGTTGAATGCTCAAGCAGTTTCTCGATTGTTCTGACCTATTTTTGGTGGGTGTGAACCCATTTTGGAATGCTATTTGGGGTTAACATTGGCAAAAATCCGTCTTCCCGTGGAGCGGTCCGGCTATGGTAGCCTTCTTGGGGAGTAGGATAACGACAAGGTAGACCCCGACATCAGTTTTCTTATGCCAAGAGGTCAAGTGCAAGAGCACTTTTGTCTGGCAATTTTTAGTGGTTTTGTTGGCATTTGTCATTTTTATAGTTTGGTTGTTTTGTTGTGTTTGTTTTTTTTTTTTTTTGTTTGTTTGTTTTTTTTTTTTTATATTTTGGTTGTTTTGCGTGTTTTTATGTATGTGTTTGATGTATGCAGAGGCGATTATGAATGTGATGTTTTTAATTTGTATGATGTATGGATAGGGAATGAATGAAATGAGGTGTTGATGATGTGTCGATGCACCATAGACTCGTACAAGATTTGACTCGACTTGCTATACTAATGGGATGACTTTGTGGAATGACTTTGCATGTGAAAACTTTGTTTTTGTATTTTGCATATAATTTGATGGTGATGTACGAAATAAAATGTGACAGTTGTTTTTAAAATGTAGTTAAGCTTTTCTTAGATTCAGATATTTTAACTAACTAGCCAAGACTGTACATTTATCTCGCAAGACTTTTGAACAAGGTATAAATTCGACTTGAATTTAACCAAGTTATTTCACATCCCTGTGTGTGCAATTGAGTTCATTTATGTGGTATTCATCAGGATACCGCCAGTGCCAGATGGGCTTTCAACCGAACCTGTACTGAGGATCACCTAATTAGCTCCACTAACTCCTTGATTGTGTTTGGTTAGATTAATCTGCGATGCTATCTAGGATACCATAAGCTAGCTCATCCACATGCAAACATTGATCTATACACAAGTGAATGTGACAGATATATCGTCATGCGGGAGGTTTACTATCAGTGATCGATAGGCTATCAACCAAACCGGTATCGAAGCTTGCCTCATGACATGTCGAAATGTTCGAGAATTCCGGGGATTCAAGTTCGACTCCTCGCTTTTCTTCAATTGTATTGGGATACTTGCTCTTTATAGTGATAAGATCACCGTTTATTTTGTTTTATTGATGTTTTTTTTTTTTTTTGAGCAAGGGATAGGGAGTGACGAGAATCACTATTGTACGTGCCTTTTGATGTGTGCACTGTAGGATGTCAATTTTGAATGTTTTGACGTTTTGCAAATTTTTGATGTTTTTGCAACTTTTGAGAACTTGGGATTCATGGGGAATTGGGTAGGGAGGAAGCTTGTCCTTTTGCCAACTCTCAGCATTTCTAAGGTCAATTGCACAGGGGGATAAGCAAGATAGCCGTTTCGCCTATGGTAACCAGGATGACGGTGCAGGTTTCATCTTTCGTTCACACAACTTAGGAGTTATTATATGTGTGTTAATTTGTGTTGGGATGTTACGTAACAAGGTGTGATCCAAGTGAAACTTTCCCGTGTAAAATCTGTTTAACTATGTACAATTTTGGCTAGAAATTTAAAGACATCTGAATGACGAAAACCCTATATACATTAGGAAACAAACCGACTATGCTAAAATAAAAAGGTGATATGTTGGATGTATGCGTTTATGGAAATGGATTTGAGGTGGAAATGATGGAATTGCCAAGTAATGACAGCCTATGGTGCTTTTGACTTGTATGACCTATCGAAGTATGCAAGGGATGGATGCAATGTTTAATGCAACCTATATTTTTGTATTTTGATTTTTATGAACATGCATGCAAATGTTTTGGTGATTTCATTTATTTATTTATTTATGAGAATGTATGGAAAATGCAAATGTTTTTGTGATTTTGTTTTTTTAAGAGAATGCATTTAATTGAAATGCAATTGTTTTTGTGATTTTGATTTTTGTTTTTTTTTGAGAATGTATGGAAAATGCAATTGTTTTTGTAATTTTGATGTGTTATGAGAATGCATGGAATTGAAATGCAAATGTTTTTGTGATTTTGATTTTTGTGTTGTTTTTGTTGATTTTTGAATACTTATGTTGACCAAGCAATTATGGTAACTCTTGGAGCTTTTGGGTTGACCAAGCGATTGTGGTAATCCTTGGAGCTTTTGGGGTGACCAAGTGATTGCGATAATCCTTGGAGCTTTTTGGGATGACCAAGCGATTGCGATAATCCTTGGAGCTTTTTGGGATGACCAAGCGATTGCGATAATCCTTGGAGCTTTTTGGGATGACCAAGTGATTGCGATAATCCTTGGAGCTTTTGGGATGACCAAGAGATTGCGATAATCCTTGGAGCTTTTTGGGATGACCAAGCGATTGCGATAATCCTTGGAGCTTTTGGGATGACCAAGCGATTGCGATAATCCTTGGAGCTTTTTGGGATGACCAAGTGATTGCGATAATCCTTGGAGCTTTTGGGATGACCAAGAGATTGCGATAATCCTTGGAGCTTTTGGGTTGACCAAAGGGTTTATGGACACCTTTGGAGCTTTTGGTTTGACCAAAGGGTTTATGGACACCTTTGGAGCGTTTGGTTTAACTCACTGGCTCTTCAGGGAATAGAGGTACCCCCAGCGTGATGATATTTGTGCACCGGATCTGGCTCTGTAGGAATTGGCACGAATGGATCGGCCCTATGCACGGAGATGAGGACAGGGTCCGCCCGCGGTACTGATGTTGTTATGGGATCTCTGGGCGGAAGTTGATCTTTATGTACCCAAAGTTGTGGATGTAACGCTTGGTCCCACTGCGGTGGGTTAACACGCCACTCATGCCCTAGTATTATGTTTATTTGTTGACATGCTTCATCGATGTTTATGGGATGTCGATGCTGTCGCATGTGATTACTATGGGCTATGCCTGTTTCATCCTCACCTTCGGACAATGTGTATAGCTCATCAAAATTAGGAGATTCTGAGACATGGAGGACTGCATCATCGGGTAGCCCTATGGTTAAAGGTTGATCCTCTTCGAAAGGAGCCTTATGTAAGTTGGGCCTTGGGAGCTCCAAAATCTTGGCCTCTACCAACTCTAAGTGCTCTAGTGCTTTGCATGTATTGGGAGATTTGAACTCCTCCTCTTTGGTTGGTTCTTGTTGAGGAACTTGGGGCTTATGGAGGGGTGGCCAGATGGCACCCCCATGCCTTGGTAGGGCAGTTCATCCCGCTCTTCTTCGCGCTCTGATTCCTTAGAGGCTTCTTGATGAATTTCTAAGGGTGGCTCATAAGCCTGGGTGGATGTCTGAGGAAGGCACCCGTCATTGGTTATAGGAGCGGCCTCCCATTCATGTCTAGGAGGCGTCGGGGGTGGTGCTTCAAGAATCGAGAGAGTAGCTTCCCGCTCCTGTCTAGGAGGTGTTGGGGGTAGCTTTTGATGAGGTCGCGATGACCTATCTTCCCCCCATGGGTTGTGCCACTCAAAATATTTTGTCTTATGCATGTGAGGGGTTGGAGTCCTTTCTTGCATAGTGTGTTGGAATAGCTCATCCTTCTGGCGCTGAAGGTGCTCTTCGTTAATATGGTACGGTTCCTCTAACGATAGTCGTTCGAGCTCAAGTTGCGTGAGTTGCTTGAGATGCGTGATATATTCGGAAGATTCTACGATAGTTGGTCCCATCGCCTCATGTCTAGAAGGCCTAGATGCCTCTCTTAGATAAAAATCTCGGTCGTAGTGATCCAAGATCTCTATAGGACACATCCCTCTGTTAGGGGTAGCAGCATTCTCTCGGGGCTTTGGCCTTAGTGAGTGGTCCTGATAGATAGTAGGTGCGAAGGCGTATTGCTCCCACACGGTATATTGCTCTCGAGGAAGGTAGATGTCTTCCTCGTGCTCTCTTTCATAAGTGAAAAAGGGGTGGACGGAGCTATCTCGCCCTGCCCGAAGAGCCTTGTGCTCTGGATTTGTCTTTGTAGTCCTGACAACTAGTGGGGGTGAAGGAGGGATAGTGTAATCATGTGGTTCCTCCCATCGAACCCTATGTTGACCTAGTGCTTCATTGCATGGTGACCACTCATAGCAAGCATCTAAGGGAGCTCTCCTACAGATGTACCCCTCATGGAAGGGTGTGTGCTGGGTGCTATGCTGAATAGGAGTGCCCCTAAAAGAGGTACCCCTATAGTCCCTTTTCGTTAAGGTGTGGAGGGGACTGCCTCGTATGTTAGGTCGCCAAGGTGGTATGACCAAATCCTTGGGATTGTAATGGAGATGACTTGTTCTTCCTTGGATATTCCCCATAGCCTCCGCCCGTGATTGGGCTTGGCTATGGGTGATCACCATGACAATGTCTCTCTAAAAACCCTAAAAATTGAAATGAGTCAGATGGGGCCCAAAATTAGTGATTGATAGGCTATCAACCAAACTGGTACTGAAGCTTGCCTCATGACCTGTCGAAATGCTGAGAATTCCAGGGATTCAAGTTTGACTCCCTGCTTTTCTTCAATTGTATTGGGATACTTGCTCTTTATAGTGATAAGATCACTGTTTATTTTGTTTTATTGATGTTTTTTTTTTTTTTTTGAGCAAGGGATAGGGAGTGACGAGAATCACTATTGTACGTGCCTTTTGATGTGTGCACTGTAGGATGTCAATTTTGAATGTTTTGACGTTTTGCAAATTTTTGATGTTTTTGCAACTTTTGAGAACTTGGGATTCATAGGGAATTGGGTAGGGAGGATGCTTGTCCTTTTGCCAACTCTCAGCATTCCTAGGGTCATTTGCACAGGGGGATAAGCAAGATAGCCGTTTCGCTTATGGGGACCTGGATTACTTTGCAGTCTTCATCTTTCGTTCACACAACTTAGGAATTTTTATGTGTGTTAATTTGTGTTGGGACGTTACGTAACAAGGTGTGATCCAAGTAAAACTTTCCCGTGTAAAATCTGTTTAACTATGTACAATTTTGGCTAGAAATTTAAAGACAGCTGAATGACGAAAACCCTATATATAGTAGGAGACAACTGACTATGCTAAAAATGGCGATGGTGTTATGCTGGATGTATGCATTTATGAACATGGATGTGATGTGGAAAATGATGGTCTTGTCAAGTAATGACAGCCTATGGTGCTTTTGACTTGTATGACCTATCGAAGTATGCAAGGGATGGATGCAATATTTAATGCAACCTATATTTTTGTATTTTGATTTTTATGAGAATGCATGGAGTGGAAATGCAATTGTTTTTGTAATTTTGATTTTTTGTTTTTTTTTTTTTTTTTTTTTGTTTTTATGAGTATGCATGGAATTGAAATGCAATTGTTTTTGTAATTTTGATGTGTTATGAGAATGCATGGAATTGAAATGCAAATGTTTTTGTGATTTTTATTTTTGTGTTGTTTTTGTTGATTTTTGAATACTTATGTTGACCAAGCAGATATGGTAACTCTTGGAGCTTTTGGGTTGACCAAGCGATTGCGATAATCCTTGGAGCTTTTGGGTTGACCAAAGGGATTGCGATAATCCTTGGGGACTTTTGGGTTGACCAAGCGATTGCGATAATCCTTGGAGCTTTTGGGGTGACCAAGTGATTGTGATAATCCTTGGAGCTTTTTGGGATTGACCAAGTGATTGCGATAATCCTTGGAGCTTTTGGGATGACCAAGAGATTGTGATAATCCTTGGAGCTTTTGGGGATGACCAAGAGATTGCGATAATCCTTGGAGCTTTTGGGGTGACCAAGTGATTGTGATAATCCTTGGAGCTTTTGGGATGACCAAGAGATTGCGATAATCCTTGGAGCTTTTGGGATGACCAAGAGATTGCGATAATCCTTGGAGCTTTTGGTTTGACCAAAGGGTTTATGGACACCTTTGGAGCGTTTGGTTTGACCAAAGGGTTTATGGACACCTTTGGAGCATTTGGTGTAACCCATTGGCTCTTCAGGGAATAGAGGTACCCCCAGCGTGATGATCTTTGTGCACCGGATCGCGGCTCTGTAGGAATTGGCACGAATGGATCGGCCTTATGCACGGATAGGAGGGCAAGGTCTGCCTTCCGCACTGATGTTGTTATGGGATCTCTGGGCGGAAGTTGATCTTTATGTACCCAAAGTTGTGGATGTAACGCTTGGTCCCACTGCGATGGTTTAACATGCCACTCATGTCCTAGTATTATGTTTATTTGTTGACATGCTTCATCGATGTTTATGGGATGTCGATGCTGTCGCATGTGATTGCTATGGGCTATGTCTGTTTCATCCTCACCTTCGGACAATGTGTATAGCTCATCAGAATTTGGAGATTTTGAGACATGGAGGACTGCATCATCAGGTAGCCCTATGGTTAAAGGTTGATCCTCTTCAAAAGGAGCCTTATGTAAGTTGGGCCTTGGGAGCTCCAAAATCTTGGCCTCTACCAAATCTAAGTGCTCTAGTGCTTTGCATGTATTGGGAGATTTGAACTCCTCCTCTTTGGTTGGTTCTTGTTGAGGAACTTGGGGCTTATGGAGGGGTGGCCAGATGGCACCCCCCATGCCTTGGTAGGGCAGTTCATCCCGCTCTTCTTCGCACTCTGATTCCTTAGAGGCTTCTTGATGAATTTCTAAGGGTGGCTCATAAGCCTAGGTGGATGTCTGAGGAAGGCACCCGTCATTGGTTATAGGAGCGGCCTCCCATTCATGTCTAGGAGGCGTCGGGGGTGGTGCTTCGGGAATCGAGAGAGTAGCTTCCCGCTTCTGTCTAGGAGGTGTTGGGGGTAGCTTTTGATGAGGTCGTGATGACCTATCTTCCCCACATGGGTTGTGCCACTCAAAATATTTTGTCTTATGCATGTGAGGGGTTGGAGTCCTTTCTTGCATAGTGTGTTGGAACAGCTCATCCTTCTGGAGCTGAAGGTGCTCTTCGTTAATATGGTACGGTTCCTCTAACGATAGTCGTTCGAGCTCAAGTTGCGTGAGTTGCTTGAGATGTGTGATATATTCGGTAGATTCTATGATAGTTGGTCCCATCGCCTCATGTCTAGAAGGCCTAGATGCCTCTCTTAGATAAAAATCTCGGTCGTAGTGATCCAAGATCTCTATAGGACACATCCCTCTGTTAGGGGTAGCAGCATTCTCTCGGGGATTTGGCCTCAGTGAGTGGTCCTGATAGATAGCAGGTGCGAAGGCGTATTTCTCCCACACGGTATATTGCTCTCGAGGAAGGTAGATGTCTTCCTCGTGCTCTCTTTCATAAGTGAAAAAGGGGTGGACGGAGCTATCTCGCCCTACCCGAAGAGCCTTGTGCTCTGGATTTGTCTTTGTAGTCCTGACAACTAGTGGGGGTGGAGGGGTAATGTAATCATGTGGTTCCTCCCATCGAACCCTATGTTGACCTAGCACTTCATCGTGCGATGACCGCTCATAGCGAACATCTAAGGGAGCTCTCTTACGACTATACCCCTCATGGAAGGGTGTGTGTTGAATGCTATGCTGAATAGGAGTGCTCCTCGAAGAGGTGCCCCTATAGTCCCTTTTATTTAAGGTGTGGAGGGGACTGCCTTGTGTGTTAGGTCGCCAAGGTGGTATGACCAAATCCTTGGGATTGTAATGGAGATGACTTGTTCTTCCTTGGATATTCCCCATAGCCTTCGCCCGTGTTGGGCTTGGCTATGGGTGATCACCATGACGATGTCTCTCTAAAAACCCTAAAAATTGAAATGAGTCAGATGGGGCCCAAAATTAGTGACTGATAGGCTATCAACCAAACCGGTACTGAAGCTTGCCTCATGACCTATCGAAATGCTAAGAATTCTAGGGATTCAAGTTTGACTCCCTGCTTTTCTTCAATTGTATTGGGATACTTGCTCTTTATAGTGATAAGATCACTGTTTATTTTGTTTTATTGATGTTTTTTTTTTTTTTCTTTTTGAGCTAGGGATAGGGAGTGACGAGAATCACTATTGTACGTGCCTTTTGATGTGTTCACTGTAGGATGTCAATTTTGAATGTTTTGACGTTTTGCAAATTTTTGATGTTTTTGCAACTTTTGAGAACTTGGGATTCATGGGGAATTGGGTAGGGAGGATGCTTGTCCTTTTGCCAACTCTCAACATTCCTAGGGTCATTTGCACAGGGGGATAAGCAAGATAGCCGTTTCGCTTATGGGGACCTGGATTACTTTGCAGGCTTCATCTTTCGTTCACACAACTTAGGAATTTTTGTGTGTTAATTTGTGTTGGGACGTTACGTAACAAGGTGTGATCCATGTAAAACTTTCCCGTGTAAAATCTGTTTAACTATGTACAATTTTGGCTAGAAATTTAAAGACAGCTGAATGAAGAAAACCCTATATACAGTAGGAGACAACTGACTATGCTAAAAATGGCGATGGTGTTATGCTGGATGTATGCATTTATGAACATGGATGTGATGTGGAAAATGATGGTCTTGTCAAGTAATGACGACCTCATGGTGCTTTTGACTTGTATGACCTATCGAAGTATGCAAGGGATGGATGCAATGTTTAATGCAACCTATATTTTTGTATTTTGATTTTTATGAGAATGCATGGAGTGGAAATGCAATTGTTTTTGTAATTTTGATTTTTTGTTTTTTTGTTTTTTTGTTTTTGTTTTTATGAGTATGCATGGAATTGAAATGCAATTGTTTTTGTAATTTTGATGTGTTATGAGAATGCATGGAATTGAAATGCAAATGTTTTTGTGATTTTGATTTTTGTGTTGTTTTTGTTGATTTTTGAATACTTATGTTGACCAAGCAGTTATGGTAACTCTTGGAGCTTTTGGGTTGACCAAGCGATTGTGGTAATCCTTGGAGCTTTTGTCTTGACCAAAGGGTTTATAGATACCTTTGGGGCATTTAGGGTTTGACCAAGCGATTATGAAAATCCTTGGAGCTTTTGGGGATGACCAAGATATTATGATAATCCTTGGAGCTTTTTGGGATGACCAAGTGATTACGATAATCCTTGGAGCTTTTGGGATGACCAAGAGATTGCGATAATCCTTGGAGATTTTGGGGATGACCAAGAGATTGCGATAATCCTTGGAGATTTTGGGATGACCAAGAGATTGTGATAATCCTTGGAGCTTTTTGGGATGACCAAGAGATTACGATAATCCTTGGAGCTTTTGGGATGACCAAGAGATTGCGATAATCCTTGGAGCTTTTCGGTTTGACCAAAGGGTTTATGGACACCTTTGGAGTGTTTGGTTTGACCAAAGGGTTTATGGACACCTTTGGAGCATTTGGTGTAACCCACTGGCTCTTCAGGGAATAGAGGTACCCCTAGCGTGATGATCTTTGTGCACCGGATCTGGCTCTGTAGGAATTGGCACGAATGGATCAGCCTTATGCACGGATAGGAGGGCAAGGTCTGCCTTCCGCACTGATGTTGTTATGGGATCTCTGGGCGGAAGTTGATCTTTATGTACCCTAAGTTGTGGATGTAATGCTTGGTCCCACTACGGTGGTTTAACACGCCACTCATGTCCTAGTATTATGTTTATTTTTTGACATGCTTCATCGATGTTTATGGGATGTCGATGCTATCGCATGTGATTGCTATGGGCTATGTCTGTTTCATCCTCACCTTCGGACAATGTGTATAGCTCATCAGAATCTGGAGATTCTGAGACATGGATGACTGCATCATCAGGTAGCCCTATGGTTAAAGGTTGATCCTCTTCGTAAGGAGCCTTATGTAAGTTGGGCCTTGGGAGCTCCAAAATCTTGGCCTCTACCAACTCTAAGTGCTCTAGTGCTTTGCATGTATTGGGAGATTTGAACTCCTCCTCTTTGGTTGGTTCTTGTTGAGGAACTTGGGGCTTATGGAGGGGTGGCCAGATGGCACCCCCCATGCCTTGGTAGGGCAGTTCATCCTGCTCTTCTTCGCGCTCTGATTCCTTAGAGGCTTCTTGATGAATTTCTAAGGGTGGCTCATAAGCCTGGGTGGATTTCTGAGGAAGGCACCCGTCATTGGTTATAGGAGCGGCCTCCCATTCATGTCTAGGAGGCATCGGGGGTGGTGCTTCAAGAATCGAGAGAGTAGCTTCCCGCTCCTGTCTAGGAGGTGTTGGGGGTAGCTTTTGATGAGGTCGCGATGACCTATCTTCCCCCCATGGGTTGTGCCACTCAAAATATTTTGTCTTATGCATGTGAGGGGTTGGAGTCCTTTCTTGCATAGTGTGTTGGAACAGCTCATCCTTCTGGCGCTGAAGGTGCTCTTCGTTAATATGGTACGGTTCCTCTAACGATAGTCGTTCGAGCTCAAGTTGCGTGAGTTGCTTGAGATGTGTGATATATTTGGAAGATTCTATGATAGTTGGTCCCATCGCCTCATGTCTAGAAGGCCTAGATGCCTCTCTTAGATAAAAATCTTGGTCGTAGTGATCCAATATCTCTATAGGACACATCCCTCTGTTAGGGGTAGCAGCATTCTCTCGGGGATTTGGCCTCAGTGAGTGGTCCTGATAGATAGCAGGTGCGAAGGCGTATTGCTCCCACATGGTATATTGCTCTCGAGGAAGGTAGATGTCTTCTTCGTGCTCTCTTTCATAAGTGAAAAAGGGGTGGACGGAGCTATCTCGCCCTGCCCGAAGAGCCTTGTGCTCTAGATTTGTCTTTGTAGTCCTGACAACTAGTGGGGGTGGAGGGGTAATGTAATCATGTGGTTCCTCCCCTCGAACCCTATGTTGACCTAGCACTTCATCGTGCGATGACCGCTCATAGCGAACATCTAAGGGAGCTCTCTTACGACTATACCCCTCATGGAAGGGTGTGTGTTGAATGCTATGCTGAATAGGAGTGCTCCTCGAAGAGGTGCCCCTATAGTCCCTTTTCTTTAAGGTGTGGAGGGTACTGCCTTGTGTGTTAGGTCGCCAAGGTGGTATGACCAAATCCTTGGGATTGTAATGGAGATGACTTGTTCTTCCTTGGATATTCCCCATAGCCTCCGCCCGTGTTGGGCTTGGCTATGGGTGATCACCATGACGATGTCTCTCTAAAAACCCTAAAAATTGAAATGAGTCAGATGGGGCCCAAAATTAGTGACTGATAGGCTATCAACCAAACCGGTACTGAAGCTTGCCTCATGACTCGTCGAAATGCTGAGAATTCCAGGGATTCAAGTTCGACTCCTTGCTTTTCTTCAATTGTATTGGGATACTTGCTCTTTATAGTGATAAGATCACTGTTTATTTTGTTTTATTGATGTTTTTTTTTTTTTGAGCAAGGGATAGGGAGTGACGAGAATCACTATTGTACGTGCCTTTTGATGTGTGCACTGTAGGATGTCAATTTTGAATGTTTTGACGTTTTGCAAATTTTTGATGTTTTTGCAACTTTTGAGAACTTGGGATTCATGGGGAATTGGGTAGGGAGGATGCTTGTCCTTTTGCCAACTCTCAGCATTCCTAGGGTCATTTGCACAAGGGGATAAGCAAGATAGCCGTTTCACTTATGGGGACCTGGATTACTTTGCAGTCTTCATCTTTCGTTCACACAACTTAGGAATTTTTGTGTGTTAATTTGTGTTGGGACGTTACGTAACAAGGTGTGATCCAAGTAAAACTTTCCCGTGTAAAATCTGTTTAACTATGTACAATTTTGGCTAGAAATTTAAAGACAGCTGAATGACGAAAACCCTATATACAGTAGGAGACAACTGACTATGCTAAAAATGGCGATGGTGTTATGCTGGATGTATGCATTTATGAACATGGATGTGATGTGGAAAATGATGGTCTTGTCAAGTAATGACAACCTATGGTGCTTTTGACTTGTATGACCTATCGAAGTATGCAAGGGATGGATGCAATGTTTAATGCAACCTATATTTTTGTATTTTGATTTTTATGAGAATGCATGGAGTGGAAATGCAATTGTTTTTGTAATTTTGATTTTTTGTTTTTTTGTTTTTTTGTTTTTGTTTTTATGAGTATGCATGGAATTGAAATGCAATTGTTTTTGTAATTTTGATGTGTTATGAGAATGCATGGAATTGAAATGCAAATGTTTTTGTGATTTTGATTTTTGTGTTGTTTTTGTTGATTTTTGAATACTTATGTTGACCAAGCAGTTATGGTAACTCTTGGAGCTTTTGGGTTGACCAAGCGATTGTGATAATCCTTGGAGCTTTTGGGTTGACCAAAGGGATTCGATGGATACCTTGGAGCATTTTGGGTTTGACCAAGCGATTGTGATAATCCTTGGAGCTTTTGGGGATGACCAAGTGATTGTGATAATCCTTGGAGCTTTTTGGGATGACCAAGTGATTGCGATAATCCTTGGAGCTTTTGGGATGACCAAGAGATTGCGATAATCCTTGGAGCTTTTGGGGATGACCAAGAGATTGCGATAATCCTTGGAGCTTTTGGGGTGACCAAGTGATTGCGATAATCCTTGGAGCTTTTGGGATGACCAAGAGATTGTGATAATCCTTGGAGCTTTTGGGATGACCAAGAGATTGCGATAATCCTTGGAGATTTTTGGTTTGACCAAAGGGTTTATGGACACCTTTGGAGCGTTTGGTTTGACCAAAGGGTTTATGGACACCTTTGGAGCATTTGGTGTAACCCACTGGCTCTTCAGGGAATAGAGGTACCCCTAGCGTGATGATATTTGTGCACCGGATCTGGCTCTGTAGGAATTGGCACGAATGGATCGGCCTTATGCACGGATAGGAGGGCAAGGTCTGCCTTTCGCACTGATGTTGTTATGGGATCTCTGGGCGAAAGTTGATCTTTATGTACCCAAAGTTGTGGATGTAACGCTTGGTCCCACTGCGGTGGTTTAACACGCCACTCATGTCCTAGTATTATGTTTATTTGTTGACATGCTTCATCGATGTTTATGGGATGTTGATGCTGTCGCATGTGATTGTTATGGGCTATGTCTGTTTCATCCTCACCTTCGGACAATGTGTATATCTCATCAGAATCTGGAGATTTTGAGACATGGAGGACTGCATCATCAGGTAGCCCTATGGTTAAAGGTTGATCCTCTTCGAAAGGAGCCTTATGTAAGTTGGGCCTTGGGAGCTCCAAAATCTTGGCCTCTACCAACTCTAAGTGCTCTAGTGCTTTGCATGTATTGGGAGATTTGAACTCCTCCTTTTTGGTTGGTTCTTTTTGAGGAACTTGGGGCTTATGGAGGGGTGGCCAGATGGCACCCCCATGCCTTGGTAGGGCAGTTCATCCCGCTCTTCTTCGCACTCTGATTCCTTAGAGGCTTCTTGATGAATTTCTAAGGGTGGCTCATAAGCTTGGGTGGATGTCTGAGGAAGGCACCCGTCATTGGTTATAGGAGCGGCCTCCCATTCATGTCTAGGAGGCATCGGGGGTGGTGCTTCAGGAATCAAGAGAGTAGCTTCCCGCTCCTGTCTAGGAGGTGTTGGGGGTAGCTTTTGATGAGGTCGCGATGACCTATCTTCCCCCCATGGGTTGTGCCACTCAAAATATTTTGTCTTATGCATGTGAGGGGTTGGAGTCCTTTCTTGCATAGTGTGTTGGAACAGATCATCCTTCTGGCACTGAAGGTGCTCTTCGTTAATATGGTACGGTTCCTCTAACGATAGTTGTTCGAGCTCAAGTTGCGTGAGTTGCTTGAGATGTGTGATATATTCGGCAGATTCTATGATAGTTGGTCCCATCGCCTCATGTCTAGAAGGCCTAGATGCCTCTCTTAGATAAAAATCTCGGTCATAGTGATCCAAGATCTCTATAGGACACATCCTTCTGTTAGGGGTAGCAGCATTCTCTCGAGGCTTTGGCCTCAGTGAGTGGTCCTGATAGATAGCAGGTGCGAAGGCGTATTGCTCCCACACGGTATATTACTCTTGAGGAAGGTAGATGTCTTCCTCGTGCTCTCTTTCATAAGTGAAAAAGGGGTGGACGGAGCTATCTCGCCCTGCCCAAAGAGCCTTGTGCTCTGGATTTGTCTTTGTAGTCCTGACAACTAGTGGGGGTGGAGGGGTAATGTAATCATGTGGTTCCTCCCATCGAACCCTATGTTGACCTAGCACTTCATCGTGCGATGACCGCTCATAGCGAACATCTAAGGGAGCTCTCTTACGACTATACCCCTCATGGAAGGGTGTGTGTTGAATGCTATGCTGAATAGGAGTGCTCCTCGAAGAGGTGCCCCTATAGTCCCTTTTCTTTAAGGTGTGGAGGGGACTGCCTTGTGTGTTAGGTCGCCAAGGTGGTATGACCAAATCCTTGGGATTGTAATGGAGATGACTTGTTCTTCCTTGGATATTCCCCATAGCCTCCGCCCGTGATTGGGCTTGGCTATGGGTGATCACCATGACGATGTCTCTCTAAAAACCCTAAAAATTGAAATGAGTCAGATGGGGCCCAAAATTAGTGACTAATAGGCTATCAACCAAACCGGTACTGAAGCTTGCCTCATGATATGTCGAAATGCTGAGAATTCCAGGGATTCAAGTTCGACTCCCTGCTTTTCTTCAATTGTATTGGGATACTTGCTCTTTATAGTGATAAGATCACTGTTTATTTTGTTTTATTGATGTTTTTTTTTTTTTTTGAGCAAGGGATAGGGAGTGACGAGAATCACTATTGTACGTGCCTTTTGATGTGTGCACTGTAGGATGTCAATTTTGAATGTTTTGACGTTTTGCAAATTTTTGATGTTTTTGCAACTTTTGAGAACTTGGGATTCATAGGGAATTGGGTAGGGAGGATGCTTGTCCTTTTGCCAACTCTCAGCATTCCTAGGGTCATTTGCACAGGGGGATAAGCAAGATAGCCATTTCACTTATGGGAACCTGGATTACTTTGCAGGCTTCATCTTTCGTTCACACAAATTAGGAATTTTTGTGTGTTAATTTGTGTTGGGACGTTACGTAACAAGGTGTGATCCAAGTAAAAATTTCCCGTGTAAAATTTGTTTAACTATGTACAATTTTGGCTAGAAATTTAAAGACAACTGAATGACGAAAACCCTATATACAGTAGGAGACAACTGACTATGCTAAAAATGGCGATGGTGTTATGCTGGATGTATGCATTTATGAACATGGATGTGATGTGGAAAATGATGGTCTTGTCAAGTAATGACGACCTATGGTGCTTTTGACTTGTATGACCTATCGAAGTATGCAAGGGATGGATGCAATATTTAATGCAACCTATATTTTTGTATTTTGATTTTTATGAGAATGCATGGAGTGGAAATGCAATTGTTTTTGTAATTTTGATTTTTTGTTTTTTTGTTTTTTTGTTTTTGTTTTTATGAGTATGCATGGAATTGAAATGCAATTGTTTTTGTAATTTTGATGTGTTATGAGAATGCATGGAATTGAAATGCAATTGTTTTTGTGATTTTGATTTTTGTGTTGTTTTTGTTGATTTTTGAATACTTATGTTGACCAAGCAGTTATGGTAACTCTTGGAGCTTTTGGGTTGACCAAGCGATTGTGGTAATCCTTGGATCTTTTGTCTTGACCAAAGGGTTTATAGATACCTTTGGGGAATTTAGGGTTTGACCAAGCGATTATGAAAATCCTTGGAGCTTTTGGGGATGACTAAGAGATTATGATAATCTTTGGAGCTTTTTGGGATGACCAAGTGATTACGATAATCCTTGGAGCTTTTGGGATGACCAAGAGATTGTGATAATCCTTGGAGCTTTTGGGGATGACCAAGAGATTGCGATAATCCTTGGAGCTTTTGGGATGACCAAGAGATTGCGATAATCCTTGGAGCTTTTTGGGATGACCAAGAGATTACGATAATCCTTGGAGCTTTTGGGATGACCAAGAGATTGCGATAATCCTTGGAGCTTTTTGGTTTGACCAAAGGGTTTATGGACACCTTTGGAGTGTTTGGTTTGACCAAAGGGTTTATGGACACCTTTGGAGCATTTGGTGTAACCCATTGGCTCTTCAGGGAATAGAGGTACCCCTAGCGTGATGATCTTTGTGCACCGGATCTGGCTCTGTAGGAATTGGCACGAATGGATCGGCCTTATGCACGGATAGGAGGGCAAGGTCTGCCTTCCGCACTGATGTTGTTATGGGATCTCTGGGCGGAAGTTGATCTTTATGTACCCAAAGTTTTGGATGTAACGCTTGGTCCCACTACGGTGGTTTAACACGCCACTCATGTCCTAGTATTATGTTTATTTGTTGACACGCTTCATCGATGTTTATGGGATGTCGATGCTGTCGCATGTGATTGCTATGGGCTATGTCTGTTTCATCCTCACCTTCGGACAATGTGTATAGCTCATCAGAATTTGGAGATTCTGAGACATGGAGGACTGCATCATCAGGTAGCCCTATGGTTAAAGGTTGATCCTCTTCGAAAGGAGCCTTATGTAAGTTGGGCCTTGGGAGCTCCAAAATCTTGGCCTCTACCAACTCTAAGTGCTCTAGTGCTTTGCATGTATTGGGAGATTTGAACTCCTCCTCTTTGGTTGGTTCTTGTTGAGGAACTTGGGGCTTATGGAGGGGTGGCCAGATGGCACCCCCCATGCCTTGGTAGGGCAATTCATCCCGCTTTTCTTCGCGCTCTGATTCCTTAGAGGCTTCTTGATGAATTTCTAAGGGTGGCTCATAAGCCTGGGTGGATTTCTGAGGAAGGCACCCGTCATTGGTTATAGGAGCGGCCTCCCATTCATGTCTAGGAGGCGTCGGGGGTGGTGCTTCAGGAATCGAGATAGTAGCTTCCCGCTCCTGTCTAGGAGGTGTTGGGGGTAGCTTTTGATGAGGTCGCGATGACCTATCTTCCCCCCATGGGTTGTGCCACTCAAAATATTTTGTCTTATGCATGTGAGGGGTTGGAGTCCTTTCTTGCATAGTGTGTTGGAACAGATCATCCTTCTGGCATTGAAGGTGCTCTTCGTTAATATGGTACGGTTCCTCTAACGATAGTCGTTCGAGCTCAAGTTGCGTGAGTTGCTTGAGATGTGTGATATATTCGGAAGATTCTATGATAGTTGGTCCCATCGCCTCATGTCTAGAAGGCCTAGATGCCTCTCTTAGATAAAAATCTCGGTCGTAGTGATCCAAGATCTCTATACTACACATCCCTCTGTTAGGGGTAGCAGCATTCTCTCGGGGCTTTGGCCTCAGTGAGTGGTCCTGATAGATAGCAAGTGCGAAGGCGTATTGCTCCCACACGGTATATTGCTCTCGAGGAAGGTAGATGTCTTCCTCGTGCTCTCTTTCATAAGTGAAAAAGGGGTGGACGGAGCTATCTCGCCCTGCCCGAAGAGCCTTGTGCTCCGGATTTGTCTTTGTAGTCCTGACAACTAGTGGGGGTGGAGGGGTAATGTAATCATGTGGTTCCTCCCATCGAACCCTATGTTGACCTAGCACTTCATCGTGCGATGACCGCTCATAGCGAACATCTAAGGGAGCTCTCTTACGACTATACCCCTCATGGAAGGGTGTGTGTTGAATGCTATGCTGAATAGGAGTGCTCCTCGAAGAGGTGCCCCTATAGTCCCTTTTCTTTAAGGTGTGGAGGGGACTGCCTTGTGTGTTAGGTTGCCAAGGTGGTATGACCAAATCCTTGGGATTGTAATGGAGATGACTTGTTCTTCCTTGGATATTCCCCATAGCCTCCGCCCGTGATTGGGCTTGGCTATGGGTGATCACCATGACGATGTCTCTCTAAAAACCCTAAAAATTGAAATGATTTAGATGGGGCCCAAAATTAGTGACTGATAGGCTATCAACCAAACTGGTACTGAAGCTTGCCTCATGACCTGTCGAAATGCTGAGAATTCCAGGGATTCAAGTTCGACTCCCTGCTTTTCTTCAATTGTATTGGGATACTTGCTCTTTATAGTGATAAGATCACTGTTTATTTTGTTTTATTGATGTTTTTTTTTTGTTTGAGCAAGGGATAGGGAGTGACGAGAATCACTATTGTACGTGCCTTTTGATGTGTGCCATTGTAGGATGTCAATTTTGAATGTTTTGACGTTTTGCAAATTTTTGATGTTTTTGCAACTTTTGAGAACTTGGGATTCATAGGGAATTGGGTAGGGAGGATGCTTGTCCTTTTGCCAACTCTCGGCATTCCTAGGGTCATTTGCACGGGGGATAAGCAAGATAGCCGTTTCGCTTATGGGAACCTGGATTACTTTGCAGGCTTCATCTATCGTTCACACAACTTAGGAATTTTTGTGTGTTAATTTGTGTTGGGACGTTACGTAACAAGGTGTGATCCAAGTAAAAATTTCCCGTGTAAAATTTGTTTAACTATGTACAATTTTGGATAGAAATTTAAAGACAGTTGAATGACGAAAACCCTATATACAGTAGGAGACAACTGACTATGCTAAAAATGGCGATGGTGTTATGCTGGATGTATGCATTTATGAACATGGATGTGATGTGGAAAATGATGGTCTTGTCAAGTAATGACAGCCTATGGTGCTTTTGACTTGTATGACCTATCGAAGTATGCAAGGGATGGATGCAATGTTTAATGCAACCTATATTTTTGTATTTTGATTTTTATGAGAATGCATGGAGTGGAAATGCAATTGTTTTTGTAATTTTGATTTTTTGTTTTTTTGTTTTTGTTTTTATGAGTATGCATGGAATTGAAATGCAATTGTTTTTGTAATTTTGATGTAAAATTTCAAGTCAATCGGAGCTACGGTTGAGAAGTTATGGCCCCGGTAAGATGCACTAAAATTTAGGGAAAAATGTAAGATTTCCCATATTTGTTGGATGGTCTTGCATCACTTATGGGAACATTTGGGGTGCTTTTGGGTTGACCAAATGGTTCATGGACACCTTTGGGGCATTTTTGAGTGACCAAGCGATTACGGGAATCCTTGGAGCTTTTTGGAGAAAATGACAAAATGCATAGATTTTTTTATCTTTGTTTTTAATGATTTTTTTTTGTCTACACTAAACAGAATTAAACACACACATTCAAAAAATCATGATTATCTCTTTTAAGGATTCTTGGTGTTCCCTAGACTGGTTTAGTGCATTTTGGTGTTTTGTTTTTGTTTTTGTAGGTTTTGTAGAACGTTTAAATGCATTATGTAGGCTCTTATAACTCCCAAAAGGTCGCCCCTTCAATATACCAACCAGGCCGATATACCAACCTCTCTATATACCCGCCCTTACGAGAGGGAGACTATAGGTACGTGAGAGCAGAAGGTACATGGTACGTAGGCGGTATGGAATGGGGATTGTCCTGTTAATGGCACCTACCATAGAAAACTTATCCTCGTGCGCATGGGAATCACGTCAGCTACGCTCGGTCTGTCTTCGTCAAGATTTATGCCTAACAATAGTTGACAATCGGGAAATGTATGCAAATCAAGCCAAGGTGGTGATTAAATCCACCAATGGTCTTGATCAAGGGCTGGGGTCTTACGACCAGCTCCTTGGTTTAAAATTGTTTCGTGGAGTGTGTGAGGTTCATTTTATCCAACGAAAATGAAACATGCATGAATGACTTTTCCTAAGCAATGCAAGCTAAAATGGAAACAGTCAAAGAAACAAAAATAGAAACAAAAAATTTCAACAAAGATGATGAAAATCCCTACCTCTTCTCTGCCTGCTCCAGTTGCCTCTGAAATTTTGCTCTAAAAAGTTGCAGACAGAAAATCGTCCCTTGGTGAGACGATTAACAGAACAGAAATCGTCCCTCGTAGAGACGATTTTACAATCGTCCCAGGGTGAGATGATTGTCAGAACAGAAATCGTCCCTCGCAGAGACGATTTTACAATCGTCCCAGGGTGAGACGATTTCCAGAACAGAAATCGTCCCTTGCAGAGACGATTAACAGTCTGCAAGAAAAAAAAAATGTACCTGTCAAGCACAAACACAAAAATTCAATCAGTTTCTGTGATTTTAAAAACATGGGGACAGTGTCCCACCGTGATCGCCATTGAAAGCACGAGATTCCGGAAGTAAAAGGAA
This sequence comes from Wollemia nobilis, assembly GCA_028583015.1. Taxonomy (NCBI): domain Eukaryota; kingdom Viridiplantae; phylum Streptophyta; class Pinopsida; order Araucariales; family Araucariaceae; genus Wollemia; species Wollemia nobilis. The sequence continues at coordinate 1,444,503 of JAQPPZ010002606.1, forward strand.
AACTATAACTATGCAATATAAGACGAAATGTAACGCTTTAATCCTATGCACAAAAACAAGGAAAAGAGATAAATTGGAAATGAAAGCACAGATGTAAGGAAATCACAGCCCTCTTTATTCAAATTTCTTTTCCTCGGTTACATAGACGTCTCCTCCCCTTTTAGGGGCTAGGAGCGTTAAATTGGTCTTTGTTACAATTTGTGATTTTAGTCTTCCTCCTTCCGCATGCCTACGTTTGGAATGGGAGGGCCAAATGTTGCCGCCGCTTGCGTTGGTAAGGTAGACTCCTCGCCGCTCCTCTAATGCTGCAACTCTGCACTCAAAGAAACAAACAAGAAAGTCAGTAGCACTTGTGTATGAAGCATAAAAGATGAATCTAACGATGGTTGAAATGAATCTAAATGAAAGACTTGACAAAAGCATAAACATGAAACTAAAAGAAATACCACGATTATGAAAGCACAAATCGCCAGTAAGTGAACTAGCAGCACTTCGTCGCTCAAAATGCTCCTTCTCTGTATATCTCTTTTGGGTGAGAAAACTCACCGTTTTATAGACCCAAGGGGTCTCTTTGAATTAACATGCAAAAGTGTTTCTTTGCATGAATGCTTTTGTTTGTGAAGAGAAGACTTCTTCTTGATCAAGGGCTTCTTAATTGCCTCTGTGCATGTCTTTGCATGTTTTAGCAAAGCTCACTTGTACTCCCATGCAATGAAGGGATAGCTAAGTGGCAAATCTGAGTTGTCTTAAAAAGCTTACTCTCCTTCCCATGCAGTGAAGGGAAAGTCAATTGGCAGATGTGTGTTGTCAAAAGAACTCACTCGCACTCCTATGTCATGCATGAAAAGTTGAGTGGTAGTTCTGAGTTGTCATGCACTAAGGTCTGACTTTTTGCTGGTCAAACCTGACATTCGTCCCACCCAGAAGCGAGCGCTAGTAATCGTCCCTGGGTGAAACGAGTACAAATCCATACTCGTCCTTGGGTAGGACGAGTACAAATTCGCACTCGTCCCTGGGTGGGACGAATAAGAAATAAAGTGTCTAAAAGGTGCTAAACTGATTTTTGACTTGTAAAACTGCTGTGTAAGTGGTTAGAACCACTGTTTAGCCTCTGGGGGCTACCCTGGGGGCTGTGTGTGTTAATGTGATCAGTGTTTGTAGTCACATAATCGGATTGGTGCTGTTTTGGTGTCTACAGGTAGATAAAGAGCAAGAGGAAGAGGTAGATCAAGAGGTGGCTACAAAGGAAATGAAAGAGGAAGAGGAGGTGATAAATCAAACAAGTATTGTTTTCATTGTGGCAAGCTTGGTCACTTTGCTAGAGATTGTAGAATTAGGGCTTCTCAATAAGAGAGAAGTAATAATTATGGAAACTATGTAGAAGAGGAAGGAACTTCTTCAAATTTGTTCCTCACATATGGAAAATTAGATCAAAATATTAATGAAACTTGGATTTTGGATACTGGTTGCTCAAATCATATGAGTGGCAAAGAAGAGTTATTTTCTACAATGGATTCCACATACAAGTCCAATATCAAATTGAGAGATGATAAGGCACTACAAGTTGAACGCATGGGAGCCATGGAGGTTCCAATAAATGAAGGCATAAATAAGTTAAACAATATCTATTACATTCCTAAAATTAAGCATAATTTGCTTAGTGCTGGACAAATCATAGAAAATAACTATAGGCTTGTTTTTGAAGATGGAAAATGTATAATTTTTGACAAAAATAATTGTAATAGAGTTGTTACACATGTACCTATGACAAATAATAGGTTATTTCCTCTTAAATTTAGGGAACAAGGAGGTTCCCAACTTGCTAGTGTAGCCATAGAAAATCCAAGTGTGCTTTGGCACTTGAGATTTGGTCATCTTAATTTTGCAAGCTTAAAGTTGTTAACTTCTCAAGCTATGGTGTGTGGATTACCAAGATTTGAAGAGCATAATGAGGTGTATGAAGGATGTGCTTTGGGAAAGCACTCAAGAACAAATTTTCCAAGAGATCAAGCATGGAGAGCAAGCCATCCACTACAATTGGTACATTCGGACATTTGTGGTCCAATGCATACCAAAAGCTTGGGTAACAATTCTTACTTTCTCACTTTCTCACTTTCATTGATGATTTCTCTAGAATGTGTTGGATTTATATTTTGAAAACTAAGGATGAAGCTTTTGAATGTTTCAAGGATTTCAAAAATAATATAGAGAATCAAAGTGAGCATTTTGTAAAAATATTAAGGACTGATAGAGGAGGGGAGTTTTGTTCAAATGCATTTCTCAAATATTTTAAATATTGTGGGATAAAAAGGCAATTTACTACTGCCTACACCCCATAACAAAATGGTGTGGCTGAAAGAAAGAACCGCACTATTATAGAAATGGCTATATCAATGCTTCAAACAAAGAAACTAAGTAACATGTATTGGGTTGATGTTGTTAGGACAAGTGTTTACATTTTGAATAGGAATCCTACTTCTAGTTTAGATGGGATAACTTCATATGAGGGATTTTATGGCAAAAAGCCAAATGTAAAGCACTTCAAAGTTTTTGGTTGTCTTGCATATGCACATATTTCTAATGAGATAAGAAAGAAACTTGACCCCAAAAGTCAAGCATGTATTTTCATTGGGTATTGTGAGTCTTCAAAGGCATATAGACTCTACAATCCAAAAACTCACAAAGTTGTAATCTCAAGAGATGTAATTTTTGATGAAGGGGGAGTATGGGGTCATCAAAAACATTTTGTTTTTTATGGATCTCAAGGTGTAAGCTCCTCCCAAATGCAGCCCATTAACAAGAAGAGCAATGGAAGTCCTCCTCCAAGTCCAAGAAAGAGTTCTACTTCAAGTGCAACAAGTGTTACTCCAAGTCCACAAAGACCACCAAGAGCATCAAGTTCTTCTCCAATGCTAATGGAAGTAGATTCACCATCAAGAGGTAATAGAACACTTCAGTACCATCCCTCCTATCAAATTATGGACAAGAATTTTCAAAAAATATACACTAGAAGCCAAGCTAGTGAGATGAATGAAGTCTTGAAAAGACTTGTTTGCACATGTATGGTGATGAAGACTCCCAATAACCTAAGGGAGATGTTGTAAAATATCCTTTAATGACTAGTGTAGAGCTAGAGCAATCTTGTTGAGCAAGGTGCAGCAACAGTATCGTCATTGTTGTCAACACAGTCAGATAGATCTGTTGATGCAGTGGACAGGAAGTTCAAAAGCTATTCAGATGCAGAAGACAGGAGTTCAAAGGTTATTCAGAGTATGTACAGTGATTTTCCAAGAAGACCGAAGTGGCCCATATGCAAAAGATCAAAGAAAAAGACAAGTAAGAAAAGTGTCGCGATATCGCGACATATACAGTAGGCAAGAAAAACTGTCACGATTTCGCGACATGTTGGAAGAGAGAGAAAAAGCAGGAAAAACTGTCGCGATTTCGCGACATGTTGGAAGAGAGAGAAAAAGCAGGAAAAACTATCGTGATTTCGTGACATGTTGGAAGAGAGAAAAAGCAGGAAAAACTGTCACGATTTCGCGACATGTTGGAAGAGAAAAAGGCAAGTGGAAAAACTGTCACGATTTCGTGACATGTTGGAAGAGAAAAAGGCAAGTGGAAAAACTGTCGTGATTTCGTGACATGTTGGAAGAGAAAAAGGCAAGTGGAAAAACTGTCATGATTTCGTGACATGTTGGAAGAGAAAAAGGCAAGTGGAAAAACTGTCGCGATTTCGTGACATGTTGGAAGAGAAAGAGAAAGCAAGAAAAAGTGTCATGATTTCGTGACAAGTTCGAAGAAAGAGAACAAGTAAGAAAAGTGTCACGATTTCGTGACATGTCGCATTTTCGTGACTAAAATAGGAGAGAGAAAGTAAGTTGGAAAAGTGTCATGATTTCGTGACATGTCGCATTTTTGTGACTAAAATAGGAGAGAGAAAGTAAGTTGGAAAAGTGTCACGATTTCGTGACATGTCGCATTTTCGTGACTAAAATAGGAGAGAGAAAGTAAGTTGGAAAAGTGTCACGATTTTGTGACATGTCGCATTTTCATGACTAAAAAGGAGAGAGAAAGAAGAAAAGTGTCACGATTTCGAGACATGTCGCATTGACTAAAAGAGAGAGAAAGAAGAAAAGTGTCGATTTCCGACATGTCATTTCATGACAAAAGAAAGAGAAGAAGACTGACGAAAAAGTGTCACGATTTCATGACAAAAGCAAAAAGGAAGTCTCTGAAGGAAGAAGTGTCATGATTTCATGACAAAAGCAAAGAGAAGACTATCGAAGAGAAGTGTCATGATTATCACGACAAAAGCAAAGACAAAGTACTACGAGGCGAAGTGTCACGATATCGCGACATTAAGAAGAAAGGAAAAAAGAAAGAAAGGAGAAAAGTGTCACGATATCATACATTCAAAGAAGAAAAGAGAAGGAGAAAAGTTGTACGATATCACATGTATTTTAGGGCCAAAGCAAAGAGAAAGAGAAGAGAGAAAAAGTGTCACGATATCGCGACATGTATTTTCATGGGCCAAAGCAAAGAGAAAGAGAAGAGAGAAAAAGTGTCACGATATCGCGACATGTTGTTTTCACGGCAAAGCAAAAAAGAAGAGAGAAAATGTCATGATTTCAGACAGTCGAAAGACAAGAAGAAGAACAAAAATGAGAAGTAAGACAAAAAATGACAAGCCACTAAGATTAGGGTTTACATTTTATGCAAGCGACTAAGATTAGGGTTTTCATCATGAAAATATTGTTATAAAAGGAGGGTTGTTTGGAGAATTGTGAGTTGTTGATAAGTCATCGAATGCGTGTCGAAGTGTGAAATGTGGTCGTAAGAGCGCAGAAAGTGCAGAAGCGGCGAGATGATGGCGAAGTGCACAAAGTGAGCGAAGAGTCATGTCGAATTGTCCTAAGTGCTCTATGATTGCGCAAAGAAAGTAGAAGGTAGAGAGTGCAAAGGGCGAAGATGAACGCAAAGTGCAACTATAATGAAGTAGAGTGTGCGAAGTGATTGCATAGAGAGAGTAGAGTGTGTAGAGAGCGCAAAGGTGAAGAAGACCAGTCAGGGTCTTGCAAAAGCAAAGGTATCTTACTATCAATCTTCTAGTTTCAAAATTGAAGTCCAAGTTGGTGCTTGGCATCGAGGGTTGGTGCTCCTTCTAGTTGTCCTTTTTGTTAAATCAGGGTTGGTGCTCCTTCTAGTTGGTGCTGTTAAATCAGGGGTTGGTGCTCCTTTCTATTGGTGTAGATAAATAAGGGGTTGGTGCTCCTTCCAGTGGGTGTTGGTAAATTGATTGTAAAGTTGGTGCTTTGCAAAGGCTAGATTTGGATGGTAGTCCAAGCAGTCATTCTTGAGGAGTAGCCAAATTGGTGAACCTCATTAAATCTTGTGTTGTGTGATGTTCTCTTGTGATACTTGCTTTATCTGGTTTTAAGGTTTCATTATTTCAGTTTTAAGAGCTATGAATTTAAGTTTAAAGAACTACACTGATTCACCCCCCCTCTCAATGCCATTGTAAGACTAACAATTGGTATCAGAGCCAAGTTCCCTTCTCAAGCTAAATCAGTCAGGGTTGATCTTGGATTAGTACGCAATGGGTAAGAAGAATAGATCCTCCTCCAAAGGCATCTCTCTTTTTCTGTGGAAGAGAAAATTGAACCAGAAAAGGTTGAAGGCTTCTCATCAAACAAAGCACCTTTGTTTGATGGAACTAATTACGTGATCTGGAGAATCAGGATGCAGGCATATCTTTGTGCTTTGGGATACGACATCTGGGATTCAGTAGACAATGAATACACAATACCCATCACTCCTCCAACCGATGCTGTCGATAAGAATCTGTTTGAGAATGACTCAAAAGCAAAGAATGCTATCAGGTGCGGATTAGTAGACAGTGAACTGGTAAAGATCATGAGTTGTAAAATGGCAAAAGAAATATGGGACAAACTGAGGAGTATTCATGAAGGAGATGATGAGATCAAGGAGGCCAAGTTACAAACACATCAAGCTCAGTTCGAAGCTTTAAAGTTGAATAACGATGAGAACATAGAGGCATATATTTTGAGAGTTAATGAAGTCCTAGAGGATGATTCTAAAAAGGAAATAGGTGGAGGTCTTTTCATGACACTCGAAGAAGAAACAAAAAAAGAACAGGAATGTGATGAAGAAGAAATTGATGCAGAAATAAATTTGAAAGAGGAACTAATTACAACTCTGATGAATTGAAGATAGAAAGAAAAAGGAATAAGGAAATCTCAAGAAAGCTTGAGGATGCAAATGAAATAATAACCAGTTTGAAAGTACAAGTAGAAGAATTCAAAAGGATTGAAGAAACTCTCAAGTCACTAATCAATGAGAAAGAGATTGGTTGCTGCAAACAAGAGGAAGAGATTGTTTTATTGAAGAAACAACTAGAAGAGGCCAATACAAATCTCAAATTCGAGAAGAGCACAGAGTTGCTAGATAAAATGATAAGCCAACAAAGAAGCTCCATGGATAAGCGTGGTCTTGGATATGAAGCTGAACAACCTTCATCTTCCAACTCTGTAGAGAAGAAGAAGTTCACTGTTGAAGGATCGAAGCAAGAAAAGTTTGAAGTTGAATCTTCAAAAGGAAGAAAATATCAAAGGAGATCTACAACAAAGCAACCACAACAAAAGAGGTTCTATCACTCTCACTCTATTCATAATAATACTTTTAATGGCTATTGTTTCAGATGCAACCGATATGGTCACAAGGCAACTTATTGTGGATTGAATAATAAATCAAAGAGTTATGTTGGTAGAAATACATCTACGTTTCTGAGTGAACACTATGTACAATGTTTTCAATGTAATGGTCATGGGCACATAGCAAGGTTTTGTCCAAGCACTTTTGTATCTAATCTAAGGCAAAATAGTAGATTTCATCAGACGCAAAGAACGCAACACAGACAGGGAATAAATCATGTACATAAAAGAAAGGAAAATAATCATTCATCAAGGATGCACAAGAGACAACCACACAAGAGAAATGTTCGAGTTCACGAAAAGGTGCAAAACAGGGATGTAGTTGAAAAATCCAAGCCCGAGTTCAAGAAAGTTTGGAGAAAGATAGAAGAAAGGAAATCGTGTCTCCTTGGACTGAAGGAGACTACTCCTCTATTGCACTAAGCAACTCCAGATAGCACATCCTCAGGGGGAGCAATCTTGAAGTTTCATTTTAATGCTCCTATGTATTTGTTTGATTACCTGAGGATGAAAGGCAAGTAGTCAGGGAAGTTGTCGTATAGTTGTCGAAGTGTGTTTTCAGTTCATGTAGTTGTTTGTGGAAGTGCCGTGAAGGGTGGTGATTAAATTGAGAGTTGTCATTATTGGTAGTATTGCTATATGTCATTGTTGTACTGGTGATGGTTCTTACTACCACTATCCAAAGTTAAGGATTATAACAGTTCAGATAATTTGGTTAGTGAAAGAATGTTGCCCTAGCCGCATATATGTGTTTCGATAAAAGCAATGTGTATTTGAACTACACATTGACGTGAAGATTGTTAGATCTATTATGACGTTGTGGTGAAAAATATTGAAGTCTGATTATTGATTCATGTTTAGCTCATCAAGATGAGCAACTTTGCTTTGTGAATCATACCTATCCGAGGTCCAGTAGTATGAGTTTGAGTAAGGTGCACTATAGTTGGCCGTGAAGTGTTTGACAAAATGTTGTCTCCTGATTCGATCAGTTGAAAGTAAGGTGTGACCAGCGGTGACTGTTGAAAACATAGACCAAGTTGAAAATGTAAAAGGGGATTTGGTGGGTGTGGTGGGAGGTGTTTGTTTGAGTTGGTTGATACATGCTTCGACTAGGGTTTGTGATAAAGGGTTGTTCATTGAGGTGATTGGTTGAGTAGAGTTGATTGAGCCTAGTCAAGTGATTGGATGCATGTGGTTGTTCAAGTTCCATAAAATAAACTATTCTTGATTTGAGTTGAGATTGAGATTTGAGAATAGAACATATAGAGTCTCTAACAATTCTCTTTATGCTTCTATGAGATTGATTTGAGTTGAGATTGGGATTTGAGTATAGAACATATTGAGTCTCTAACAATTCTCTTTATGCTTCTATGAGATTTAGTTGATATATTGATTGAGCATTAAGTATAGAACATATTGAGTCTCTAACAATTCTCTTTATGATTCTATGAGATTGGATAAGTTATGTGTGATCTTGTTAAGCAGATTTGAAACAAGCCTTTTCACCCTTATGTACCTCAAGGGTACTATGGAATATGGGTTATGGTATCCAAAAGGTAAAGACTTCACCCTTATTTCATATTCAGATGCAGATTGGGCAGGAGGTGTCGATGACAGAAAGAGTACCAGTGGAGGTGCATTCTATCTTGGAGACAGATTGGTCGCATGGCACAGTAAGAAACAAGAGTCAGTTTCTTTATCGACAGCAGAAGCAGAATATATTGTAGCGACAACAGGTTGTACGCAGGTATCACTTTTTGAAGGAGAAAGTTGCGGAAGGTGAGGTTAAGTTGGATTTTGTTCCAACTACAGAGCAAGTAGCAGATATCTTCACAAAACCATTGCCTAAGGAAGTTTTTGAGTACCTTCACAATAAATTGGGAGTGGTCACACTTCCCAAGAATTGACTAGCTACAGGGATCACATTCTCAGGGGAGCATTTAAGTATTTGATTATCTTTTTGCTCATGTTCATGATTTTTGCTAAGTGTAATAAATTTTGCCTGAGAATGTTGTGCATGGACTCGGGGGAGTCTGCAGTAGCCCTTTGGTATTATTGTCAAAGGGGGAGAAGAGTTACAGGAAATTGCACATGTGTTGCCAACAATTCCAAAGGGGGAGATTGTTGAGCAAGGTGCAACAACAGTATTGTCATTGTTGTCAACACAGTCAGATAGATCTATTGATGCAGTGGACAGGAAGTTCAAAAGCTATTCAGATGCAGAAGACAGGAGTTCAAAGGTTATTCAGAGTATGTACAGTGATTTTCCAAGAAGACCGAAGTGGCCCATATGCAAAAGATCAAAGAAAAAGACAAGTAAGAAAAGTGTCACGATATCGCGACATATACAGCAGGCAAGAAAAACTGTCACGATTTCACGACATGTTGGAAGAGAGAAAAAGCAGGAAAAACTATCGTGATTTCGTGACATGTTGGAAGAGAGAGAAAAAGCAGGAAAAACTATCACGATTTCATGACATGTTGGAAGAGAGAGAAAAAGCAGGAAAAACTGTCATGATTTCGTGACATGTTGGAAGAGAAAAAGGCAAGTGGAAAAACTGTCATGATTTCGCGACATGTTGGAAGAGAAAAAGGCAAGTGGAAAAACTGTCACGATTTTGTGACATGTTGGAAGAGAAAAAGGCAAGTGGAAAAACTGTCATGATTTCGTGACATGTTGGAAGAGAAAAAGGCAAGTGGAAAAACTGTCACGATTTCGTGACATGTTGGAAGAGAAAGAGAAAGCAAGAAAAAGTGTCACGATTTCGCGACAAGTTCGAAGAAAGAGAACAAGTAAGAAAAGTGTCACGATTTCGTGACATGTCGCATTTTCGTGACTAAAATAGGAGAGAGAAAGTAAGTTGGAAAAGTGTCACGATTTCATGACATGTCGCATTTTCACGACTAAAATAGGAGAGAGAAAGTAAGTTGGAAAAGTGTCACGATTTCATGACATGTCGCATTTTCATGACTAAAATAGGAGAGAGAAAGTAAGTTGAAAAGTGTCACGATTTCATGACATGTCGCATTTTCATGACTCAAAAGGAGAGAGAAAGTAAGTTGGAAAAGTGTCATGATTTCACGACATGTCACATTTTCGCGACAAAAGAAAGAGAAGAAGCTAAGTACGGAAGCAGAAGTGTCATGATTTCACGACAAAAGCAAGGAAGAGTAAGGAAGAAGTGTCGCGATTTCATGACAAAAGCAAAAAGGAAGACTACGAAAGCAGAAGTGTCACGATTTCGTGACAAAAGCTAAGATGAAGTATACGAAGGCAAAAGTGTCACGATATCGCGACATAAAGCAAAGAGAAAGACGAAGGAGAAAAGTGTCACGATATCGCGACATTGTATTTTGTGGGCCTAAGCAAAGAAAAAGAGGAAGGAGAAAAGTGTCGCGATATCGCGACATGTATTTTCGTGGGCCAAAGCAAAGAGAAAGAGGAGAGAGAAAAAGTGTCACGATATCGCGACATGTATTTTCATGGGCCAAAGCAAAGAGAAAGAGGAGAGAGAAAAAGTGTCACGATATCGCGACATGTTGATTTTCATGGCAACAAAACAAAAGAAGCTAGAGAGAAATGTCACGATTTCGCGACAGGTCGTATATGCAAGACAAGAAGAAGAACCAACAAAATGAGAAGACAAAATGAACGACTAAGATTAGGGTTTACATTTTTTATACAACCGACTAAGATTAGGGTTTTCATCATGAAAATATTGTTATAAAAGGAGGGTTGTTTGGAGAATTGTGAGTTGTTGCATAAGTCGTCGAATGCGTGTCGAAGTGTGAAATGTGGTCGTAAGAGCGAAGAAAGCGCAGAAGCGGCGAGATGATGGCGAAGTGCGCAAAGTGAGCGAAGAGTCATGTCGAATTGTCCTAAGTGCGTCTGTGATTGCGTAGAGAAAGCAGAAGGCGAGAGAGTGCAAAGGGCGAAGACGAATGCAAAGTGCAGTTGTAATGAAGCAGAGTGTGCGAAGTGATTGCATAGAGAGAGCAGAGTGCGCAGAGAGTGCAAAGGTGAAGAAGACCAGTCAGGGTCTTGCAAAAGCAAAGGTATCTTACTATCAATCTTCTAGTTTCAGAATTGAAGTCCAAGTTGGTGCTTGGCATCAGGGGTTGGTGCTCCTTCCTCCCTGGTGCTGGTAAATCAGGGGTTGGTGCTCCTTCCAGTTGGTGTTGGTAAATCAGGGGTTGGTGCTCCTTTCTGTTGGTGCAGATAAATAAGGGGTTGGTGCTCCTTCCAGTGGGTGCTGGTAAATTGATTGTAAAGTTGGTGCTTTGCAAAGGCTGGATTTGGATGGTAGTCCAAGCAAGTCATTCTTGAGGAGTAGCCAAATTGGTGAACCTCGTTAAATCTTGTGTTGTGTGATGTTCTCTTGTGATACTTGCTTTATCTGGTTTTAAGGTTTCATTATTTTAGTTTTAAGAGCTGTGAATTTAAGTTTAAAGAACTACACTGATTCACCCCCCCTCTCAGTGCCATTGTAAGACTAACACATCTAGTTATGAAAAATCATGTAATCATGATGTGTGGCAATAAGCCATGAAAGAGGAAATGACCTCTATAAAAAAGAATGACACTTGGGAGCTAGTGGAGCTTCCTAAGGGAAAGAAATGTATTGGATGTAAATAGGTCTATAAGACCAAGTTCAATGCTTATGAGAGCATTGAAAGACACAAAGAAAGGCTAGTAGCAAAAGGGTTTACTCAAAAGTATGAGATTGACTATGAGGAAATCTTTGCTCCGGTTGCTAGATAAGAGATCATCAGACTAGTACTTTCCTTGGATTCTCATAAAGGGTGGAACATTCAACACATGGATGTTAAGAGTACCTTTCTCAATGGGTACTTGAATGAAGAAGTTTTTGTGCAACAACCTCAAGGCTTTTAAGAATAAGGTAAGGAGGACCTTGTCTACAAATTGAAGAAAGCATTGTATGGCCTAAAGCAAGCACCAAGAGCATGGTACTCACGCATTGATGGCTACTTTCAAAGCTATGGATTCACTAGGAGCAAAAGTGAACCTACTCTCTACTACATGAAACAAGGTAAAGACATCATCATCATGTGCTTATATGTGAATGATCTAATATTCATGGGTGGTAGTGCTAAAATGAATGAGGATTTCAAAAACTCCATGATGAAAGAGTTTGAAATGAAGGATTTAGGTTTGATGCATTACTTCCTATGAATGGAGGTACATCAAAAAGAAAATGGGATCTTCATATGTCAACATAAATATGCTCAAGACATGATAAAGAAATTTTCTATGGAGTAATGCAAGTTTGTTGCAACTCCAACAGGTCATGGGATTCAATTAAGCAAAGAAGATGGAGCACCAAAATTTGACAAGACCACTTACAGGAGCATGCTTTGGAGTCTAATGTTCCTCACCAACACAAGGCCAGATATTCAATATATTGTTTCTCTAGTTTCAAGGTATATGGATGATCCATCTGCACTTCATCTACAAGAAACTAAAAGAATTTTGAGATATGTAAAGGGTACATTGGATTATGGGATCCATTACCACAAATGTAATGCTGTAAAATTAGTTGGATTTAGTGATAGTGATTGGGGCAGCAACATAGATGATAGGAAATCTACTTCAGGGAATGTTTTTAGTCTTGGATCAGGACTAATTGCAAATTGTTGTAGCATTATCATCTACTAAGGTTGAGTACATAGCAATCACAAATGCTAGTGCCCAAGCCTTATGGTTGAGAAAAGTACTTGAAGAAATAGGTGAGAGACAAAGTGGTCCTACCATATTGTATTGTGACAATATGAGTGCCATCCAATTGGCACATAATCCTATCCACCACAGCAGGTCCAAGAACTTCGACATGAACTATCACTTCATTAGATACATGGTGGAGAAACATGTGATTGAGCTAAAACATTGCAACACTTTGGACAACATAGTAGACATCTTCACCAAAGGAGTTGCTAAATATCAATATTTAAAGCTAAGAGACTATATGGTTAGTCCTCTCAACTTTAAGGGGGAGAATGTTGGATATTAATATTATTCCTCCTATGTAGCTACTTAATAGGTATTATTTTAGAGTTTTTTTAAGAGCATCTAGGAGTAATATTAGGCATTGGCTATGTTAGTCATAGAGCTATGTTAAGCAGATTTGATTTACATGAATAAATGGGCTTCCGCTAATCTGAGTTGCTCAAACCTATATAAATGTAACCTGTTCTAGCATATGAAATATGATGATTTTTGAATCTCACTTCTCTCTATCCATTTCTCTAAATTTTTCCTTTGTCTTAAGTGACTAGAAAATTTAGTATATCAAAGATTTTACCTATAATTTGCAATCAAAATTTCTATAAGGAGGTGATTCTTTGAAGGCAGAGCTCAACTTATAGTGTTATGTTGTGGTTTTTGCTAATTTAGGGATGTTACTATCTTCATTCCAAGGATCAAATGTGCCTAGGAGGATTTGCCTTGGAATAGTTACCCTTTTTAGATTTTTGATGCATGTGCTTGGGAGGTATGCAGTCATCCAATAGAATTATTTCATATTCCAAAATTGTAGGTCAATGAAAATATAGTTTGTTGCTCAGGGCACTTACTAAAATAACTACCACTAAAAACTTAGTTATGGCCGCATTATTTCATGAACATAGGTATTTTATTTAATCAAGAAAAATATTACTAGGGATTTCCATCCATTGTTACAATAATAATGCATGTATTACTTGGTAACTATTTCTATCAATAGTAATCTAGGACTCATCAAACCTAGGTGGTCTATGCATTTTGACAACTATCAACTAGCTGCGGAATGTGCTAGGATATTTTAATCATTTAAATGATCCCTTCATTGGTGGACTAGTGGAATTGTGATAGATAATGGGTGTGACCTATCAGACAAAATTGACAAGTGATATATAGCATTAGGTTTCAAATTTTGGGATTATGCTCGATGATTATCTTCAATAAGGTTTTTTTGGTGGATTCTGCAAGAATATTCCCTTGGGGCTAATAATTTGATGAGGTATTCCAATATATGCCATATTTTTTTGCAAAATCTATAGTTTTGACAAATATGAAGGATCTGATATTGTCTAAAATGATAGTGGCCAAAATTTTAAATCTTGTAATCAATCTTTCTAGGAAGTCAATCATTGTATCCTAATCAACATGCTTAGTGGCCTCAACTTTCATACAATTGGTGAAATAATTGGTCACTGTAAGGATGTATTTATGTCTAGTGAATTAGTTGGGATTGATCATGCCAATAAATTCCAATCCACATTACGGAAAGATCTCTTATGCAATATCAATTGAAGAGGCATTTTTGGATGTTTACTTTTTACTAGAAACCTCTAACATTTCTCACAAGCTCTTGCCAATTTGAACGCATAAAAAAAAATAAATAGCCTATAGTATTTGGCTCTCAAGATTTTTACTATAGTAGTCTATCCAGAATAGTGACCCCCTACGAAACTACTATGAAATTTTGTGAGTATTTCTTTCATCTTATTTGGGTGTAAACATCTTAACAATACTTCATCAAAGTTTCTCTGGTATATGACACCTTTAATCAGGATATACTTCTTAGATTATAGTCTTTATCTATGTCTTTGGGATGTAGTCAAGCCATCTAGACATCTTCCTGAATTGAAGTAATTATGTAACTATTCAATCTAGGTGTCTGGCTGCACTCATTCCTTTTCTAGCTCGGTATTTTGTTTTTCCTTGTTCAGCATATTGAAATTTTCACATGCAAGTTTTTCTAAGTGTTGAAATATGCATCTGCCTCTTATCAGTTTTGTTGGCTTGATTTCAACATCATATTCTTGAATTTTAGTCACCCAACCAACCCTTTTGTCACCTAGCTCTCCCTGAATCATGAAGTTTTGGACATCCAGATGTACCACATATACCAAGGTTTTTATCTAAGAAACAAAATATCTAAACTTGTTTAAATACTTCATTATTACATAGACTTGTTTCTCAATGAAATTATACCTTTCTTCATGATCATGCAAAGTTTGTCTTAGGAAAGCTATAGGTCATTCATTTTCTTATTCAATTTTTTGAGTGAGTACGATAGGGTAGCTTCCTTCTGCTCCAAACACATCAAGGATGAAGTCTTTGGAATAGTCTAGATTAATGATAATAGGGGCATGAGATATTGCTTATTTAATAACCTTGAAAGCATTTTTTAAGATCGATCCATTTGAAATCTACTTCTTGCTTCAACATCTCAGTGATGGAATTCACTATCTAAGTAAAATATGAAATGAATTTTAGATAAAATTAATTTACCCAAAGAATGACTAAAGTACTTTCCTTTCAGTGGTAGAGGGAGGGCTCAAATGGATTTTATCTTATTTGGGTCAATATCCAATATTGTTTCTGATACCACATGTCCTAATAATTTTTCTTCATGCACTACAAAAAATGATTTATTGGGATTTAATGAAACCCCAAACTCTTTGTATTTTTCAAACACCATTCGGAGGTGCTAACATATTTATCCTTATCATAGGAGAACACAATCATGGCATCCATATAGATGACAATTATCTTGTTTACCAATTCACTAAATGCTACAGTATGCAGGATTTGATCATGATCCTTTAAGGAATCTTGATTTAGATTCTTGAAGTCCACACAAATATGGATATCTTCATTTTTATTTCTTATTGGGACCATGTTAGCCACCCATGTAGAATTTTTTATTGGATATATTATCTTAGCACTCAAGAATTTTAGAAATTCTTATTTCATTAGAGCTTCTATCTTGGGATTAACTAGCCTTTGCTTCTGTTGAAAAGGTTTTGCATCTGGTATAAGATCAATGGTGTGTTGAATAGTTTCCTTGCTATACACCTTGAGGTCATCGTAAGTCCATGCTATGATGTCATTGAATTGTTTGCATAAACCCATAATCTGGTTAACCTCCTCCTTCCAACAATGAATACCAATTTTAATATTCTTATCAGGTAGAATTTACACGTATTTATAGCTTTGACTATCAACCTTAATTCTATGAGCCACTGGTCTATCACCACCATAAATTTTTTTTTTTAGAGTTATCAATCCTTTTGGGATGTGATTGTTCTTAAGCTGAATCAATTCACTTTCTTCCTCTTCTTCTGGCATTTGGTTGCTTGTGCAATTCATTTCTTGTATTAGGAAATCAATCACCTATTCATAATTATCAAATACTTACCAGAAGGTGTCTTTATTAGGTAGGAATGGTCTATAAACAAGCCTCATAGCTTTAGCCTTATGTATAACATTAGATACCAGGCAAAAATTAGCTCCCACAAATGCTAATATGTCAGCATGGGTGTTCTACTCTCTAGGGGTAGATTTGACATTCATGGCCTTAAAAGCTTCTAGGAAATCCCATACTCTATTTTTTTTTTATCTTGAGGTAGTTTTGTTTACTATTGCACCTTTCTATAACCTAATTGACTATTAACTCAAAATCACCAAAAATCTGCAATTGCTTGATCCCCATGTTCTCAACTTTCTTCAATCCTAGGCATAGTGCTTCATATTATGTTGCATTGTTTTTAAATCTCCATGTCAACCTATATGAAAATAATTTTTCTATTCCAATAGGTTCTATCAATACTATGCCATCTCCGACACCATTTTTACATCTAGCTCCATCAAAGAAGAGCTTCCACATTTGGTTTTTTTAGGGAAATTGATCTATCAAAGTTGTATTTTTTATTTTCTTCAAGATTTATAATTGAGTAGGTTTCAATTACTATCTTTATCATAGCATTGAAGTATTTTAGAGAAAACTAATCTTCATTTTAGAGATCCTCTAGTACTTCCTCCATCAGATCTACTTCCTCTATCATCATACTTACTGTGTTAACTAGCTAATTTTCCTTTACAATTTTATCTATATGGAAGGAGGATAGTTTCTTTAAAAAATATCTTGACTCTTTTAGGTTTAAATTGGATCTCCATGTGTGATTAGTCAAGGGATAATTAACCCCCCAACTTAGCAGTGAATTCTCTTGATAGACACATCCTAAAATAAGGTTCCAAATCAACTACCATAATTTCTTGGATAATAGTGATTTGAGGTAATGTGTGCAATACCATGGACACATCTTTGATTACACCTAATATATTTACTGGTGTACCATCCAACTAGAGCACACTGAGACTACTCCTTGTATATTCCATACCCATTATTTCACAAATTTCTTTAGAGTCAATCATGCAATTGTGGACCACCCATCCCTCCATTTGTAAGTACAAATAAAATGGTGATGGTCTTTTTTTTTGTTATTGAGGTAGGATGACCTTGATCTAAATTAAGCTCCACTTTATGCTTGCCTTGAATCTTTATAGAATTGATTTAAGCTTGTAATAGATCAATCTATCTTAGAATAAGGATTGTATCATACATACTGGCTTTTAATGGAGTCTTCTTTAATTATTCTATTATGTTGAAGCCAGGAATGTCGGGTTGTCTTCTATGTTCCCCTATAGGTTCATCATATTTACTCTTGTATTCTTGAGTTACCTCAATCCTATGGCATTTGGTCAGAGAAGGATATCTTAGCTTATCTCTTGCATGTTCTTAGGTTTCACCTTCCTTTGTTGTGTTTTTCTATTGTTAAGCCAACTTTTGGGTTGGAGGATCCTGAGGCACATCCTTCTTTGGATCATCTTTTAACTCATAAGGTACTTTAAAAGGATACATTACCTTAGGATCTCCTGACAAATGCTTTTATCCTGATCTTGTTAGAACTAATACTTGTTCAACATATGGTATCATAAACTTGTAATCCATTTTCCTCAACATATTTACTAGGCTTTTATGATCCATTTATGCCTTCCCAATGGTGATATTTTGAATGTGATGGTGATTCATCATGCATGAACCTTCACAATGTAGGTCTTTTCAAGTTGAACATCAATAGTTTGACTCAGAGTTTGAGGCAGAAGATTCTCCTTCTTGGTTACTATATACTATATTGGTTTTTTCCAAGGGCTTTCTAGTAGAAGCCGCTTGATCCTTGGTGAAATATGGAAACCTTCTTGGTTCAAATTTTCTCTTAGCTTTCCTTATTTTCATGGCAGTAAAATCATTTATGAGGTTCTTCATACCTGTTATCATTTTTTGTAAGAAAACTATTTGAGGATTGGGAGCTGGTAATGCAGGGACAACAAACGGTGATGGCAACAATGGTATTATAGGAGGTTCAGGGAGTGTATGAGAAGTTGGTATAACTATCCATGCTAGGAAGTTTATGGTAGGAGTAGTTTTTGGGAAATAATTGTGTGTAGCAGAGGTTTGCATTTGTTGCTAAGGAAATTATGGGAATATTGGTATCACTATTTTTAGGGGTAGCCTTCATATAGCAATCAAATATTTCTCATCCTTTAATGCTTATTTAAATATTTGAGGGAATGTAAACGCATTGGACTACCTTATAGCCATGCCCAATTCTGAATGGAAGGCCCTTAGATAATAATGCATGGCCTGTTCATTGGTTGGCTAAAGATCTTGGGGCACTCTTCTCCATGTTCGACTATTCCTAATGTTGAAGTCTGTTATCTCCTCCTATGGGTTTTTTTAATTACAATGAATTATGTTAGTAGAGAGAATGGATCTATTTTTCTCTGAATTCTTTGACTAATTGACCAACCATTTGATCCCACGTAGTTATATTTTGGTCCAACAAATTTTTGTATGTAGTACAACATTTTTCCTCTTAATGATATAACTAATAGCCTTATCATGACATCTTCTTCTTGAATATTATGTATGGCCACCAGTGATGCCATATTTTTATAGTGCTCATAAGTAGTCTTCTCGGTGCCATTATATGTTGGCAGTGATTTTAAATCTGTCTAGGGAATAGGATTCTACATGGGCAAATTTAGAGGACTTGTATTATTCAAGGTTGGATAATACTGAGCGTTTTGGTTCAAATTTTTTACCATTGGAAATGAGGTACTTAATAAAATTTGATGGAGTAATATTTTGAGGAGATTGCTCCTATGAAAGACTCAAATAAGAAGAAGATTCGGGAGGAGCAATAAAATTTTGTTTTTTGTGAGGATGGAGAGGTAGTTGTAAGAATTATAATGGTTAATCCAATCCTATGGTTGTCTATCTTGTAAATATAAATTGTACAAATATAAAGAAGCAACATGATTACTTAAAGGTAACTTAACATAGATCTGGGTTGAATTTACATGGAGTCACTAAGTGATTGAAAAAGATCCTATAAAACATAGTATTATCGAAACTTTGGTTTATATAAGTAATGGGACTGCGTCCCATCAGATATACCAAAACTATTGGTTTAAAAATCTACCTATGGTAAGATTATTCTCCCACAAACCTTAACGAAAATTGAATGACCTAGAAGTCATGAGGCTTCACTGGTCAATCTCTGAAGAAGATCGGCTCCTTTGAGGTTCAAGCTAAATGTTCCTAAAATAAAAGGAAAAATATTGTTGAAAGAAGAAAAAGAAGTTGAAGCTATAGCTTGTTATGGTGCAGATTAAGCCACATAAAGATACATTCATAGTGAAATATTATGCAATTGAGTAAATAAGTAAATTACCTAACAAACCAACCAATTTTTTACCAATCACAAAAAAATCATTTATACACATTATAACTAGCAAAATATAGATTCAAAAACCAGATAATGAATCATCAATATAAATCCAAGAAACAAAATTAATGCCATGAGCATTCAACAAGTCAAAATTAGAAATAACAAATCATCCATTCTAGTATATATAACTTCCTACAATACATTCCTTTATCAAAGGCATCATTGCCTAAGAGGTGGATTATTGTTGTGTCAAAATGCATACCAATTCATTAGGCTACTTGGAGTATGTTTGTTCTAACCACCAGGTTATGACTTGCTGACCTAGCTAGAATGTGCATCATATTTAGTCATATTGACCTTGCCATTTGCATTTGGTTAATTGATCTTTTACTAAAATTTTGGTTGAGTCACCCTGATGAGTTGCACAATTACCTTGGTATATATTTCATTGTTAAGATTATCTTATAGGTGATCCTACCTTGTAGGCAGTAGGGTATTATGGCCACCCACATACTAATAAAACTAGAGTCGGATATCCAATTATACCTATTTTTTTTATTCATAGTTGTTGGGTGCATAACAAGATCATTGGTGTGCGATGGAATTTTGATACCTCTCTTGGATCTGTCTAGGTATAAAAATTTTGATAGGTCAAGGACTTAGACATTTCTTCTCATGTCTATCCTCTGATAGTGTGATGGGGTTTTGGTACCTCTCCTGGATCTATCTAGGTATAAATATTTTGGTAGGTCTAGGACTTAGCCATTTTTGCTCATGTCTATCCTCTTGTAGCATGATAAGATTTTGGTACCTCCCCTAACCCCATATAGGTACACAATTTTTAGTGGGTTGAGGACTTAGCCATTTTTAACATTTGGCTCTCCTTCGCTTTTTGGTAGTACGATAATATTTTGGTACCTCTCTTGGCTCTGTCTGGGTACATAAGTCCTGGCAGGTTTAGGACTTAGCCATTTTTTCTTATAGCTATCCTATGGTAGTGCAATGGGATTTTGGTACCTCTCTTGGCTTCATCAAGGTATAGAAGTTCTGATAAATCTAGGATAACCATTTTTGCTCATGTCTATCCTTTGGAAGTGCTCAAGGATTTTGGTACCTCTCTTGGCTTCGTTTAGGTACAAAAGTTTTGGTGGGTCCAAGACTCAGCTATTCTTGACATTTGGTTCTCCTTTGCTCTTTGGTAGCATGATTGGATTCTGGTACCTTTCCTAGCTTCATCTGGGTACAAAAGTTTCGAAGGGTTTGGGACTTAGTCATTTCTTGCACTTCTTTGTCTTTGGATCCTAAATTTTTAGAATCCACCCTTAGCATACCTAGGCCAAAGCATCTGATCTCCTCTTGATTTTGTTGTTAGAACCTAAAATATCCTTTCTTGCATTTTTTACCAAAGTGCATGTGGGTAATGCTATATATTACATTATTTGGCAGCCTGTGCTTATCACCATAACCAATCCAAGGGTCTAAACCTAGTCTTATCCTTAAACCATCCCCTATTTTCAATGCAAGACAATCACCTACACTATAAAAGGCGTGAATCATTGCCTTCTAACAAACATTATAGGTTTGCTTCATTGGGGCCCTTATCCACTCCTTAACTATGAGTGACTCTAAATAATTTTCATCTATGATCGTATTCCATAAGCCTTCCTTTGATATTATCTTCCAAACACACTTTATAGCTAGAGCCTTGCTAAATAGAAAGATGTTCTTATGTCACCATTTTCCATTTTCCTTGGGCTTGGCTAAATATTGTCATTTAACCAAGGGAATATCTTCCATTTCCCTTTTCCTTGACCATAAAAAAAATATAGCTTAATTGTTAATTTGATCCAAAACTCATTTTGGTGTATAAGCCAAAGATTACCAATTTATTGGTATTGCCTCCAACAAAAACTTGACCAAATTCAATGTCCCCTCCAAAGAGACCCATTTGTTGCACCATATATTAATTCTTCCTTCCACCTTCTTTATCAACCAATTCTAGTCTTGTTTAGTGTAGTCATTGGATTTCAAAAAGAACCCCAGATATTTAAAGCCCTCTTGAAGATCAAATCTGTTAAAGGGGAAAATTTGACCTATTAATATGGTCTAATTTTGATCCATGTCGTTAAAAGATATGCATGACTTTTGTGCATTAATATGTATACCTATTGCTAGACAAAAAAGATCTGAAGATTGTTTTAACTTCTCTACAACTGTTACTATTCCATCTGTGAAAAGAAGAATATCATCTACAAAGAGTAGATGGGTGACTTCCATTGTTCTACCTATTCTAGTTCCCTTTATTGATCCTTCCCTCTTGGCTTCTAAAATCCATCTACTTAATCACTCATCTACCAAAATAAATAATAATGGTGACAAGGGATAACCTTATCTTATCCCTCGAGAAGCTTTGAAGAACTAAGAGGTTGACCCATTAACCAAAACTACAAAAGAAACTAAACAAAGACATCCCATAATCCAATTCACCATCTATACATAGAATCCAATATGAGTAAGTATCATTCTTAAAAGTCTTGGAGAGATCCAACTTCATCACCATTACTTGTAGTTTCTTTGATTTTATGGTATGAATACTTTCTTGAGCAACATCAATTGCTTCATGAATCTATCTACCATGCAAGAAACCAAATTGCTCAATAGATATAAAAGTAGAGAGGAACCTTTTAATTCTTGATGCAATTAATTTTGCTATGATTTTGTACACACAGTTACACAAAGAAATGGGTCTGAAATTGTCAAAGGAAGAAGGATTGTCCTTTTTTGGATTGAAAGAAATAAAGGTAGAGTTGAAGACTACATTTACCCTTCATGTTTTCCTAGACTCCTCCACAACCTTGAGTAGGTTAGACTCCAAAAGGTCATAGAGCCCAAGAAAAAATATCATAGTCCACCTATTAGGTTCTAGACTCTTATCTTTCTAGAAGGAGGTTAAAAAAACTTTGAGATCCTCCTTTGTGAATTTATTAATCAAATCATCATTGGCTTCCTCATCTATAAATATGAGAAAGAGAGAAGCTATTGTGACTATTTCAGCTATATTAACTTAACTAGGATCCTTGTATAGTTGACCAAAATCCCTTACGCCCATGTATGTTATTCTTTGAAATGAGGAGAATTTACTCCCATCTTGTCCTTATAACTCCCAAATTGTATTTTATTGTTTTTTGTGATTTACAAAGGAATAAAAAATTTAGTGTTCTCATCTCCATTTGCAACCCAAAGTGCTCTACATTTGAGCCTCCACTGTGCTTCTCTCTCTACCAACAATCTTCTCTTCTCTTATTCTAAACTTTTACACTTAAGCCTCATTTCCTCATCCAATTTATTTCAAAGTCATCTGTTAAAAACACTACAAGCTCCTCTGCAATCCCCTTAGTTTTTGCTCGTCCATCAGTTTCTTTTTATAGACCCACTAAACCACAATTGCCTTAACCCTTTTTAGATTTGT
Source organism: Wollemia nobilis (assembly GCA_028583015.1). NCBI lineage: Eukaryota > Viridiplantae > Streptophyta > Pinopsida > Araucariales > Araucariaceae > Wollemia > Wollemia nobilis. The sequence continues at coordinate 1,467,285 of JAQPPZ010002606.1, forward strand.
TTCAAATTAAATACTATAAGTAGATTTTTTCATACTAGGATCAAACTTCACCCATTCTGATTTGACTAGAGTTACAAAGCTAGCCTCTTATAACCACTCATAATTGAATTTAAAAGGACAATATGGTTTTTCTCCTCTTTTGTTATAAGAAGCATGATGGGGGAGTGATTAGAGTCTCCTTCGAATTCAACCCAAGACTTCAATCTTTAAGTGTCATTTACCAAACTCTATGCTACTAAGAATCTATTTAGCCTCTTAAAAATTCTATCAACTCCTGTCCTCATGTTTTTCCATGTTAAAATAAACTTTATAAACACTAAGTCTACCAACTCTTTTGAATTCAAACTTTTGGAAAGTGACTAACCACCAGATCAATTCTAGTAACAATACCTCACACTTTTTCCTAAGGTAAATCACCACGAAAAAATAAATTATGTACTTTATGCTTTTGCTTTACAAATAGGTCGTTGTAACTGAGCAAACGTACGCAGAAGGGAAAAAAAAAAAAACAAGTGGACGCTTTATTTTTCTGCTTTGCGGAAGCATCTCGGTGGATAAATCCAACCGACAAATGAATTGCATGTTAGTTTTCATCATAAAATTCCAACTCACAACCTCCTTACGACACCTTGTCTTTGTTGGGGCTTTTACACCAAAGTTTGACACGGCGTTGCAGATGCCGCTCACTCGTCCAAGTGGGGTAACCGAAGCTATCTAGGAAGCTTTTCATATGTCATCTCACGTCATTACTTTATTAAGCTAAAAACAAATTATGATTAAAATCAAGGGTATGATTCCTCTTGTTTGTTGGGGCTTTTCTGAGTCGGCGTTGTCCTCGTAGGAAATGCTGCTCACTTTTCGTCTAAGTGGGGTAACCGAAGCTTTTCAATAGGGTAGTAGGCTTAAAGGTGGAAGCTCTTGGTTCCACTTATGTGGGACTCCTCACCCCTATTAACATGGAGTCGTGGCATGTGTGGGAGGTAGTTGGCCCTCTTCCTTTCTAAGTGTTTCATGTGATGATGTTCCATACAAGCTGTTTATTTTTAGTGGCATATTTTTATGTTGGAATTTGGTTCCATTTTAATATCTCTTCTACTTAGTTAGTGTAGTGTGCGCATGGATTAATAATCATGATGTTTCATAGAAGCTGTTTATTTTTAGTGACATATTCTTATGCTGTTTATTTCTAGTGGCATATTTTTAAGTTGGAATTTCTTTCCACCTTAATACGTCTTCTACTTAGTTAGTGTAATGTGTGCCTGGATTAATATTCATGATGTTTCACACAAACTGTTTATTTCTAGTGGTATACATGAAATTTGGTTCCATTTTGCTTTTTATGGCTTTATTCGCCGTGTCTGCTTTTTACTGGCGTAGTTTAGACAAATCAAATATTTTTGCTCTTTATGGGCCTTGTCCGCTTCTTATCGGTACGGTGTAGACAAATCAAACTCAAATCTGAACGATTTTAAAAAGAAATTTGATCCAGACAACTATACCTTACGAAAAACGAAGGGAAACCGCTTCAGGGCATGGTCAGTGTGGGCCCAATTGGTTGTTTGCACGCAAGAAAATAGACTGAAGTTAATTGTAGTAAAATAAAAAGGCATCCTTTTGTTTTGTTTCTAAGTGTTGTTCTTGTTAACACATGAATTAGTTTTAAAAATGGTAAGAGAACGTAGAGTTTTTTTAAGTAATTTATTTCGTACACTATAATGATGGAAAACAGATAAGGCGAATAGCAAAACTCATTAAGAGTTTAAAGAATAATGAGCGTTGACCTTTGAGAAGGTTTCAAAATTTAAAATTATAAAAATATTTAAAATTTAATATTATATATTTTTGGATACACAAGAGAGTTGGTTACATCGTCACTATTTTTAGTAAATGTTACGTGTAGGGTTCAAACCCAACCCGAGGGGCTGCTCCCAACAAGCCTATACCACCTCATTGTTGTTAACTTTCGTGAGAAAGACCGGTTACTCGGGATTCATACCATCATCGGTATAACACGCACTCAGAGCTACGACTTTTACAACAGACATGCCCCCAAGGATTGAACTTAGGTTTCTTCTTGGTAAATGCTTAGCTAAAGAGACAACTACCAATCCAACTAACCCTTAAGTAAATTTAATATTATATATAAATATTTATATAATTTTAATATAACTTAAGTGGTTAAAGAGTAAAGACTTTCGATTTTTCAATATTTTTTTAAGATTTAAATTATACTAACAAATAGGGTTATATATTATATTTCGTAATCAGAGTATGATTGGGTAATTACAAACAATATCCTTCTTGAACATCATCTCATATAATATGAGTATGTGGACTTTAAAAACTACTTATAAATTAAATTAATTTAATTAGCATGAATATGTAAAAACTACTTAACCTCTTTACTTTTTATTTATGAACTTATAAACTAAATTAATTTAATTTAAATTTTATAATTTGCAAAATTATCATTCAAATTATCTTTTAAAATTAAAAATTAATTATATATATATATATATATATATATATATATATCACTTTAAAGGAATAAAATTTAAGAAATGCATGGTTAAAGAAGATGATTATATATTTCAATTAATCATCAAATGAAAGGTTTTAACGTAAATTGTGTAAAGATTAATATTTTAAATTAAATGATATTAGTTCAATCAGTTAAATTCCTCAACATTCAAGGAGGAGACATAGGTTTCAATTTTACCAAATAATACATGGATAATATTAAAGTTGTTGTATCTCGGGGGACAACGCAATGGTTTGGGCTTTGGCTCTTCTTAGGAAGGTCTAAGGTTCAAACCGTAGTGTGGGCGAGTGTGTGAGATGGTGGTTGTGTGTTAAATTCCTTATTGATAAGCATAGCTCTCGGCTTTAGGAGGGGTCATGGTTGGGGGAGCTTGCTCCTATGCATTGGTCGTAGGGGTTTCTCACACTAACCAAATCAATATATATATATATATATATATATATATATATATATATATATATATATATATTTATTTATTTATTCAAAATGTTGTAATACCACTACATGGTGATGATGTAATAGGGTAGGGGCCCATTTCAATCCCATAAAATCAATTGAAAAAAATAAAAAATCAATATTTATAAATTGTTTTATTAGCACGATAAATTTTTACCATTAAAAATAAGGTTTGTAGATTAAAAAATAAATTATATAATTCAAATATGAAGGATGGGTAAGTAGTTTTTACATCATATTCGCCAATCTAGATTTTAAGGATCCAACACCTCAAAGACATTGAATGTCATTAAAGATCTCTAGCTCTACACCTTAGCTTGCATAGTGCACAACCCATTTTTATTTTCTTCCACAATGCCCACCACTTTCTTATCCCTACCTTGGCTTCCAACCTTAAATGACATATTAAGGAAGGAAAGTTACTTCTATACTCTTCCTTTGAATTGTATCCCATTCCTCAAATTTATGATGAATATGGAGGGAACTCTCCTCCTCCATATCTACCAACATTCCATTACCAACATCTGTGTTATTGTTCACTTGAGATAAACCAAATTTCTCACATTTTAAATAAATTTAATGCGATAGAAACAAAATGAAAAATTTTTCAAGCTCGTACAAGTCCCAAGTGGATTAGAGACAATACCAAATTGAACCTTGATATAAATTGATACAAGATCTTGTTCTTCTCCATGAAAATTGATATGCTAGCCTTACCCATCTTGCTATTAACCCTAACCTTCCTATACAAGCAATATTTAACCAAGTTGCCTTCACCCTCACAAAAAAATCAAGTATTAGGATAATTTGATTATGTTTATTTTGTATAAACATTTAAATCTAATACCAATAAACTTGATAATTTGTGGCAATTCTTTATCTAATTTATCTTCATGTACACATGTGGGTAAACTTTAAACTAGAAATTTTATCATTCTCATCCTTGGTCCAAACTAATAGAAACTAGAATGCTTTGATAATAGTTTTCATTGATAAATGATTTTTAAATACAGGTCACATTACTCGATATAGAGCAATGTTGCCCAATCACAAATAATCAGTTGGACTATGTCTTACTAATTTCTATCATCTTGTGAATGGGGAAAAAATCAACCATGCAACTTGAGTGTGGCATGGGCCTTCACTTTTTATATTGAACAATTATGATTGGAGACACATACAGCAAATCATAGATAAGTGTGGCACATGCCTCCACTTAACACATCAAATACAATTTTAGTGAGAATTATGGCTCATATCGAACATCTGCTTATGAATAGGGACACACATCTATTCACAAGGATAAATATTGAATCAATTAATATATTCCTCCTCATTGTTCTTGTGGGAGGGTCTTTATCATGTGTTGTAAGACCATATTCTTCATATTCATCAGATTGCCATTACCTAGCTCACCTAGAAGTTCCTGTGGATTTGTCCAACTATTATATTGGCTCCAAACATTTTCCCTCTTCTAACAAATAAGGGACATCATTTTGGTATACCCTTGGAAGTACCCACTCATACTGACATTAAATATTAGGACAAATTTCTTTGAGTTATGAAAAGCTTGCTCTAAAGTAGGATCATTTATCACTTGAGTTTTCTAGATTCTCTTCTCAATTGACGTTTCTATATTACAATGGTTTAAAATATTAATAATGAAATATCTAGTTGCATGCATTATCCCCTAGTCAAAGTATGTAGCATTCATTGGTATATTTGATAGTTACAATGACTTTCCTAGACACACTCAATGCTTTCTACCAAAGGACACCATGTAGGCTTCTACTTCCTGTATATTCTTGCATTTTTATACATGATGTCTAATTTGTCATGTTGAAATAGTGCTCTATCCTTGACATTGGCTATGTCATATTCCTTGGAGATATTGAAGAATACAAGCATATATTGAGATGTGGGGGTGAAAAGTATAGCACCTACTTTTTACTTTATTTCCAAACCAATATCAATTAATGTTCTTAATTGCAATAACCAAATATAGCATTGTGAATTAATAACTTAGATAGCAATAGTAAGCAAGAGCACAAGTCACCACACACAATTGAGACACAATATTTAACATGGTTCCCCTAATGTGGGGTACTCCACAAGATAATATCCTTATAATATTTCACACAAAAATAAGGATCCTTATCCAATACAATGATTACTTTGATCTACTCAAAGCTAGGCAATACACTGATTTTCTCAAGTAGGCAATCCACTAATCTGCTCATCTAGGCAACACACTGATCTACTCAGGTAGGTAATCCATTGATCTGCTCAACTAGGCAACACACTAATCTACTCAGGTAGGCAATCCATTGATCTGCTCAGGTAGGCAATCCAATGATATGCTTAGCTAGGCACTCCATTGATCTGCTCAAAAAGATCACATAGAACTTGTCCAAATATGCTCAACAAGCTCACACAGAACTTGTCCAAATCTGCTCAACAAGCTCACACAAAACTTGTCCAAATATGCTCAACAATATCACATAGAAATTGTCCAAATTTGCTCAAAAAGCTCACACAGAGCTTGTCCAAATCTGCTCAACAAGCTCACACAAAACTTGTCCAAATTTGCTCAACAAGCTCACATAGAACTTTTCCAAATCTACTCAACAAGATCACATAGAACTTGTCCAAATATGCTCAACAAGCTCACATAGAAATTTTCCAAATTTGCTCAACAAGCTCACACAAAGCTTGTCCAAATCTGCTCAACAAGCTCACACAAAACTTGTCCAAATCTGCTCAACAAGCTCACATAGAACTTGTCCAAATCTGCTCAACAAGTTCACATAAAACTTGTCCAAATTTGCTCAACAAGCTCACACAAAACTTGTCTAAATCTGCTCAACAAGCTCACACAAAACTTGTCCAAATCTACTCAACAAGCTCACACAGAACTTGTCCAAATCTGCTCAACAAGCTCACACAGAACTTGTCCAAATTTTCTCAACAAGCTCACACAAAACTTGTCCAAATATGCTCAACAAGATCACACAGAAATTGCTCAAATATGCTCAACAACTATCCACAAATCTGTCCCATGTCCCAAAAGTATTCTCAAGGCTCAATCAATCATGCACAAAAATTGCTACAAATCTATCCCAAAGACCTTCTCAAAGGCTCAACCAATCATGCTCAAGTAGCATTCAAATCTCATCCACAAATCTACAAAGGCAAGGCTCAATGATGAACTCAACAATGAATGGCAATACACTCTATAATGGATGACAACAATGATCCACAATGATCTCAACTCAACTCAAGTCAACTCATAGAAGCATAAAGAGAATTGTTAGAGACTCAATATGTTTAAAGCTCAATCTCAACTCAATTCAAGTCAACTCATAGAAGCATAAAGATAATTGTTAGAGACTCAATATGTTCTAAGCTCAATCTCAACTCAAATCAAAATTATAGAATAGTTTGTTTCATGGAACTTGAACAATAACTTCACACATCACTTGACTAGGCTCAATCAACTCAACTCAAATGTTTCCAACAATGCTCAACCACAAATCTCACATTACAATGATACTCATGTTATTTTCAAGTTCTTTGCATAACCAATGGGATTCAACAACTATGCTTATAAAACAAGGTTTAAACACAACTCTCAAACCAGAAAACCTTGAAGAATTCAACCAACCAATTTCAAAAAGGAAACCACAATCAATCCTTTTCTCTCCAATGATATTTCAGAAATCAACCACCATAATCAATTAATAAGAGAATGTGCCCATACCTTTTATGAAGATGAAGAAACCTCTTTGGAAATCTGCCACACTCAACAAACTTATTTTTCAACTTTCAACAAGGGTTAGAGATCATGATTAATATCACAACAACAATATCCAAATAACACCTTATCACTCCTACTCAAAAAAATGCATCATGTCCCCTTATGAAAGAATTAATCACTTTTGAAAAAGAACAAAACAACCTTCACTTTTGAACCCCTTTACAAAACCATAAATATCTTTTTACATGCACCTTATTTCTCCCTCTAATCAAATAGTCCTCGAAATAAGCTTTCCAATGATATATAATATGATATACTTCTAAAAGGAAAATCACCAGAAATATCTCTTTTTATCAACATGCATCACAACCCTTATCTCTCCTAAGGTAACCTTAGAAAAATAAAATATTAGGAAACATTATTAACTTGCCTTTGTCCTCAGTGGGATTCAATCCCTGATCGCTGCCCCTCCACCACTCTAACCATGATGCCAACAACCACATGAGCCAACCGCTCACATAGAATAGTGAGCGCAAACCTTCTATTTGTTTGCTCCGAGTGTGTCCTCAAACACCACGTGCACCAAAAGAGTCCTCCCTTTCACTTTGCAAAACCAGCACCGACGGGATTCAAACTTCGGATCTGTTGGCACTTCAACACCTTACGCACCTTCCTCTTGTCGTTAGGCCACAAGCACCTACGGTGCTTGGTAAGGGACCTCCCTTACTTTTATTGCCTCATTTCTTCGCTGGATTCGAATGAGTTGCGACGCATTTGCTCCCTCTTTGAATGAACATCATTTGCACACTCTTTAACACATTGGCACCTTTCGCTTCCTTAGCAATTTGAACGCATCACCATCATCGAGGACATAGAGTTATCAATCAAAACATTTGGTGGCATATTTATATATGCCTTCCTCCTTTCTTTTGATTTCGACGCTATAAATTAAACTTTAATATTATATGCCTCCTCCTTTCTTTTGATGTCGGCACTATAAATTAACTTTTAATTTTAAATTTTAATTTTAATTTTAAATAATTAAAAATTAGACTTAAATATTTAAAATTAAATATCTCCATCATCGGGGCACCTTTTTCGACGAAACGAAAAGCCAACCTGGGTTTTAAGAAAAACCCATTTCAAATATGCCATCCATGGTTTTAAATAAAACCTTTTATTTTTCCTGCCTTGGTTTTCACAAAAACCCTGTATATATTCATGCTTTCCAAAATATCATAAATGCTTATTTATGAAATACTTTGGCCACCAAAACTCAATGTGATCCATGTGACATCAATGACAACATAAAATACCTCAAATTTCCAACAATATCCCCCTTTGTCATTGATGGAAACACCTCTAATGCAAATCACCACAGTCACTGCAAAAACCATTTTTGAGAATCAAAGCTGCTCCCCCTGACTTAATACTCTCTTTGGAGGATGCTCCCCCTAACTCAAATCTCTCCCCCTTACTCAAATCTCTCCCCCTTTGACATCAATGGAAAAAGGGACACCTATGGGACTAAAATATATGACTCTTAAGCTTAGCCCCCTCACCACCTTCTCTCTTGAGGTGATTAATTTTGGGGTGGGAGTACTTTTACTCCCATCTTACATTGTTTCTTTCCTCTATCAAATTCCTTCCATATTTTTATGATATCCTTCTCTTGATGAATTACTTGATCCTCTTGTCTTGAACCTGTTTGTCCTTCTTGCCTTGAACCTGTTTGGAATTGAGTCCTACACCATTTTGTAATATGTACAAAGTTATTGCAATTAAAACACTTGATATTGTAGCCTTTGGATGGTGCCCAAATCCTGAATTATTTCTTGAAATAATTTCCATATCCATTCCTTTCTTGAACCATGTATTGTGAAGCTCTATTTTCATGACCATTATGACCATGACTTCTGAATTGTGTAGCTCTAAAACCAAAACCATTTTGCTCATTTTCTTTACACTGAGAAGCTCTATGACCAAACCTGTTTCATAAGAAGCAATGTCCCTAAAAACCATACCTTCTTCCTTTGAAGTTTCTTCTAGCAAAATCAAACTTCTTTGATCCATGGACCCTACAGTGTATAGCCCTATGTCCAAATCCATTACAAGAAAAACAATGTCCTTGAAAAGCCCTTTGTTCATGCCTTAGTTCCTCATACCTTTCTTGACCATTTTCCTTATGATCATTTTCAACTTGTGCATTGCATCCTTGAACCTTCTTTGTTGTATCTAAATCATTTTCCTTAGTTTCTTCCTTGCTTTCTTCTTCAAGAATTTATTTTTCTTTTGAACTTGATTCACCTATCTCAAAATAAGATCCAAACTGAATATTTGGAGCCATAGGAAATTTGGAACTTTATTTATAAAACTTAGGTGCTTCCTTGCTTTCATCTTTAAGAACTTCCTTTTCTTTTGAGTGTGATTCTTTTTGGAAGTGAGATACGACCTTAAAATAAGTTTTCACTCCTTTTTGAACCTTTTCATCTAACGTATCATGTCTTGTCGTTGTTACCCTTAGTTCTTCATTCATCCTTTCTTCTATTATTTTTGCATTTTGAAGCTCTTCTCTGAGATTACTGATTGTATGAAGTAGTTCTCTAATTTTGACATCTATTCGAATATTGTTTTCAAGAATTTTGTATTCTTATTTTAGCATTTTGACTTATTATTTTTGTTTTCTTGGCTCATCATCTTCCTTTTTTATTACCATAAGTGAGATTTCTTTATCTTCATTGTTACTAAGACCATTATCATCTTCTATAGCAAACAAACTCTCATGATTTATTTGACCATGCCTATTTACTTGATGTGTCATCTCATCTTCACTATCATTGAATCCATTGCAATATCCTAATCTGTGAGCTCTTTGACCACACACAAAGCACTGTTCTCTTTCACATTCTATTCCAAGGAATAGATATTCTTTCTTTTCATTATATGACTTATCTTTATCATTGTGATCCGAGCTATCACTCGCTTCTACAATGTAGTAAGATTTCTTTACCTTAGGGAAATTTTTCTTCTTCTCATACCTGTTTTTCTTGTATCTGTCATCTTTGTCATGCTTATGTTTTCCATATTATTTTTTTTATGACCCTATTTTTCATCATCATTGTTTTCTTCATGTGGACACTTGTGTGCATAGTGACCAAGATCACCACACTTGTAGCATCCGACTTTCCTCATATCCCTAAAATACCTTGAGTCCTTATTCCTTTTGATGAAGTTAGCTTCCTCATCATTAACTGGATCTCTATCTATCTTTGGAACCTTCCCTTTCTCTTTCTCTAAAGCCTTGAATGCAATCTATTTTATTGGAACCTGATGCTTACTCACCCTCATCTCATAAGTTGTGAGAGTTCCTTGTAGTTCTTTCATTGTTATCTTATTGATATCCATTGTTTCTTCTATTGCTAAAACCTTTGCATCATACTTCATGGGAAGTGATCTCAAAACCTTTTGAGTAATTTTTTATTCTTTCATCTCAAATCCTAGGCCTCTCATGGTGTTAGTAATCTCATCAACTCGAAGTAAAAACTTTGCAATATCTTCAGAATCTTCCATTTTCAATTCCTCAAATATTTTTCTATGAGTTTGTAGTTTTGACAACTTTACCATGGAATCTCCTTCATAAGTATTCCGCAACTTGGTCCACATTTCATTAGTTGAATTACATACCATTACATTTGCAAAATCTGTCTCACATAGCCCACTCAAAATATAATTTATTGTCCTTACATTTATCTCAATCAATTTCTTGATAGTCTTATTTGCCTCGGGATCACCTTCAACCTTATACTCTTTTTCAACCATCTGCCATACCTCATATCCCTGTGATATCAAGTAGTTCTTCATTCTCATGCTCTAGAAAGCATAATTGTTATTGTAAAATAGTGGTGCCTTATTTTTAGATGATCCATTCTGTGAAGACATCTGTGTTCTTCTAGAATCTACCCTCAAGCTGTTAGCCTTTACGAAGGAACTCGCTCTGATACCAATTGAAGAACACAAGATTATACTAAGAGGGGGTGAACAATATAGCACCTACTTTTTACTTTCTTTCCAAACCAATATCAATTAATGTCCTTAATTGCAATAACCAAATATAGCAGTGTGCATTAATAAGTCAGATAGCAATAGTAAGCAAGAGCACAAGTCACCACACACAATTGAGACACAATATTTAATGTGGTTCCCCTAATGTGGGGTACTCCACAAGATAATCTCCTTATAATATTTCACACAGAAATAAGGATCCTTATCCAATACAATGATTACTTTGATCTGCTCAAATCTAGGCAATACACTGATCTTCTCAGGTAGGAAATCCACTGATATACTCATCTAGGCAACACACTAATCTGCTCAGGTAGGCAATCCACTAATCTGCTCAACTAGGCAACACACTGATCTGCTCAGGTAGGCAATCCACTGATCTGCTCAGCTAGGTAACACATTAATCTACTCAGGTAGGCAATCCACTGATATGCTTAGCTAGGCACTACACTACTTTGCTCAACAAGCTCACACGAAACTTGTCCAAAACTACTCAACAAGCTCACATAGAACTTTCAAAATTTCTCAATAAGATCACATAGAACTTATCCAAATCTGCTCAACAAGCTCACACAAAACTTGTCCAAATATGCTCAACAAGCTCACATAGAACTTGTCCAAATTTGTTCAATAAGCTCACATAGAACTTGTCCAAATATACTCAACAAGCTCACATAGAACTTGTCCAAATATTCTCAAAAAGCTCACACATAACTTGTCCAAATATGCTCAACAAGCTCACACATAACTTGCTCAAATCTGCTCAACAACTATCCACAAATCTATCCCAAAAGCCTTCTCAAGGCTCAATCAATCATGCACAAAAATTACCACAAATTTGTCTAAAAATCTATCCCAAAGACCTTCTCAAAGGCTCAACCAATCATGCTCAAGTAGCATTCAAATCTCATCCACAAATCTACAAATGCAAGGCTCAATTATGAACTCAACAATGAATGGCAATACACTCTATAATGGATGACAACAATGATCCACAATGATCTCAACTCAAATCAATCTCAACTCAACTCAAGTCAACTCATAGAAGCATAAAGAGAATTGTTAGAGACTCAATATGTTCTAAGCTCAATATCAACTCAACTCAAGTCAACTCATAGAAGCATAAAGATAATTGTTAGAGACTCAATATGTTCTAAGCTCAATCTCAACTCAAATCAGAATTATAGAATAGTTTGTTTCATGGAACTTGAACAATCACTTCACACATCACTTGACTAGGCTCAATCAACTCAACTCAAATATTTCCAACAATGCTCAACCACAAATATCACATTACAATGATACTCATGTTCTTTTCAAGTTATTTGCATAACCAATGGGATTCAACAACTATGCTTATAAAACAAGGTTTAAACACAACTCTCAAACTAGAAAACCTTTGAAGCATTCTACCAACCACTTTCGAAAAGGAAACCATAATCAATCATTTTCTCTCTAATGATATTTTAGAAATCAACCACCATAATCAATCAATAGGAGAATGTGCCCATACCTTTTATGAAGATGAAGAAACCTCTTTGGAAATCTGCCACACTCAACAAACTTCTTTTTCAACTTTCAACAAGGGTTAGATATCATGATTAATATCACAACAACAATATCCAAATAACACCTTATCACTCCTACTCAACAAAATGCATCATGTCCCCTTATGAAATAATTAATCACTTTTGAAAAAGAACAAAATAGCCTTCACTTTTGAACCCCTTTACAAAACTAGAAATATCTCTTTACATGCATCTTATTTCTCCCTCTAATCAAGTTAATCAAATAGCCCTCGAAATAAGATTTCCAACGATATATAATATGATATAATTCTAAAAGGAAAATCACCATAAATCTCTCTTTTTCTCAACATGCATCACAACCCTTATCTCTCCTAGGGCAACCTTAGAAAAATAAAATATTAGGAAAAATTATTGACTTGCCTTTTCTCTTAGTGGTATTTGATCCTGGTCACTGCCCCTGCACCACTCTAACCATGGTGCCAACAACCACATGAGCCAACCGCTCACATAGAACAATGAGCACAAAACTTCTATTTGTTTGCTTTGAGCGTGTCCTCAAACACCACGTGTGCCAAAAGAGTCCTCCCTTTCACTTTGTAAAATCAATGTCGATGGGATTCGAACTTCGGATCTGCTGGCGCTTCAACACCTTATGCGCCTTCCTCTTGTCGTTAGGCCACAAGCGCCTACGGTGCTTGGTAAGGGACCTCCCTTACTTTTATTGCCTCCTTTCTCTACTGGATTCGAATGAGCTGCGATGCCTTTGCTCCCTCTTCGAAATAACACCCTTTGCACACTCTTTAACACGTTGACACCTTTCACTTCCTTAGCAATTTGAACACATCACCATCATCGAGGACATACAGTTAAATCAAAACATTTGGTGGCATATTTATATATGCCTTCCTCCTTTCTTTTGACATCGGTGCTATAAATTAAACTTTAATATTATATGCCTTCTCCTTTCTTTTGACATTGGAACTATAAATTAACTTTTAATTTTAAATTTTAATTTTAATTTTAAATAATTAAAATTTAGACTTAAATATTTAAAATTAAATATCTCCATCATCGGGGCACCTTTTTTGATAAAACGAAAATCCAACCTGGGTTTTAAGAAAAACCCATTTCAAATATGCCATCCATGGTTTTAAATAAAACCTTTTATTTTGCCTACCTTGGTTTTCACAAAAACCTTGTATATATTCATGCTTTCCAAAATATCATAAATGCTTATTTATGAAATACTTTGGCCACCAAAACTCAATGTGATCCATGTGACATCAATGACAACATAAAATACCTCAAATTTCCAACAGATATTACAATGCACATATGTGATATGGGGACCAAGATAATCTAAGAGCATATGGTCATCGACGTCCATAATTTTGGCTATGTTGGAAATGAGGGAAGACAAATATTTAAACAAAATGTTATAAATAAAGAATAAATTCAACACAAAATTTTAACCAAATATTTTATCATATTCCTTCACTATCTACCAACTCAAGCTTACATACAACATGCATATCGATACGTCAATATGATGTCTCTTTAATTCAAGAGACCCTTGGTGTTTCACCACAAACATTGATTTTTCATCTCTTCATATTCTCATAAGATATGTGACTATTCAAATTTTATATGGGAGATATAATTATCAATCCCCTAATAATTACAAACATAAGATAATGTAATTATTACCTTTATATAACAACATATAACATAATAAAGTCTAACACCCCCTTATTATATTACTTGGTATAAAGATTATTACCCCCCGTAATTCTAGGGGTGGTATACTGGAACTATGCTCTGGCTCTAGAACTAGCTCTTGATTTGACTCTTGTTATTGCTCTAGATTTGGCTTTGGATCTAGCTCTAGCTCTAGCTTTTATAGCTTTGGTTTTGTTAGCTCTATAATTAATTTTTGCTAGGTCTACCTTTGGGTCTTTGCCTTAGGATAATAATTATCTTTGGGTCCTTACCTCTAGGTCATCATCACCTCTATGTTGCCTTTGGATCATCATTACCTCTAGTCAACCATTAAATATGGCTTTAGTTCATACCTCTTGGATATTACCATGAAATTATATCTTTAGAATATTTCACATCTTCAAAACCTTCAACATAATATTTCACTCCAAGTCATGTCACTATAGCTCCTCCAAGCATTGCTTGCATCATATTATTCTGATACAAAAAATATTTTTTCAAGTTTTCTAAGATGTTTTTTATGGGAAAGCTTGCTTAATGACATTTCTCAACCATTAGACTTTGTATTCTTCTATAAAATCCATTTAGAATTTATTTTTCTTTGTACCATTATAAAGCATTCTTTCATCCATAATTCATCTGCATTTTATTGGTTACTTTCTCTTTGTGCCAAAACTTTCTTCTAGAGTGATTACTACCACCACAAAACTTACAAGAATCTAGGTTCCAATGTCTAGCTTTCACAATTTTGTATCTTCCATTATGACTACAACAACTCATCCTATGAAATTTTGCATATGATCATTTCTTCATAGATTTTGTGTGACTACTTCTTTCTTGATCTATATTTTTATTTTTTGCATAGATTTTCCTTCTTACTAACTTGGTCTCACTACTTTCTTCTTGATAAAAATATCAAAGTCCTTCATTCTTTGGCCTTATACCTAGAATTATGGGTATATTAACACCTTGCCTATATCGTCCTAGACCTATACTACCGTATCCCAATTTCCTCATTATTTTTGAACTAATTCCTTTGGTATGCTTTTCAAATAACCCTATTTCTTCATCAACACCATGATTGCTATTCAAAAATATAATTTCCTCATTTCCACTATGGTATTTTCCACCAATGACATTCAAATATAACACATCATAATCACAATGACCTTCAACATAATTTAGATAATCATTGACAATTTCAATTCTAACAATATAGTCTTTGTCATGGCTAATAATATCATCTTCTACACAATATTCTCTCTCACAAATAATCACCAAATTACTTGGATCACAAGCTATATCTTCCATTTGGAAAATATCATATGTATCACAACATCCATTTGCTATCATGGGCCTCAAATCACTAGTATCACAACTAATATATGTCCTTTCAAGAAGATCACTTATGTCACAATAAACATATTTTAGCACCTTGAGGATGTCAAGGGTGTTGGAATATATTACATTATTTGGTGCTTTCTAATGTACCATCATTATTACATATTTATATTAGGATTTTATCTTAGATTAGGATTTAAGTATTTGCTTAAAGCAATGTAATAAATGCACAACTATTATTAGAATGTGAAATGATATAAATGTGCATGTAGTCCACATGTACATGAGTCCTAAGAATAGAATAGTGAGGTGTCATAGGAATATGGAAGACAAAGAGTCATGTCTCACTATAAATATGTCTTCTTAGAGTAGAAGAAGAAGAGAGGTTTTTGGAGTGCATGAGGTAGAGTAGTAGTAGATACAACATAGAGCATTTTTACAATATGGAGTGTTAGAGACCTCCATTGCATAGCATTGTATATTTTCTTGAGCTTTCATTAATGGCTATTGCATAAGTATTTTCTAAAGTTTCTTATTAGATTTTCATATTTATTAGTTAGCTATTATAATAGATATAACATTGCTTGTTTATTCTATTACTTGTGGTTGCATTTCCTTCAAGTTTATTCTAAACCTTCTTGAAATAACCAACATTCTGACTATAATATTTGTAAATTTTAAAAAAATTGTAAATTTTATACCTTGGTAGGCGATAAAGGGTCTTTTTTTCACACATAAGATCAAATCAACACAAAAGGTTCAAAATTTTAATAAATTCTTCTTTTTGCTAATGTATAAACCTTAATTTGAATAACAGTTTGGATCTTGAAGAGAAGAATCAATCATTACTAAAATTTGTAGAAGATATTTTTAGTATTCCAAAAATAATAAGTAGCTCTAGTGTTCCTATGTACTCATGGATAGTTCCAATAATTTTTTTATTATTAAGAGGGATTTTGAAAGGGTCCCGTAATATTTTACAATGAAGAAAAAAATAAACAGCCTCCCCAAAATAGGGAGATTATCTCCAAAGAAGACACCCATATATGATCTCCTTAGAACCATCTCTATATAGAAACATAAATTAAATCAGGTTTCCTAACAAAATTAAATCAGGTTTCCTAACACACCAAGAAACACCCCCATACAAATTGAAACAAGTATTCCCATAAAATGAAAACCTCACAACCACGGAGATAGGTTTCCCCATACAATAAAATTAAAAAAAATATTTTTTCCCCCAGGAGAAAACCAAATAGTCCCATACACTAAAATTTGAAAAAGGTTTTCTCGCCTAGGAGAAAACCAAACAGTCCCATACACTAAAATTTGAAAAAGGTTTTCCTACCAAGGAGAAAACTGAACAATCTCGTACACTAAAATTTGAAAAAGGTTTTACCACATAGGATAAAACTAAACAATCCTAGAAGGACCAAAGAGTAGAAAGCAAACACTCCATATGTCTATTTGCTAAAATGTAGAAATACCAGCATCAAGTAGATCAAAATAAGAAAAAACACAAGATCCAAAATATAACCCACATTAAGTCTTTTCAAGGTCTAGAAATGAAAAAACCCTTGAAAGAATCTATAGGCCACAAGGTCTTCCTATAGAGAAGGTGATGCATAGCCAGATTCAAAAAACCCTTGCCAAGAAATGATGTCCCTGATCCGTGAAGTAGATCATACACGATATTAGATTTTAGGAAGCCCTCCACTACAACAAACAATCAACACATGATATCCCCTCAAGACCAAAAAAATTATAGGTAGGTCCATAAAAAAATACCAACAAATTTGCAAGAAGCCCAACCCTGCCACAAAACAAGAAGAAACCAGTAGAACCCTTCTACAACACGATAGAGCATAGAGTCCCCTCTCCAATACCAGAAGAATGAAGAGAAGTTAACCATTGGGAAACCCTTGAACCAAAACCATGAAAAATATCATACATAATGTTAGATTTTAGGAAACCCTCCACTAAAACAAAAAATCAACACATGATCTCCCCTCAAGACTAGAAAAAAATTGTAGGTAGGTCCATCAAAATAAATACCAATAGATCTACAAGAAGCCCAACCCCACCATAGAACAAGAAGAATCCAATAAAATCCTTCTACAACATGATAGAGCACAAGGTCCTCCCTCCAAGACTAGAAGAATGAAGAGAAGAGAACCACTAGGAAACCCCTAAACCAAAACTGCCATCGAAACCTCAAACTAGAGTCAACCATGAGAGCCTCTCATTTGTGGGAAATAAAACCATGGTCTCCTCCCAAAGACCAAAAATAAACACAAAGAAAGACCCTCTAGGAAACAACAAAATGGGAGAACATCAATCCACCCTAAAATGAAGCAAGGCTCAAGAAAGAACAAAGAGCCACCCTTGTAGACCATAAAGTGCATGGATCCCTCTCGAGGCCAAAAGAAATACCGTAGGGAAGATCTCCATTAGCCCACTTCTTGAACCAAGCAAGAAATGAAGCCCCCAAAACAACCCATGTTGAATAAAAATTAGGATTATCTAGCCAGGCAACACCACCCAAGGAAAAAGCATGAACACCAAGAAAAAACCTCCTAAAACAACCCAAAAAAATATAGAGAAGGTCCTATAGCAACACTCCAGACACCAAGCTAGGACTGAAAAGGCTTGACGAGCTTGGAAAAATAGGAGATCCACCTAAAAATCCTTGGAAGGAGCAATGGAAGGAGCAAGAATTTGAAAAGGTGGCCTCTTGCCCAAAGTGGGAGGTCTCCTGCTCCCTCCATCCAACCAAAATTTTTTCTTTCCCCTCCCAACCATCGTAGCTCCAATTATTTTAATGAGACATCTTCAATATGTTGAGCACAAAATTATCTTCAATGGAAACCCTAGCCATCTCCACATGGCTCTCAACTGACAGGTTTATTTTTTCATGCAATTTTTTTTAACTAGGTGGTCAAATTTTTCTTCTATGCCTTCTATCTTAAGGATGTTAAACCTTCTATTCCAAGCATTCAACCATATTCTAAATAAATTCTAAGATTTATTTTAATATGCTCCTCTATATTCAAATTAAACCTAATTTACAACCAAGATTGACACAAGATAAGTTATAATGGTATATGATCAAATGGTAATAATTGTCCCTTCTTACACCAAAAAATTGTTTGCTCACACAAGCACTCTAATTTGACTGTGACACTAGATGTTAAAAATGGGGGAAGGCAAATATTTAAACAAAATATTATAAACAAGTAATAAATATAATGTATAATTTTCACCAAATATTTCATCATATTCCTTCACTATCCAGAATTCCAAGCTTGCATACATTAGACATATTAATACATCAATACACTATCTCTTTAATTCAAGATACACTTGGTGTTTCACCTTCAACATTACATTTATTTCTCCTTATATTCTCACGGGAGATGTGACTATTCAATTTTTATATGGGAGAAATAATTATCAATCCCCCAATAATTACAAACATCAAATAATGTAATTATTATAGTTATATAACAACAAATATTGTAATAAAGTCTAATAGGCTATTATGAATTTTCAACGATGTTTTACAAAGAGCCAAATTGTGTCTTCATTGGGGTCATCAATTTTATTCATCAACACTTCAATAAATTATGCAAAAGTCATTTTTGCACCACTTTCCATTTTTAATTCCATCATAGGAAAGAGACAATGATCATTAATCTAAAAGTAATTGAAGGTAAGAGATGTAAAGGCATGAAAAATTTAGAAGAGTAGGATGTACATGTCTATCCAACGACATCTTAGTAAGGTAAATTCCAATTTTGCTTTGTGGTTAGTCATGAAAATAATGATATGCTCCTCTCTACAACATGACGATAATCCATCTATGAAATTAAACAAACTAAAAAGTGTAACTTTGCTATCTTGGCCTTCCATTCCTTGATCACCTTGATAAGGTTTTGAAAGTTTATCTAGTAGATCGAGTGAGCAACCTATGTCCTCAATAATAACTATGGATTTTTATTTGATTTGGGTAAGAAATGCATAAAGCTCAATGTTGTTGTGGACCTTTAAGAGTTTGAGATAATACACATCATATCTCATATAGTTAATTATGGATATAATTAGGCTTGATTTTCCCATTCCAAGGGACCATGAATAAGGTACCCATGCTTCCTTGAATAATATATTTGACCATAAAATTATTTTCATTGCTTAAAGAAGTTCAAATCCATGAGAACGTTATTATTCAATAGAGGAGGAAGAGATAGAGAGCAAAAAATATCAGAATGCTTGAATGGAATGTTGGTCATTCATGTCTGTAGTGAGCATTGCTAGCATTCATGTAAAGTATGAGTTCTTTGTTGAACATATCAATTTATCTTGTGTGTTTTTTAATGTGATTAAAGTAAGATGATATAATACTTTATCTGCATTTACCTTGGTCACTTTGATGTCAAATGAAACTTCTTAGTTGAGATCATGGAAATTTTAGGAATAGGTTTTTACACTTGGACTTTGTATGTCCACCTGACCATGAAATTCTAGAAGAAGTCCTCTATGACTTCATCTGTAGATGGAGAAAATTACAAATGGATAGAATTATTAGTAAAAAATGTTGTTAACCTCTGATAAGGAATAAGTTTATCTAGACCTTCCAGATAATGCTTTGCACTTGGATTTTCTTGTCCTAATGTCCATCACCACCTCATAGCCACCAATTTTTTCTCTATGAAACTGGGTGGGATAACGTCTTCACCATACCTTCAATGGATCATCCTACTCTGATACCATATGATAAAAACTAGAATGCTTCAATAATCATTTTTATTGGAAAATCATATTTAAATACAAGTCATATTTCCCAATATAGAGCATTGTGGCTAACCATGTGATTTCCTTAAATGGTGGAAATCACAACTTCTTGACAACTCACACATAACTCTATATGAGTGGTTCTAACCACTTTTTACTATGATTTATCACATCAAAAATGTTATAAATACTAACACAAACTACCCTACCTCATTATAAAACCACATATTTGAGATAAGGTCTAAAAACAAAGTTCAAAAATAAATACTCCAACCAAAAATGAATATTGGTTCTTGATGGCCCTTCTGATGAAAGAAAATGAGAACATAAATAATTATTAATCAAAACTATTCATTAATTTTAGATTAGGAAATACTAAACAATATATATATATATATATAATACAAAATAGTATACCAAACTATATTCCCACTATCCATGCTAACCAACGCGCCATAGGAGGTAGAGAGTTTGGTTTAGGTTTGTTAACCTAGGATATTTAGGAATTAACCATAGTTTACCATTAGATATTTGAAACATTAAATATCTACATGGTAAGTAGTAAAAAGTAAATATATGTGGTAAAAAGTAAGAAATAACTTTTTACCATGTGGTAATATAAAATCTACCTAATGTAGGAAATAGGTAATTATCCCAAATGATGGAATATTACTCTAACATCCCCCCTTATTACATTATTTGGGTAATGTATATAACTATCCCAATACAGTGAGAAAAAATATCAATCTGCTGGTTCTTGCTCTGTCACAGTGCTCTAGCTGCTCCTAAGCAAAAAGTGGGTCATTCCTCACTTTGTCTTCACACCAACGAATGTCCTTATAGTAATCACGTAATCCAACCGAATTCCATGGGTAACTAGCCACTGCAATCGCTAGGTGTAGTAGAGTAGATCACTTCATATGAGGTTCATTCATTTACAATATAAGTTTACAAAAGATAAGGTAGCTAAGGTGTCGGTCGCTGTCGAAAATGCATCCTTATAAGTTCCCCCCTTCTCATTGCAAAACATGTTGTAATTAATTTTTGAAATAAGTATGACTAAGGTGTCGGTCGCTGTCAAAAATGCACCCTTATAAGTCTTCTTCTATTTTTACAAAAATTGTGAAGAAAATAAATGTATATCCCCCATTAATTGCAAAAATATGTGCAACTCAAGAGTGTTGTGAAGGATTTTAAAAATATTGCCTCTTAGGCAATTTTACACTAGAAAATTCCCTTTTTTTGTTACAAGAACTTCAAAAAATAAGAATTTGCTATTTATGAAGCCTAAAAGAGGTATAAACACCCCTTTATTACAAGTACTTCAAAAAAAAACTTATGCTATTTATGAAACCTAAAAAATAGAGAGAGAAAATGGTGTTTTTCTCAAGGTGACACATGTGTTTTCCCTCTACAATATTGTTTTAGCAAGTAGCACTCTATGTGCTTTTTTTAAAACAGAATCAGAATCAGAACTAGACACTTCACTAGCAATATTGCCTTTGTTTTGATTTTGTTTTGTTCCTTTTTCTTTCTTGTTTTGCTTGTTTTTGAACCAACACCAATTTGTGTCATGGTTGTCATTTTTACAATGTGAGCAAAACCTCTTTTGAGATTGCTTTCCCTTATCCTTTGAGGATGATCCTCCCTTTTGAAAGTTTCCTTTCTTCTTATCACCCTTATAGTTTGAATAAAGTGCATTGTTTGACACTTCATCATTTTGGAGTTGGTTTGCTTCCTCAGTTTGAAGAAAATTTACTAACTCCACAAAGGTGACAACTCAGTGTGAAACATTAAGGGATGTAATCAACATTTTGTAGGATTTGGGTAGAGATCTCAAAATTACTGAAGTCAAAATGGTGTCTTCTACTTTGGCCCCTAAAGCATTAAGCTTAGACTTCAGATCTGCCACTCTGCAAAGGAATAGTTCTACTGATTCACCTGACTTCATATGGAGTGGATGAAGTTATGTTTGAAGGTTTAGAACAGTTGATTGATTTTTACCTTCAAAACTGGTACTAAGTGCATCCCATGCAACTTTACCAGTTTTAGATTCACTTATGTGAGGCTGGATCTCATCAGTAGTTGCTAGGAGTATTAATATGAGAAGACGATTGTTCTTTTTATCCCTATATAAAAAATTTAATTTCCTCCAAAAAATTCTAAGTTATATAAAAAATATCAAAAAAATTAAAATATTTTATTAAAACCTTAAAAAAAAAAATTGTACCTTTATAATTTTGCGTAAGCCAAAGTTGAATGCACAAAAAAAATATCTTGGGCAGGATTCGAGCACTAGATCTAGCGCTGTCAAGGTGAAATCCTTTGCCACTGCACTACTGGGGTGGCTTTGAACGTCATCCCACAGTCGTAGTAGTTGAGAAAAGGCTTTTTTTAATAAGCCTTTTCATGGGAATTATCCCACATGCATCCCTAAATGGGATGCGAGGGTGTTTAAAACACTCTCCTCGCCACTAGTTCTTCGATTTCCTGCGAGTAATCACCTACCAAACAATGATGCCCCTTTACCACTTGTGACTCGAATAACCAATCTCTCCTCACCACGTGCCAACTTTATGCCTAGCCATAAAAAATTTTGCCGCCACCATGTCACCCAGCTGGCCCTGCCCCTTCTGCTTCCCTTGTCATGTGTCACCGCATGATTGTCTCTCCCTCAAAATGTTAGTAGTCTAGATTCACCACATGTCACCTTGATGTGTATGCCATATGTCGAGCTTAGTAGGTCTAGGGTCCAGCATCAACATTTTAGATGGTCGGACGTGGCACTATGCCACATGTCCAGGTCTGGTTGGTCATCAGCTATTGAGATCTATCTCAAGTGGGTCATTGAGTTGGATCAGCTTGCCTAGAGTGTGCTCCTGCCCTCTGGACCCAGCCTATGGATCACCACCATGTGGGATCGGGAGGGCGCTCCTGCCCTCCTTGCGATCCCATTGGTTGGTCTACGGGCATGGTCCCGATTATGGACCACAACCACATGGGATTGGGAGGGCGCTCCTACCCTCCTAACGATCTTGCTGGCTGGATTGTGGGTGTGATCTCAATTGGCCAATGGTGGCCTCGATATCACATGCCTAGCAGGCTTTGACCTAGCAGGTCGAAAACCCTACAGGCGATCGATTGGCGATGATCACCTTGGTGATGATCGGCCGCAGTCGATCGACCCAAGGCTACTCGTTAGGCCCTGGTAGGTCGAGTTGACCTGACCAAAATTTGGCCTTATGTGGTCGCTCCTGCCATAGATCTCACCTGTTGAGGGGGGTTTGGTGGTGACCAAATATCACCAGCTCATCCTTCGAGTGAGCAAAAAAGGTTGGCTCTGATGCCAATGATGAAATAAAATGAGAGCAAAAATAATTATTAATCAAAACTATTCATTAACTTTAGCTTAGGAAATACTAAGCAATATATATAGGTTACAAAATAGTATACCAAACTATATTCCCACTATCCACGCTAACCAACACGCCATAGGAGGTAGAGAGTTTGGTTTAGGTTTGTTAACCTAGGATATTTAGGAATTAACCATAGTTTACCATTACATATTTGAAACAGTAAATATCTACATGGTAAGTAGTAAAAAGTAAATATATGTGGTAAAAAGTAAGAAATAACTTTTTACCATGTGGTAATATAAGATCTACCTAATGTAGGAAATAGGTAATTATCCCAAATGATGGAATATTACTCTAACACCTTCCGTATGGAAGTTAAAGAAAAATAATAATGTAAAACAAAGTTGACCACATATCACCCATGACCTAAACTAAAGCACAACTTATGTTGCTTCAACTGAGGTAAACTATCAAGCAAAGTAACCTTTATCTAACCCCCTAAAAAATTTTAAATTCCACCCATGACACTCCAAATTGTTCATATCCCATGGGTAAGAATCCCACTTTAGGGTGACCCTTCTATGAAAAAACAAGATTATTTTTAAGTCTACTATTTTCATTATTAGAAATTACATTACTTGATAAAAGGAAGTTTGAGCTTATACCTACTTTTTCACCTCTCGAAACAATAATTTTACCATGAATTTATTCTTGGTGTGGCATTCTTGTTCTAGCCTCTTGTAGGACTCTCTCTATTTTTCCAACTTTCTAGTTAGAACTTGCCTCATTTTCTCGTATAGCTTTCAACATCTTGTTGAACTCCTAAATCAACAATTCTATTGAAGTTTCATCCATCATCCTTTCTATTTTACAAGTGACTAAGATTAACCTAATTTGACCCCAAAACAAGAAGCATAGTTATAGGAGACTCCTTAACCATAAACATCACCATAGAAAACAATATGAAAATAATAAGAACCAAAAAACACACCTTTGAAAATTTATCTCCACTATTGAATTCAAGTCACAACCAAAAAATATAGGGAATTGACAATGTCTAGAATAAAAACATTTATAAATAACAACCTAGACAAACTAGAACCTAGAGTCCCCTCTTTCCTTAGACCTGACACAACAACCCATCAATCCTTCTTATAATTGAAAATGTCATGGTTGAAAATAGAGAAGTTTTAATGGAAGTAAGGGCCATAATAATTACTAACCTTAAGCCATTAACCTTAAACATGAAACCAACTCCCATAAGACCACCACCACTTATCACTTTCTCCATCCATATGATTTATGATTATATGTATATATTATTTTGATAAATTTGACTCCTAAAAAAGACTTATTTAACTAGTAGAACTC
Source organism: Wollemia nobilis (assembly GCA_028583015.1). Classification (NCBI taxonomy): domain Eukaryota; kingdom Viridiplantae; phylum Streptophyta; class Pinopsida; order Araucariales; family Araucariaceae; genus Wollemia; species Wollemia nobilis. The sequence continues at coordinate 1,492,209 of JAQPPZ010002606.1, forward strand.
CCTTCATTTCCTTAAATAGGACTATTATTAACTTTGTAAAAAAAAATTAACAAACACATTTATATTTTTTCATTTAAAAGTTAAGTTTTTAACTTGAAAAGATAAATATTGTTGAAAATATAATAATTTAATTCATTAAAGGATGGAAATTTAAAAAATAAAAAATAAAGTCAAAATATTCAATGTTAAAAATATTATTCTTTAATAAATAGAAGATTTGGTTGAAGATTTGGTTGAAAGACACATGGCAATAGTTTCCCTATGAAAAATTATCACATGATCCTTTTAGGAGTATAATTAGACTTAATTATGAAAATCTTAGAATAGTGTGTTAGCCTAGGTAGTAGTCCTTAGGGTGGATGAGGGATATATATATAAGTTTGAGGATAATGCAATGGTGCATGTTTTAGTTCTTTTTTAGGAGGTTGAAGGTTCAAACTATGATGTGGGCGAGTGTGTGAGGGGGTGGGTGTGTGTATGGATGTGTTTTAGCATTTATTGATAAGTTTAGCTCTCATTCTTATAAGAGATCATGGTTGGGATGAGGATGTCCAACCATCAGCATCGATCACATGGGTTTCTCACATTAACCTCAATAAAAAAAAGTGTATGTACGAGGAACGAGATTATAAGGAATATTGTTGAATGTTAAAGAGGATTTTAAATTTTTGATTTCTTCATAATCATTTTTTAAGGTGTCAAAAACTTTTTTTTTAATTTTAAGTAATTATAATTTAAATAATTTATGAAATAACATGAGTTTAATTAAATAAATTATTAAATTTCTTAATTTTGAGGAAGGAGATCTATGTCTAAATGTTGAATATTTTCACCTATTACATACTCAGTAGATATAGGTACAAAAACTTTCAAACCATAATAATTTAATTAAAAATTACATTAAAAATAAATTTCAAATTAAATAACGATAATATTATGATGAAATAACATTCAAATTCTTCAACTCTCAAAGAGAAATATATGATTTAAATTTTTTTTAATATAATATATTTAATATTAAATATTATCGTTATATTTAAAACATTTTCTTAAACAAATAAATCTTAATTTTAGAACCCAATTTCTTATACTTATTACTAGATCGAGGTATATTAACTTTTCAAATATATTATTCAAATAAAAGTTAAAAAAAAAAAAATTTAAATTAAATAATAATGATATAGTCAAATGACATGAGTTTAACTAATTACACTCAAGAAATAATATATTGTGAATTGTTTCTTTGTTACATAAGAGAGTTGGTCACAACCACACTACTTTTAGTAACTTGACAAGTGTAGGGTTCAAACCACATGGGATGCTATCACCAAACCTATTTTGCTTTATTATTTTTGACCCGACGTGAAGGGGACCATCAGTCGCTCGAGATTTATACCATCATCGTCGGTTTGGCACACACTCAAAGGATTCAAATCATAATACCTTTCCAAATAGGCTGCCCTTGAGGTTTGAACCTGGGTGTCTTCTTGGTAAAAGTCTAGCCAAACAAGCACTTACCAATCCACCTAGCCCTTGGGGGTATAATACATTGTAAAATTAGTGTACTACCACTACATAGTCATGCTGTGATACATATGGAACCCATTTTAATCTTATAGAGAGGAGAAGGTATTTATGTAGAATGAAATTCCATCATAGGTATTAGAGAATATCTCTTTATATATACTTTTATATTAAAATTGTTATTTATTTTAAAAGATTAGTATTGATTTACCAGTATTTCTAGTCTCCTTCCTAAAGCTTAACTACAACCATAAGAATTGCAATAAATATTTTATATGAAAACATATTAATGTTACAAAATAAAGTAAATATTACCAAAGGAAAACATTACAGTGAATTTGAATCATTATTTGATTTTGACAATCAATATTTTCTTGTCAACTTCAGCTAAAATTATTACTTCCTCTAGCTGTGGAAAAGAGAATTTAACTTCAAGATCCTCAATTAAAACCCCTCTATTAGCTAGCATATCTGCAAATTTGTTTCCTTCCCTTAATATATGTGTCAACCTTATTTCTTCAAACTCTATAGCAAGGTCTTGTATTTCATCAATTACATCTTGTATGGTCCATGGAGCCTTTGTTTTCCTCAAAAATACATTTATTACTATTAGTGAATTACCATCCATCTACACTTTGTTCTATTTCATTTGTCTATTTATTGTTAACCCTTCCAAAGTTGCTTAAGCTTCAGCTTCATGATTTGTCTTGAATCCACTATTGAAAGCATAATGAGACAAAATATCTTTCTTATTATTTATAAATATCCCTCCTTCTCTTACTAGTATTGGATTTATTTTAGATGCTCCATCAAAATTTAATTTGACCAACTCCACTTTTGGTGGTTTCCACTTTATATTCTTTGCATTGTTTTTGTTTCTTTTGTACCCAATGTCATAACTCCATTTGATGAATTGACTCCATCTATCAAGGCTCTTTGCTTCAAGAGTAGGGATTGGATAAGTTTGTGAGGTTAGTTTAGAATCCTCTATGGCTAAAAAAATCCTCCTTTTCATTACCTCTAAACTTCTTTCTTTTCCTTTAAATATTATTCTATCTCCTTCTAGCCATACAGTCAAGAGTATTGTATCTTTTGATATATCCCAAATTGTCTATAAAGTATTAGTTTTACAAGTTATATGCCATTGCTTTAAACATTCTTTACTTCTTCCATTCATCACCATGTATTTACCGAACATATTAAGAATCCATTGTCATAGTTTCTAAACTATTGATTAGTTTCCATGTTATGGTGTATACTCTCCTCCTATTTACATAGAACACATTGTGAGGGGCCATGAAAACCCTTTTTTATAAGCTTATCCCAAGATAAGATTCTTCTATGACCTACTATCCAAACAAATATTTTGACTTTAGGAATGCTTAGACTATCCCAAATATATCTTATATTCATGTAGTATTCTTATTTTGTTGGTGCTTTACATTATATCCACTTCTTGTTGTGTATTCTCCTAATCTATTCAACTCCTAAATTAACTTATCCTTGGTTTTCCTCATAATAAATATTGTTATCTTTCTACTCAATTGTCTCCTATCATTAATATTTTGCATACTTGTATAAAAATCTTCTTTCCATTTGTATCTTCCTTCTCGGTCATAATACATAATGTTTGAAATCTTGTCATCATATTTATCTTGAAGTAATATCATCCATGATTTCAAAATTGGAACCACCCTAAATTTTGGAAAAAATCCAAAAATATTGATGGTTCACTCATATTTATTATGGTTTACCCTACAAAGCAATTTTTTTTAACATAACAAATTAAGCCATCCTCTCATGCCAATGCAATAGAAAAATTGCTAGACCATTTTGAAAACTTTGTCAATTTGTCAAGTGGCTCAAAGTTATTTATCATGCATGGATGTCTACCCATGGCTTCTATGGCATATGAGGGCTATCAAAATATGTTTAGTATCTTCTTTCCTTTATTGGTAGTTATACAGACTATCCTTACATCTATGTTACATTAAGACAAAAAAAATCCAAAGAAGAAAGGAAACTAGATTATTTTAAAAAATCCATAGAAGATAAATAAGGATTTTAAAAAACCCTAAGAATCTCAATATGGAAATGAGGATATCCACTTTGTCCAAAAAACAAGAACATTGGCTTGATTTTTAAGAGGGAAAAAAAAGATTTTGTTGGTAAATATTTTTCCTAGAAAAAATATGTTGAAAACCAATGAGATCTACACAATCCAATTCCTCGTAGGGTTTCAATAAAAATCCTTACAATTGTTGGTGGTACACAACTTCTTCTAATTACTTCCAAACAATGTTGTCCTTTGGAGTCACTATAGAAGATTAATTGGTGACAAATAATCAGGTAATAAAGATTCACAACCACTTTGATACCATGTTAGATTTCAATACTTTTGAGAAATGGATGGAACTAACATATTACACAAATAATTAGAAATAAATCATACATAAAAATAATATGCACAATATAGAGGGTGTTATAGAAACAAAAATATATCACCAAAGGAAATAGAATTACACTCCAGCTGATGATAAAATGTTGGTAGAAATGGTTATAAATACCCATCTACAAGATACCTTTAGGTTAAGGTTAAAGAACCAATTTTTAGTTTAAATAATAAAATATTATAATAAATTCATCAATACAAAGTATTACAAGGGTCCAAAGGGTTTATACAAGGAATATAATATAGAATACAAGTGTGACCTCAGGTGAAGCTTAACACCAAATATTCCAACAAGTTTATCCTAGATTTTTATTATTACTACTCCTAGAAGTAAAATTATAGGTCTCATGGTTAAATAACTATGAATTATTATACAGTTTCATAAAGTTTTGTACATAGTAAAATACATAATTTTAACAAGTACTTTCTACTTTGAAAATGTAAAAGTGGAAAATAACAACACCAAAAGGCAAAACGTATTTAACATAGTTTACTTTCTTACAATTGATAAATCCATAAAATACAAAAATAACTGCAAAAAATTCAAAACCCATATTTTCTCTTTACTTCAGTTATCTTTGAATATTGTAGACCCATGAATAAATTTGTATTCACTTTTAATGGAACACATAATACAAAAAAATTCAAAGTTCAAATGTCCTCTCCTTTGTCTTATCCACCTTTTCCTAAAACCTACATATATATTGATTTTTTTCTAAGTACATAAATGCTCTTTGGTATGGAGTTCAAGACATTTGATTTCATTTTTTTTCTTTTATGGCTAAGATTGATCCCTATCCTCTATAGATTTGATGACACTTTGGGAAATTATTTTTTTATTTTCTACCTCATTACAAATCTTGTTTTCCATTTCTTGTTTAATAATTCATTATAGCCTTTGAAGTTTACTTAGTAATTTATCACTAATACATATTAATCTTTTTATTTAATGTTTCGAAATTATAACTGATCAACCTCTAACTCTTCTTCTACTTCAAAGTCCATAAAATTTAAATTCAATTTAAAACACTTGTTCCAAGTATATGTCTAATACACATATGAATTTAGAAGACTATAGAGACTTGCTTACCAAAGCTTTTCTAAAAGGTAGGTAAAAGTAAAATAACTTCACAACTCTAAAATCTTAATTGGTAATTTTGAAGCTATGTTTTCCTAGAATTAAAAGAAAAATATTATACTTGAAAAAAAATATAACAAATTTAAAAAAAAATATTTAACAAGTTTAAATTTTACTATATTTGTAGAACTTTTTAATATCGCTACTATCTTTGAGATAGTACCCTTTACTAGAAGCTCAACATGAAATCTTCAATAATATAATAGTTCACATGAGGTTTATTCTTGATTACTAGGACAATGTTGATCAAGATATCCTTTAAAAGGTATGACCAACTTATGAAGGAGTGATTTTAATGAGAAGGTAGAAGATACCATTGTATTCCTTAGCAAGTTGAAGAATTTCTTTTAAGTTTCAATGTCGAACGTATGGATTTTTATAAATAATTTTTGTAAAAAAAAAAAAAAATTTGAAAAGTTAATTATTGCTTTCTAATTGTTTAGATAAATGTCAATGTAAACTTATATAATTGATTTAATTGGTTATCTATACCATTTAAAAAAAAAAAAATAACATAGGGGAATTGGCTGCTTTTCCTTTTTGAACAATTGGTCACAGGGCTTTCGATTGTAACGTTAAATTATGGAATTACCACTATAACCCCTACCTCGCCTCGATAAACACGACCCAAAGTTGAGGGAAACCCTCGATGGCTTGGGGTTGGTACCACCATCATCAAGCTTGGCGCACACTCAAAGAATTCTAATCAGACTACTACCTTTGCCTTAGAATGGGCATGCCCGTGAGGTTTGAACCTAGGTCTTCTCTTGGTAAGTGCCCAACGTCTTGAATCTATACCATATTTATTGCTTACAAGATTCGTAGTCTATGGTCTTCTCTTGATAAGTGCCCACGTCTTGAATCTATACCATATTTATTGCTTACAAGATTCGTAGTCTATGAACTAATTGTAATGGAATTCATATGATAATTGAAGCCATTTTCTATAAGCGATTAAATGATAATTATGTAGAGCAATACATTTCCTTTCAATATAATAAATTATACCTAAACATTTACTAGGCAAGATAAATATTTTTTTTATTAAATAATCATTATTTTTAATAATTAGTCAGCGCAGGGTTCAAATCACATGACTGTTCCCAACAAACTTATCCGTATCGAAAATGTCTTCCACATTAACGACCTGGAAGATCCGATTCCTCCGTCTGCCACGTTGACGACCTGCGAAGATCCGCTTTCCTCCTGTTTTTGAACTTTTGGCACCGACTCGCGGGAAAAAGTAAATGGCAGAGCAAGATTTGAAGGGAAATGCCATAACTGCGTAGCGAAGCCGCGTTGGAATAAAAGTTGGGTGTATAGCGACATACGATCGAAGATTCGTCGGCACATATTCCCTCGCTTTTAGGTTTGGCTTCTTTGGAAATGAACTAATGCCGTAGCGACATGTAGAAATTTAATCAAATTTCATGTCGACTTGTGCTCCGAACTTGGGGAAGGGACCGTGTCGTGAAGTCGGGGCATCTCGACAAATTTTTTTGACTTGACGTCGCATGTACCTTCTAACAGATGTGACGTCTGACAGATCCGATCGCCACATAAGTTAATGCAAGTTCGACGATTGGTCAGAAACCCTAGTTTAGGGTCTGTCAAAAACTGTCAGAGGATAACCTCTATCTTCCTCTCCCCGTGACTATATAAGGTAGTTCAGGTCTTCATACAAAGTGTGGAGAGTGGGGAAATTTTTAGAGAAATAGACAAGAGAAAAGAAGATGAGAGCAGAGAAAGATCTCAGAAGGGAAAAGGGAGAAGAGAAGGAAAAAAGAAGGGAGGAGGAGAGGAAAGGAAAAGAAGAAGAAGAGGAAAAGGAGGAAAAAGGAAAGGGGAAGAAAAGAAAAAAGGAGAAGGAGAGAGAGGAAGAGAAAAAAAAAGAGGGAAGGAAAAAAAAAAGAGAGAAAAAAAAAAAGAGAGAGAAAGAAAAAGAAGGAAGAAAAGGGGAAAAAAGAGGAAAGAGGAAAAGGAAGCAGGGAAAAGAGAAGGGAAAAAAAAAGAGAAGAGAAGGAAGAGGAAGAGAAAAGGAGAGAGGGAGAAGAAGAGAAAGGGAAGAAAAGGAAAAGAAAGAAAAAGAAGAAAGAAAAAGGAAAAAACGGGAGGGGAAAGAAAGAGGAGGAAAGGGAAGGAAGGGACAAAGGGGGAAGAGAAAGGAGAAGAAGAGGGAGGAAGAGGAAAAAAAAAGAAAAAGAAAAAAAGAAAAGGGGAAGAGAAGGAGGAAAAGAAGAAAAAAAGAAAGAAAAGGGGGAAGGAAAGAAGGAGGAAAGGGGGAAGAGAAGGGGAAGGGGAAAAAAAGGGGAAAGAGGGGAAGAGAAGAGGAGAAAAGAAGGAGGAAGAGGGGAGAAAGGGAAAGAAGAGGAAAAAACAGAAAAGCAAAAGACCGCACAAGAGAGCAACCACGAAAGAAGAAGCGACGAGCAACATACGAAAAACCCCGCACATACGACATTAGATCGCCTGCTAAATACCAATTCATCGCCTTCATTCCCTATATAGATAGACTCCACTTTATATGACTTGGTTGAATTCCTTGAATATTACAAACATCTTGGTATCCCTACGTTCATACCTTCCTCCTCTCTTAACATATTTAATCACTTTTATTTACAAACATTATATTAAACCATGAACCATTTTTAATAATTTAGTAAAGGCCAATGTATTCTCGAAAGGTCCAACGTCTCGGTCCCAACGATGCCACGAGGCGGGGCCGGCGGCCTTAGGCGGTCTAAGCTCGAGAGCTGAACGGCCGTTGTGTTTTTCTGACGAAGTGAACATGCCACGCTGGCTTACCCCTTTAATTAGAAGCCCCACCTTGTGGGCTCCACCGTTGGGCATTGAAGTCTCCACAAGCCCACGATAATTCATTGATGAAGTCATATTCCGCGTCTGAAGATCTCACGTCCCGTCAGCAGGTTCCGTCGTGGTGGAGATTCCCTGCCATTGCCGGTCAGAGGGAGGGGTATAACCGGCAGGAATGTGAAACAGAGTTCCAGTCCAATCCATCTACCAGTCAAACTACTAATCCAAAGCCAGCACGCCCGGCCGCCTAACCGAGGTGTGCGTGTTTTCACCGCGGTTATGTGACAGACATACTGCAAAAAAGAACAAGTCAACTAGGGAATAGGGAATACCTAATATAACGATCCCTTCCATTTCATGGCAGGACGTACCGAGTTGCGGTGTTGACATATAGCCTGCTTTTATTAATTTAAAAAAAAAAAATTGTACTCTTCTTTTTGTGACCTATAAATGATTCCTGTCATGTAGGCTACTGCATAGAAGTGATTTTTCCGTCTCCAGCTCCGATTTCTGTCTGTTTCTCTGTTTCTCTCTCTCTTGGTGTTGATTGCGTTTGAAGGAAGGATGTCTCTGCTCACTGATTTGCTCAATTTGGATCTCAGTGATTGCACTGAGAAGATTATTGCTGAGTACATATGGTGGGTTTTGGATTTGGTTTGGTTTTGGTTTGGGGTTGGCGTGCTTTGTTTTTGTGTGTTGATTAGATGGTGTTTGCTGTTGTGGGTTTTGATCCTCTGACCTGTTAATGATGGTGGATGCAGGATTGGAGGGTCTGGCATGGACCTCCGAAGCAAGGGCAGGGTGAGTTTTTTCAATTCCCAATCCTTGTGGTTGATGTTGTTTAATGCTACTCTTGATCTGTGTTCATAGATCTCTGCAACAAGTAGTTGAAAGCAACATGCAAGAAGGGAGGGGATGCAAGTGAGGCTTGTTATTGATTTGGTTTAGACTGTATTAGGTTGAGTCAGGGCTTGTATTAGGTATAAGGGGAACAGTTTGTTTGAGGTACTCTGCTTGAGGAACTCAAAAATAATTACTTTCTTTTAGGTTTCGCTTCTTTGGAAATGAACTAATGCCGTGGCGACATACGACATTAGGTAGCCTGTTATTACACCAATTCATAGTTCAGTTTTTCTTTGTCAAGTCGTAGTTTCGTTTTACTGTTTTATTATCTTTGGTTTTGCAGCACAGCACAATGAAGGGCCGCTATTTCATCCTTCTGGTCTTCATAGCGTTGCTTTCTTCCCCCATTGGCGAAGCTGCTGGGATTCCCAACCTTATGAAGACCAATCATGGACTTGGACATCTCAATAATTCCAGCAAATCCAAAGTTGTTGCTTCAACAGAACATGCTCAGATTAAAGGAAAGGGGGACAGTGGCCCGAATCGAAAGGGTTATACTCCCGAGCCTCCCCGAAGGCATTAGGTGAGTTTTGTGTTTAGTACAACAGTTTCCATTGGTCCCAGTTAATAAGTTTCTTGTAAATTTGTGGCACTTATTTGTTGTAGTTTTTTGAATCGATTGTTGTTATTTGCAGGACTTTGGGTTAGTCGTAAATATCAGGGACGTACAACAAGTTCATATCAGAGATGAGTATACCATTAAATGTTAGTAATGAGATCTTGGACATTTTTAGAAGGCAACAATGGTGGCAACTGGTTGCAAGGGTGACTGTAATCAAAATACACTTGACGTTATCTACTTTGTCCAAAACTTTCTTCAACTTTCTTAATACACTGCTTTTATTCTAAGCAAGTTTCTGGTTAAAGGTTTGCTAAAGTCCATTCATTGTGGATTCTATCTTTACATGATATAAATAGTGTCTTTTACTTATTATCACAATATATTTCAACGAGTGCTGAAACAGTTTTAGTTTATTGACGGAGACTTTAGTATGACCTCTTCCTAAAGTTATGGCTCAAAATTATTAAAATTTAAACTACGGGCATAATAATTTTAAAAACCGTGCTATTCTCCCATGGCTCGATTAATGTTTTAGATATTGGAGTGGTCTGGAAATTAAGTCTGAATACATTTACCTTATGAAATTGAAATATATTCGAGACGTGAAATTATCACGCGAGACAGGTTAGAGGTTTCCGATTAGCACAGGGCCTATTGAAAAGGCTAATCTCGTTGGATCTGAGAGAGCACATAATTTTTATCTATAGTTTTTATATTCGATTTTACACCGCCGTTTGTTGGCGATCTTGCAGTACAAGCCTCATTTCGTACAACAAGCCGAAGGAAAATCAATTCTTTGATTTATGTTTTATCTTTTGTCCAGGTATTAAATCCGTCATCTAATATTTCGAACGTCTTTCCAGAATTGGAGAGGTTAATAATAACTGTTTTAATGAGCTATGGTCTATTGTATAACTAATAAAAAGAGATAGTTAACAATGATAAGTAGGTTTAAGGATTTGATTACTTTTTTTTAAAGATTTAGAAGATATTATTGAAGACATGAGCATAACAGATGAATGTGGATATTTGATGTATTTTAGTAAGATATAACTATAGATTTTTTATTGATATCAGCTTTTATTTATATATATATTCTTTAGTTTAATCCACCTCATTTTATTTCTTAACTGGTTTAGTGTTAACACCAAAATATTATAATGTTTGTTTAGGCTCTAACGAAATTGAGAAACTTCCTTAAACCTCACACATTTTCTCCTTACAAAAGACGCATCAACAGGTTTAGACTATGCCAAAAAAACGTCAATTGCTTAAATTCGTTTTTCTAAGTTTTTTTTTTTATATCAAAGATTTTCCAAAGACTTTGGTTCTAGAAGCTACAAAAGGCACAGAGTAGGAATAATATTCCGCGTTCGCCAAATAACCCAAACTTTGATTTTTACCTACAAATGAAAATCACACTCTAAGGTTCTATGTAAGTGCTCGGCGAAGGTTTGACTAGGATTTTATATTGACAAGGATACCATTTTTTTTTTGGCTCTTTAAAAAAATAACTATCACCAGACCAAACATCAAAAGTTTTGCTAAAATATATATTTCTTTTATAAGGAACCTGAAAGAGCACATATTATAAGGTGGTCCTGTTTTCTTGCCTCTGCCTTTAAACATTTTTCACACGAGCTCTTTTCGCTTTTTAATAATCGCATTAACCACAAGAGCAACGATGACGACGTCCACGGATTACTTTTATTTTAATTTTAAAATTTAAATTTAAATTTTAAATAATTTAAAATTTAAACTAAATATTTAAAATTAAATATTAATTTAAAATTTAAACTAAATATTTAAAATTAAATATTTTCATCATCAGGGCATATTTTTGGATGAAACGAAAAGTCAATTTGGGTTTTAAGAAAATCCCATTTTAAATATGTCATTCATGGTTTTAAATAAAACCTTTTATTTTGCCTACCTTGGTTTTCACAAAAATACTTTCCTTGTACTTTTCACAAAACATAGTACATGCCATCATAGATCCTTTTGACATCAAATAACCTTTTGACATCAATGACAACATTTTAGCTTAGGGACTCAAAATGTCCAACAACCTATTCTACTAAGAACCATGCTATGATACCAAATGTCACTACCTAAATTTAAACCTTATTATTATTATTATTTATATATCTTCCTATACTAATCGATACTACTAATACAATTATTTATCCTAATATTAATTTGAGTATTAATATTAGTTCACTTTTAATCCTTTCGTTAGTTCACCCATATCTGCAACTTTTATTTTCTTTTTAAAAGTGTACAAGGTGAACATTTGCTATCCATCTCATTTCAATATGAGTTAGCTCGTTACTTGCCCTCCTTTTAATCTATAGAAAGGATTACTTGGCTTCATACCAATGCAAGTTTATCTGTGTAGGCATACCAAGTCTTATGAAACATTAGACTATCTTTCTCATCTAACATAATGAGTTAGTCCAACTATCGTATTGTCTCTCCTTAGACCATATCATGCAAGTCTTACTTTATTAAACCATTCCCTTGGTTGCATATTATCAATTTAGATTTTCCATCGCATGGTCTCTTTTGACCATTACAAGAGAAATATTTCTTTCATACAACCATTCCTTTGGTTATACAAATCCAAAGTTCTAGTGCTAATTTTTCTCTAGCTCTTGAACTTACCTATATTTTATTTATAATAATGTTCATTTTAACTATTCTAACAATTCCCTCCACATAATTCTAATAGTAAATATTTTTAACACATTATAAAGAGCTAATTAAATACTTCTTTGAATAGCCTCATTTAGGTAGGTCATCTACTAATGCTCTCAGTTACTTAAATAGCCCAATAAGAATATGTCATATGAAACTAAACGATGAACTCAATGTTAAATAAATTATCCTTCCGTCTATTGCATTCAGATTTAAAGAGGGTCCAATTTTGTTATTCAAGAGTTGAGTCAGTAATCTAATTAATAACCATGGTTCAGCCAATTTTGGCTATAACTACCAAAGCATTATTTATTTACTAATATGCAACTACATTTGGACCAATTAGAACTATAATGCTTCTACAAATTCCATAGTAAAATAAAGTTATTCCATTATTGGAAATATCCTTCAATACAATAACAAGGTCTCAACTCAATCCATTTCATTTTCAAATTAAAATTATAGTTACAACATAGATAAATTATTCTTATCAAATATAGATTTAACTCCTTGATAATACAATAATATTCCACCTTCATCAATACAAGTGGTATTTTATCTCATAGTTTGCTTGGTGAAATTCTCATTTGCGAGTCTAGGTAACTACACTCCTTAATAGTATAGCATTCATATCACTGCCAACTTCAAGTTAACTGGTTAATCAACTCAACCATGATGAATTCAAGATGTACTTCCTTGAGCACACTGATATGGGAATGTTATAAGGATCTTTCTAGCTATTTTCTTCTTTTTAAAAATGTATTTTTATCTATATGCATGTACATTGCACAATACAACAACCCAACAATACAACATCCCAAAATAAAATTTCATAGAAGATAGATCAATATAACACATCCAATTTTCTTTTATGCATTGTTTATTCTTTCAAAATCAGTAATGAATCATTTTCTTCAATAGTTGAATCAACCATCTATAAAACTAGTCATTACAAAAGTAAATCAACTTCATAAAAGGTACAACACTTAGATTTAATATATCCTTCACACGCATACCATATTCTTTATTTATTATAAAATTCAAACATTGGAATTCACGACCAGTGCTCAGTAACAAAGCCCACATGCAACATATACACATGGTATCCAATAACAACAATCATTAAGCACATTCTATTAAATACTAAATAATTCATTAATTCCAATAAAATTATTCAGGTGGTCAAAATTCAATCAACTCGCACACCTCAGGAACAACCACCATTACAACACCCAAATATTCTATGGCATTAAACTGATAAGCATGTCAAGCAACACAAAAATTCAAAAAAAATATTTCATGTCTAGGAAAGAAGGTCAAATATCTACTATGTTTTAGCTACAACACACACTTGATATCTCATCCCAACCTTACTTTCAACACTAAACCAACAAAATAGGTATAATCAAATGGTCGACAGAGTTTGAATTAGAAAAATGACCAAACTAACCTTATCTCAGGTCTTTACCATAATTTGAGAGACCATTGCTATGTTAATAGGTGAAACTAATCATTAGGGAATAATTCCACTTAAGGCCATATTCAAAGTCATCTAGTACTAAAACCTCAACATACATTCAAATAAGAATTTTTATTTATTGGAGACCAACTGTTCTACCATAATAACAAAACTGGAACCATGTCTCAAGAAAAACAAATATCAAAATTGTAATGCATCTTTGGTTAAACAAATTCAACATGAACACCATTTTTATCTTAAGAAAAGACTCAATTTTTGCACAGGTGCACCTCCAATAGAGGACTCAGTTCATTCATAGGTCAATCCATGGCTTTTTCATTACCAGTTCACTAATTCAAAGAGCATTACATTCTCAGTTCTTGAAAAGAAATACATACAGTCAAACAATATCTAAGCATGCAATACTCTTTTCATCAATTCAAGGGAGTATACTCATTCTATTTTGCATTTTTATTCAAAGGAATCTACCTAATTTTTCTATACAAATTCCTTCCAAAACCAAATTAAGATTTTGCTATCTTTATCTGGCTGTGCCTCCTCTTCGCTCCAAAAATCCTCTTTTTTTTTCAAAAACAAAACCAAATATCAAAAGACCCCCCAAATTTTCCTTAGCCACTGGCTATCACTTCCCATGTCCAACTCCTTCAGGTGCATTCAAGAGGCTACTCATCACAGAGTTACTCTCCCCACAACATCCAAAACTCTAGGTAACCAACTAGTTTTGGAACCAACGATTCTTTCCATAAGGTATTCCATTCAACAAACATGAACTTCATTTAATGCAAGCAACTACTATCTTGGTTAATATTCGAAGCTCAAATAATATTAAAAATAAATTTATTTTAAACCTTTTAAATTTCAATGAAGTTTTCTATTACTTCAGAGAGTGCATTATCTTTAATGAAAATAATCATAAGAAAATATAGAAGCAATATCCAGTTAATGTAATCACAATCATTCCCTATGCAAACAAAAATAATATTTTCAAAATATCAATGCAAGCATCACACATAAACCCATCGACTCTTTTATTTGGCCTCAAAAACCTCACTGTCGATGGTTCATTCCATGTGCCAATTAACTATGCAACTATGAGTGAAGGAAATTTGTCCTTCTTGGAGCTATCATCCTTAAGGGCAATCATCATTTCCCATTTAAACATCCCATCTATAGTGGTCAATTATTTCTTCTATTCATAAGAATGGTTGTTCCTGCAACACATGTTTCTATTAGCAACATCATATCCTTTCATAAAACAATATCTTGAACAATAAACCATTTAATTGTCAAACATATCTTCAATAAAATATATTTTATTTTCTACAAAACATCCATAATTGAAAAAATAAAACATGACATAATCAATCATTCCATTGAAATATATCTTAGCTAAACATAAATCCACCAAGTAAAAAGTCTACCAAGGGAGGATCATGACAAGAGCTGGCTCAGTCAATTAACTGTTGTAACTAGGAGTCTTCTCCTTGCATTGATTTTATTATGGGGAGTGCATGCAGATAAAATTACCTCGTAAATATCACCAATTGATCTTGTGCATGTAAATTAGTGATGTGCATTCTTTTGATTTTTTTATTACAAGTGCATGGATAGATTGATTGTGCATATTCTTTTTAACTAAATATGCATGAGTTAACTAGATGCATGTTGTGCATGTTCTTTCTATGAATGGAGGTGCAAATTCTAGTGACTTGAGTTCACTTGTAGATAAGGGTTTTCTCTTGCGCATGAACAGTCCAAACGATAGGAGGTGGAATTGCTAGTTAAGTGGATGATGTGGAGGGGTGAATGTGCCCACGGGGAGGGGTGTATGGTTGTGCAACCTAAGCACTAATTAATTAATTATTTAATTAAGTATTTAATGAATTAATTAATTAATTAATTAATCAATACTTAGGTGATGGGTGTTTATTTAATATTAATTATTTTTAATTAATATTAAATATATTAATTAATTATGTTTAATTAATTAATATTTATTATGCTAGATTTAGGTGTCTACAAATGCCCCTTTTTGTATCGTATTGTGTGAAAACATAATGCGATGCAAAAATAAATGACACTTGTGGATGATGGATGAATGATGTGTTGACTCTTGTGCTTTGAAGAGGTTTGACATTTAGTTACCCCAATTGAGGTGAATGCGAGATACCAGTGATGGAGGTGATGAATGTATTTTAATCTTATCTTTGAAAAATTGATGAGTGATCTAGTTTTTGTGAATGAACTAGTCATATGGTAAGTGGTCCCATGTGCTATAATTTATTATAGGTGGTGAGTCTTACATTGTTACCTTTATTATAACATTGGCATGTTCTCTTACTAGACATTGACTTGATGCGTTAGCCATTTGATTTTTTTTAGAGTGTCTGCATTTAGACCTGACAAAATAGGGTGTATGATTAGTCATAGACAAGGTTCTCAGATATATGTTGAATCCAAAAATGGGTGTTTGCATATTGTGTTAGCTTTTGATATAGTATGTAATGGGAAATAGCAATCACAAGACGTAGAATAATATGAAATAAAGTAAATTTGTGATATGACTGAAATATTCTATAAATAAAAATGATGGAAATAAATACAATGTAGCTATGGAGGAAATGGACACTCCTTGAACAAAGCTACAGGACTACATTGCACCCATCACCAATATATGGTGATCTACATAGCACTATGCTACAACCTATGAATATGCTATGAGCTTGTTATAAGTGTGTTACAATGAGGCCCTTTTTTATAGGAAGATAAGTTCATTAGCAAACACTCTACCTAGTTGTAAGAGGGACACCTTGCACATATACAACTTTCACATTGACACTTGTGCATTTATTACATTACATGAAGTAACTAGATAACTTCCCCCTAAAGTAATCTAATGTTCTAAGTATGTACCTAGGAAGGTACATTTACATGACCTAAATGATGTAATATACTCTATCTCTAACACCCCCCTTTATTACATTATTTAGATATTGAAGACTTTAGTCTTCAATGTGGATCTTCTTGACCTTGAGATTCAGATTATTTTTCTCTATTTTTTGTAACCTATTCAAGCAAGTAGTTAGTATCTTCATAACTTGTCATTCTTGGTGAAAGATATTTAACTTCATAATGATCTATAGATTCTTCCAGTTCTTCGATTTCTTCTACCCTTTGAGCTAGATGTCCTTTTTTATTTCTTTTTTGATACTCCAATTAGGGATAATTGGTTGGATGTTGAAATTATTGCTGATGAGGATTTTGATATTGTCGTGGCTAAAATTGGTTCCCATTGTTCATATGATTTTCTTGATTCTAACTTTTGGGATTGAACCTACAATAGCCGATACAATGGCCTTTTCTCTTGCATATTTGACAATACCTATTGTACCATGGTTTTTGTCCTTTTGATGAAGAAGAAATATTTTCCTATGGATTATCTTTAGATGCCAATGCAGTGTTAGTCATTTCATCTTTAAAAGTATTTTCCACCTCATATTCCTATAGAAATTGACTAGGTCATCAAAAGAAGTATCTTTACTTAGTACTTGTAAAGATGTTACCAAATGCTTATAGTTGTTTGGAAGTGCTCTCATGGTTACTTGAATAAGAATTTAATCCTTAACTAATTCTCCTAAGGTCAATAATTTCCCTTTAATATATTACCTTTCTTAGGAACAACTCTATGCTTTCTCCACTATTCATATTTAATGAGTGAAGTTGAGTTTGAAGATGAAGAATAGTTGCCTTATTATTTCCTTCAAATATTTTCTATAGGCTTTTCCATGCATCTAAAGATGTTTTTGCTAAAATGATATAGAGTTTTATCTCATCAGTGATAACAAAGGTTATTATCATTAGAGCCTTTGAATCATTATCATCAAACTTTAGGATTTTAGTATTACCTATGGTAGGTCTTTGTGTAATCCCTTTGACAATATCCCAAAAAATTTCATATACCAAGATTGCTTTCACTTTATTCTTCCAGGAGAAATAATTAGGACCCTTGAGTAGTTGAGATTTTGCTAGGAAGAATTTGTTTGATGCCATTTAAATTTCCTAATATCAATCCTTAGATTTTATGGACTTCCTTATGTCTCCCTAGTAATGAGAGTATATGATATAGTGCTTTTGTAAAATGTAGTTCAATTTTGGGTTGATTTTGTAAAGTTTTGTAAATATCAAAATCAACTTTTCTAACACCTTATTACTCCTATTGAACTAAGAACTTTTCCAATTTTGGAAGAGGTTTTAATGTTGGATTTATTTTATCGCTTTTGTGAAATCCTGAGACAAGAATATTATAAATTTCCAACCTTAGAAAAAAACCTTAATAGCCTCTTTTAATATCCCTTAGGATTTGATTTTAGTGTTTCTAATTTTCAAAATCCTAATTTTGTGTTGTAACCCTTATAACTCCAAAATGTATAAAATTAGAACACAATAATATTTGAAAATATTATTAATTTGATTTTTCTAGTAGAAACCCTTATTACTCCAATATTTAATATTGAAAATATTTAATTAATTTGATATCTTAATCCCATTTTAATTTTTTCTTTCAATATGTTTGATTTCTCAAAGTTTCAACCTTAGTATATAATCCTTATATCTCCCAAGAATGAAATCAAACTATAATGGAATTATTCCTTACCTTGCAACATTGATGTCCACAATTTTTGGCATAGTATTCAAGCATGAATGACAATAGTGCCAATGTCTTTTGCCTTGGATGCTTCAACCAATGGATAGCCTTGGATTTATCTTGGTTTTGGAGATTGAATAATGAAACCCAAATTATATGATTTTTTGGCTCCTTTTTACTAGAACTTTAAATGCTATTTCACTTTCCTCCACACTGTAATTCGGACCTATGTGAAGTGCTTTGAATGGATATGCACGCTTCAAAATCCATTGGTTGTTTAACCCTTTAAATGGAGCAATAATATTTGCAAATATGACAAGTGGCATGGCACTTACACTTCATAGGTGCTTGAGGAGTAGATGGGAGTTACTAAGCACTTGTCTTTCTCCTATATTTAAAGTAGGAGACATTATAGTCTTCTTGGTGAGCACTTGAATTCTTCTCCAATATGGGTGCTCCTAGAATCTTCCAACTTTGGACAAGTGGCACTCATATGAATGTAACCTCTTCTTTATTCTTTGTAACTTCCCTTGGTTGAGGGCTTGAAGTAATCCTTTATTTTTTGGATGTTATGAATGAAGATGGCACCTTAGGAGGTTTGTTTCAAGTGGTACTTTACATGTAACTCTTTGTTATAATTCTCCAATATGAATGATATACCTCCTATTTCCTTTTGTATTCTTATTATTTTGTTTGCTATATTTATTAGAGAGCAAGTAACTTCTTTCTTTTATAGGTGCTTCAATGAGGACGTTGGATGGTGCTAGTTGTGATGTACTTTGATTCTATGGAGCTTCCAATGGCAGTTTTGTAGCTGATATTGGTGCTCCTATTGGTGTACATTTTTCTCAAATATTGAAACCTTGGATGTAGCACCTATTCTTTATACCTTCAACGTGCTGATTTTTTCCTCCTTTCCACATTGGTTTTGATGCCTTATTTTTTCCCTTTATGAACTTGTTATGTATTTCCTTATTTGTAGATAATATTGCTCTCAAATATGACATTGTTATTTCCTTGTGTTGTCCCTTGAAGGCTTGTAGGTTCGGTTGTCCAGAATGGAGAATATGTGAGCCTTTTGAGAGGCTCCTTTGCTATGCTCAGAGTGTGCTAGTGTCCATCTATTTTAACCTTGTATAATGTACCTTTGTGAAACCTCAAAGTTTACCTTATCACCTGCATAAAACAACTTATAATGGTGCAACAATATGTAATAATTTTGGGATATAAAAACACCCCTTTTGCACCTTTTTGCACTCCTGATTTTCTGATTTTATGACAGATTTGTGGAGATGTTATTTTTAATATGCAACTCTCCTTTTTACTGGTTTTATGAACACAACTTATAACCAATTTTGTATATGCAATATAACACTTATAGTTCTTTGAATCTGAGAGTCACCAAGTCTCGATTTGAGGCAATCCTTGCTGATTTTCTATGGCTATTTTCTTCTTCAAAACTTTAAGGATTGAGCTGATTTTTGTGGATTCCTTTGGCCACTAAAATTTGCAGATTTTCCTGCACTAATGATGTTTTTAGACACATGATGCTAATATGATTTTTTGCCCTTATCAAGAACACAAACACTAATATTTTTTAGAGTAATATAGTAGTTCAAATGAACCCACTAATATTTCACTTTTAATGCACTAACAATCTCACCTTATCACTCCAATCAACTCTTAAAATAAATTATAAGTGTACTTAATCAATTTACTACAGCTAATCAAGAATAATCTGAAATGAATCTTCAAGAGTTATTCTACAATTTCACTACAAAAAAAGTTATAGGAACTAGTCTTCTTTTTATTTTCAAAGTAGATATTTTGTAGTTGATATATAGTTGTAATTTTGTAATCTAATCAACTCCAAAGCTAATGTGCAAATGAACCTTAAAATGAACTTCTCTCTTTTTGCACTTTTGAAGACTATAATTCAATTTTTCTCTTTTGCAACTCTAATCCAATATAAGGTGCTTTAATAAATCTAATAAGTAATCCAATTAATGAATCTACTTGCACCAATATTTACTTACCTTTTCTAAAGCTTTTGTAGAGGATTTATATCTTGGTGTCTAAGATCACCAAGTTTCTACTTTGAGTAGGATCAAGCTGCTCAATTTATTTTTCACCAAAAAGCGATCTCGAACTTTCTTTTACAATATTGGGTTTTGGTGATTTGATCCTTCAAGCAATCTTCATCTTTTGTTGTAGATTTAGAGAAGTCTTTGTATCTGAAATGATGCCTTATTGTTGTGAGAGGTAATATTCAAAACTCTAATATTTGGTAGGCTTCTCCTATCTTCAAGTCTTCTTGTCAAATTCTAACTTCAAGAAGGATGTTCTTCTCAAGATTCTAAATGTCTTGAGGTCTTCTAAATATTCTTCTGAGATTTGACACTCCTTGCCAAATTCTTCTTCTTATTTTAGGCTTGTTGTCATATGATGACAATTGTCCCAAATATTTCAATATCTTCTATGGTAAATTTCTCCAATGAGTTCTCCTCAGAAATCCTTTGATGATTTCTTCAGTTGGCTCTCCAATTATTTTATTGGATTCTTGTTGAGACCTCTCTAAGATCTTTGATCTTACAACTTCTTCTGATCTTCCTTGAGACCTTTTCTTCAACCTTCTACTTCTAGAAGTATTGGTGGTGAGATCTTCTTCTGGATATCTAATTTTTTTGCTTATGGATTCTAGTAGGACTCTCCTAGTCCTTTTTCTTTCTTCCAAGAATGGAATTTTCTCCAATGAGATCTTGTCCTTATCTCTTTACCTTCAAATTTTCTTTAGGTGCTAGATTGATTTTGAAGAATATAATCTTCCTGAATTTCTTATAGGAAGTCTCTCAACTCACTGAATCTCATTTTCCTGTAACAAAGTATTAGTCTTGAAATCTGAATCTAATTATGAATCAAATACTCTCTTCTGGATTCTTCTTCAGGATCGAGGCTTATGTGGCATTTTATTTAGTATTAAGGTTTATATGGCCTTTTCTTTAGTATCAAGGCTTCTATGGCCTTTTCTTTAGTATCAAGGCTTTTGTGGCCTTTTCTTTAGGATCAAGTATTTTGTGCCCTTTTCTTTTGGATCAAGGCTTCTATGGCCTTTTCTTTTGGATCAAGGTTTCTATGGCATTTTCTTTTGGATCAAGGCTTCTATGGCCTTTTCTTCTTCTGTGAAGTTCTCAATCTACCAATGGAGATAAGGGTTATGCATAGTGGCTATTTATCTCAAAATTAGCTAAAATTAGGATTTTCAAAATTTGGAACTGGCTAATATTTGGGACCCTTGTCCAGGGATTATTAGCCAAAAAATTTTGGGTGCAATTTTTTTGGGTTGATTCACCCCAATTTTAAAATAATTTGTCCATTTTAAGTTTAAATTTCCAACATTGCCCCTAATAATAGTGAACCTTCTACATGTGTTTGGGTACTATTCACCTGGATTTTGAAACTAATTCACCAAATATTTATAAATATATTTTGGGACTGACCCCTTACAGATAACCCTGATGGATATCTCCGGTCTCCTAAATTCACCAGGACTCTTCTCTAGGAGTATTCCTCTGTAGTATTCTCTTCTTGCACAAGGAACTAATCTCTACACTATGAATGCACACTGACCTTCGGGTAACGAAGTTGAAATCTCCTAGATTTCTATTATAGGATGTGTCCCAATCATTTAAGAATTAATTTTTTGCAACAAAATAAACTTTGGGTAATAGTTAACAAATTTTAGATATCCTGAATGATCTTCACTAGTTGATTTATCAATCTAGTGGATTGAATATTGAGTCCTAGTATTCACGAGTTTTTCTTGCAACTCTATGGAAAGACTCTAGCCAAATGTAATCTCATTATTTTTAGAACTGATATTTCTTTCAGCCCTTACTTGTGGATCTCCCTAATTCTACCACATAGACCCTTCTATGAGTTTTTGATAGTGGCTGGTCCAAAGGTGCATCAGGTTAACAAAACAAATCAGGCTTAATGATAATGGTGGTTTTCCTATCAATCTATTATGGCTAGATCTATCATGGTTCTGATACCAATGTTATATTTTGATGCAGTATGCAAGGGAGATAGAAATCAAAAGATGCAAAATAATATGAAAGAAAGTAAATCAATGAGATGGCTAAAATATGCTATAAATAGAAATGTTGAAAATGAATACAATGTAGCTATTTGAGGAAATATAAACTTCATGAACAAAGCTAATAGACTACATTACACCCATCACCAATAAATGGTGATCTACACAACACTATGCTACTACCTATGAGTATATTATGAGCTTGTTATAAGTTTGTTACAATGAGACCCATTTTATATAGGAAGATAGGTTCCTTGGCCAACACTCTACCTAGATGTACAAGGGATACCTTACATGTATACATCTTACACATTGACACTTGTGCATTTATTATATTGCATGAAGTAACTAGATAAATTCCCCTTAAAGTAATCTAATGTCCTAAGTATGTACCTAGGAAGGTACATTTACATGACCCAAATGATGTAATATACTCTATCTCTAACATATTGATCTTGTTTGAGGTGATATGTTATTTGTATTGTCTACCCCCTCAAGCATTGAGTCAGTGAAAAGCAACATGAATTATGGTGATGAGGCAACTAACCTAATTTGGATGATGAATTGATGTCATTGTGGACTAGTGGTGGATGGATTACTTTGGTTCTTTTAATGTGACTTTTTTACAAAAAACATGACCATCCAAGGTGGTCACAAAATCGTGACCATCTGAGATGGTCATATTGTGATCATCCGATATGGTCACACACTAAAGGCTATAAATAATATATTTTAGCATAAAACTTCTCATTTTCACTATCACTAATGAGGAATGAGAGGAGAGTGAGGTGTGCGGTTACAATTTTGACCTAAAGGACTTCCTGATTTGCATGACGGGTAAAAGTGATGGTTCATGCAAGACAAATAAGTAATAAATGTCCCTTTTCACTTATTCAAGTTAGATTAAAATGAACCCCTTTTGGCTTTTGTGTTTTCATACTAAGTGTTTGTTGGTGTATTGCTTGGTGTTTTTATTTGATTTGATTTTTTTTTAATTTGGTATTTTTGTTGTTTTTGATTGATTTTTTTTGCATGATATTTTTTAATTTTCATATGAGTAGTGAACGATGACATTGCAAGACCGTCCATTGACATATGGTCATGTTGTGTTTGTATTTTTTTTGGTGCAGAGTTTACTTATTTTGTGATCATTCATTAGTGGATGGTTATTTTGTCTAGCCATTTTTTGGATAGATGGTATTTTTCGTGAAGTTCTAGCATGTTGTTTTTTTTTTTTTGTAATCGTTCATGGACAAATGGTTATGCATCACGACCATATGACCTACAGATGGTAAGGATTCATAGTCGTTCAGGATATGGACGATCAATATTTGGTTGTATTGTGTGTGTGTGTGTGTTTTATGATGGATATCATGGTGGTAATGATGGATTTTGATATGTTATCATAAATAATGGAGATTTCTTAGATCGAGATATCAATTTAAGAAGGTGTTTTACAAGGATCGATGCAGGTTAATAAAGGATAATTAGAAGTGGTTAGATGCAATTGGGCTGAAGTATGTAGTCAAGCTAGATAATGTGTATGCATATCATGCCTACTTGATAGCACTAGTGGACAAGTGGGATCCTAACACTTGTATGTTTCATTTACTGATGGGAGAGATCGCAATCACTCTTGAGGATATATATCAAATATTTTGAATACCTGTGGAGGGTGAGAGAATTGAGACCATATGTTGGAAATATTGAGTTGTCATTGATGTCAAAGGTGCATGGTATTCAAGGCAAAAATATTTTGATATCAAAGGTGCATGGTAGTCATGACAGAAATATTCTTCAAGGGTGAGAAGTTTATAAGGTTGGACAATTATTCAAGGAAATTTTATTGTAAAGCAAGGAAAATATTTTTTAAAGTAAAAGATTATAATATTTAAATATTATAAATATAAGTTTGAAGGCTTGGGATAGAAAGGTTTAAAAGTTTCTTGGGAAAAAAAGAATTAAATATTACAAGCAAAGAACAAATGTTTAAAAGTTGCAAAAATAATGTAATAATGATACCAAGTTAGAGTCTTGAAGAGCTCTGCTAGGGTTTGATGAGGAAAAACTACTTTGCTAGGGTTTGATGAAGAAAAATTGCTCTGTAGGGATTGCAGCAACTTCCAAAGGAGGTCTAAAAATTTTGAGGAATGTCGTGATGGCATCGAGTTCGGCACAGAGATTACATGCTCGTGATATTTTTTCATTTGAAAATGACTGGAAGGAATAGGATTTTCCAGTGCATGTCGGTAACCCCTTGTTAAAGAACAATGGATGTTTGGAATGGTGTGAAGCCAGACCAATTCTAGTGGTTCAACCAGACTTGGTGGCAGAAGATGTGGAGTATCTAACAAAACATGTCTTTATTGGCAAATATCTAGGCATCCAAATTTCTCTTCCCTTTGTGGAAGCTTGGGTTCGAAAGACTTGGAATCCTGAAGGTGATGTGGAGGTGATACTGAGTGTGAATAGCTATTTTATGGTGGTGATCTCTTGTATTACAGATCGTAACAAAGCATTTGAAGGGGATCCTTATTTCTATAACCAGGTGGGACTCTTTCTTAAACCCTGGCATGTGGGTTTCAACCCATCAGAGGAGTGGTCGTCGTGGGTTCTAGTATGGGTGTGGCTTCCATGGCTCCCATTGTAATTCTTAAGAACTGATATCTTGCATAAGATTACCCTTCTGCTTTGGAAGTTTGTTGGACTGTCACAATAGACAATGGATAAAAAGGTAATCTTTGTTGCTCGTGTTTGTGTTGAAATTGACTTAAATAATCATATTCCAAATTCTATTTAAATACAATTTGTATCAACTACATGGGTTCAAAAAATTGACTATGAAGCTCTTCCATTTCGTTGTTACATTTACCATGAATATGGCTACCTGCAAAGAAAATGCCTTAAGTTTGTCTTGCCTGTGGATTCAAATCTTGGGCCCTCTAAACAAATTTTTGATAAAGAAAAAACCCTGATAAAGGAAGGGGAACGGGATAAGGAAGGTTTTGTTCTAGTAAAATCTTGAAACTAAGGACGAAGGGCAAAAAAAGACCTTAAGGATAGCCAGCTAGATGCTCTACTCAACCATTTTGAAATATTAGATGATCTTGATCAGTGTATGGAGATACCTGAAATGTTGCTACCTGATGCAAATATGACAAGGCTGAATCAGATGTCTCTTCTTGAGGGGGAACTTAAGGAATCAAATCTAGTGGGTTTAAATGACGAACATAGGGCTTTGGATATGAGTATAGGGAATATGTTTGGGTCTAGCCCTATAAGGGAAACTATTTTAGAAAGTGATACAGATTTAGTTATGCCCTCTGCTACTCAGGCACTGATGCTGTCATTCTTGGACTGTAAAATTCCTATGGTGTTGGGATTGTAGAAAAAAATAATTAAAAAAAAAAATTTGATAAGAATATGAAGGTGGGTCGAAAGAAGGACCAGTATAAAATTACGTTAATGGGGGAGATTTTGGTGGAGTCAGGTTTTGTGAGAACATTGGACTCCAATTTTTATAATATCCAAAAATTATTATCCTCTCATGGAATGTAAGGGGGTTGAATAGCATCCCCAGACAAAAAGTTTTTCATAATTTGGTTCGTGTGCATTCTCTAGATGTGGTGTTTATTCAGGAGACTAAATTGGCTATTGATAGTATGTTCAATATTGCTCTCAATTTATGGAGAAGGGGGTAATTCCAGTGTATTGGTGCATGTGGATATGTTGGTGGCATCGCTTGTTTATGGGATCCAGTTAATATATCCCCTCTTACTTGTATTTCTAGCAAATGGTCTATTTCAATGGTCGGGCATGATAATGAATCTGGTGAAATCATCCTACTTACAAATGTGTATGCTCCTATTGATTACAATGGTAAAGTGAATTTGTGGAAGCACATTTGCTTTGTCAGAAGTTTGGTTCCCCTGTACCTATGGAATTTGGTTGGAGACTTCAACTCTATCACTTGTCTAGAGGAGGAACATGGTGGGGTAGACCATACCGAGCCTTTTTCTTTTGTCTTTAGTGCTCATATCCAGGCCCTAAACTTGGTTGACATCAAGCCAGATAATGGGATCTTTACTTGGCACAATAGAAGGTGTGGGGAAGCTTCCATCTCAAAGAGACTAGATAGGTTTTTGATATCCAGTTATTGGATGGGTAATAATAGAGGTGCTAGTTCTATGATTTTGGAGGGTAGGGGATCTGATCATTGGCCTATCAAACTCTCTACTTTGGAGTTAGGGCTAAAAATTAATCCCTCCTTTAAGTATCAACTTATGTGTCTTTGTGATCCTAAGCTTCATGATTTCATGTGAGGTTGGTGGACCACTAGCAAACCTCCTCATGGCACCGCTATGTATTCCTTTATGAAGCAACTTCAATTTGTAAAACATAAATTGAAGGGATGGTGTATCACTCCAAAAAAATTTCATCCTTACCTTCAACCTATAGGATCCGCACCCAGAAGGGGGATGCGAGAAGTATGGGACAATACCTAAAACTGAGAGGCCTTTTGTAGGTTGCGCCTCTCGAGGGAGGGGTGTAAGGGTGAATTTTTGATGGATGGTGGGTTCACCAGGAAACTTTTAGGTGGTATTTTTCATGCCTAGGTTGAGAGTAGGTTTGATGTGTTCATTTTGTATTTTAATCATTCAATTCCTAGGTTTGGCCAAGATGAATCTAAGCTATTCTATATGTCGATGTTGATTTATATGGGTGCAAAAAACATGAATAAGTGCTAAACATAGAAAGTGTGCTAAATAAAATAGAATGTACTAGATTCTGGATGTTTGATGAAAATTCTAAGATTTGTAGAAGTCCAGATCATCTCAAATCTTACATATTCATCTGAGATTTCACATAATCGTCTCAGATCACAGTCGATCATCTGAGATCAGATGAGATCATTTTTGACCTGATGAATTTGTCAGATGAATTCGTCAAAAATTTGCAATCACAGAAACATATATCAAAAACCAAAAATGCGACTGCAAAAGCAAGGGGAAATGATAGAAATGATAGCAAACTTTCCTAAATGATAAATCCAGATAACAATCAAAGGAAATACATGAATTTGACAATTTATTTTAACTTTATCATGTAGCTATGCTAAATGAGGTGAACTCCAGGATGTAGAAACAAAATAAACTAATTCAATGCATAAAAAATGAAGATAGAAGATAAAGAAATGCAAACTCCGGGCTCTGATTGCCCCCAATTTGGACTACAGTCGAGATCGATTCTAATCGTACGAGATCATTGCCGATCTATAATAGGATCATCTAAAATCGTCTAGAATCGCCTGCGATAATCTGAGCTTGCTTCGACTAAAAAATAGTAAAATTCTTGCAAGAAAACTTGAAATATGCAATGCAAACGAAGGTGTTCTAATGCACGAAAAGTTAAAGTTGCAAAGAAATCGGTCAGCCAGGGGCATAAACTAAGAAAATACCAGTTTATATAGGATTAGGGAGAGGTTAGGAGGTTGGAGATCACCCCAATTTGGGAGATCTCCAATGGGGGAGACTTTAACTACGCAGACACGCTTTCTGCCCAAGTTAGAGAAACTGTTGAACAGAAGTTAATTATGAAAATTTGGTTTTGGGACAAAATCGTTTGGATGTTCTGTTCCAAATTAATTCGTCAGATCCAGGATTATTTCGTCTGATCGTCGATGATATCGTCCAACGGTCAAAACAAATCTTAAAAATGGTGCATAAAATGAGGGGAGCGGGTAACGGGCGGTTAACGGGTGGTTTGGGGTTAAAATTCAAATTTTTATCTTTTACTAAGGGTTTAACTATGCCAATTTTAGGGTGCTACATTTTGCCCCCTCTTTAGCGAATTTTTTGAAGAAAATGCATTAAAGACGAGTTCTTCCCATTTTATGAGAAAGCAAAAATTTACTCAATTTCTAGACAATGATTCTAGGTCGAATCGGAGGCCTGTAGGACTCCCACTGATAGGGGTTGACCAGGAGAGACCTCAATTTTTTTATTGGTGGTTACAGAGGGGGTCACATCGGCGGATATATCTGTCAATGTCATGGAGGTTGCTAGATCACCTCATCCTAGACCAAATCACTTGGAGGCCATGGAGAGAGCATCCAGGGTGGGTAGAGGACTGGCAGGAGCTGGCTCACATCAGGTGAGTCTACTGGCTGAGGATGGAGCGAGGAGAGGTAGAGATCCACTGCTACGACTAAGTTTTGTGATAGTTCGGTCTTTAGCAGGGGATCCCTTCTCTCAGGGATTATGAGTACTCCCAAACTATTCAGGATAGTATTACTCTGAGCGAGGCTCTAGATATGCAACAATTTTGGAGTTAGGATGCAGATGATGCCCCTATCTAGCTAGTGGATGGGGAAAATGTTGGGGTTGCTGATGGATACAATGCCTGGTATGTAGGCATCCACCCTCCTCAGATGATGACGGCATAGGGTTCGATGCACGTGATTATGTGACAGATGGGGAGGCAATGCCAGACAGCCATTGAGGCAGTGCGAGGTCATAGAGGGAGAGAGCAGCGACAGTCTTCATAGGAGAGATGCCAAAGGATGGATCAGGATCCATAGAGGCCACAACAGATAGGGAGGAGGGAGGAGGGATTCCCTCCTCAGTAGGGTGAGAGGCCACCATCGCTCGATAAGGGCAAGGGTGTCTAGGTAGGGGACAAAAGTGAGATAGCAACTGTATGGTCTGAGGTTACCCACCTCCAGGCTCAGGTGCAGACTTTACAGGATGAAGCTACATGACTCAGGGCTCAGATTGGAGGGGCGAGCATATAGGATTTAGCATGGTCTATGGCCTAGACCGCGTTCTACTAGGGAGTATACTACCATCTAGTTCTAGAGGGCTAGAGGTTGCAGCTGCTAGTCAAAATTGCAGAGCCTATCAGGGTGGGATCATCGAGGACATCCTCATGATCGATGGTGAGGACCCAAGACAACTCGAAACTCTATGGGACCACCTCCTCCATGCTAGGGTGGGAGAGGCAATGAGGCTGAGAGCTCGAGGGCTTCTCAAGACTAGCTTTTAGAGACTGGATTGCATATTTTATTATTATTATTTTTTAAGAGGATTGAGTATACCAGGATATTGATTGTGGCATACCAATCCAGTTTTGATATGATGTACATAATTTGATATATATATATATATATATATATATATATATATATATATATATATATGGTCTTTTTGATGATATGACTTGTGTATATGTTGTATGATGCTTTAATTTTGGATTTGTTTGATTGATTATTCATGTAATTATGTCATTGGAAAGAAATTATAATTTTATGTCATGCCATAAAATTTAAATGAAATAATCTGATGTGAAAAAATTGGTTGTTTTGTGGTGTGTTTTGATGCAAAATAAAGGGACTTCTAACAATAATTTTCAAAGGACATTTTCGCTATTATAGACCATTTTATGGAGTCGCCGCTTGCTAGGTCGTCAAACTAATCCCAGTATAGAAATATTGCTAAAAGTAAAAGAGTGCTTAAGAGAATGTCTTAAGACTTTGTGTTGTGATAATGAAAAATGATGATGGTGATGATTTGTTTTCATATTTTCATAAAATATTATGCATGAAATATTAAAAGAAATATGATTGTTGCTAGGCATAAATTCCTAAGTGTGATAAAAATTTTGAATAAGTCTCTAGGAATTATACCATCATTGCAAAATTAAATTTTGACATAATGACATAAAATAGAAAAATTTGTGTTCTTTTTAAAGCACAATTGGGTAACATAATGATGTAAACCATGTATTTTTATGAATTAAAATGAATGGGAAATAAAAATGAGAACAATGGTTTGCGCTAGGCATAGAATTATAGGTATAGACTTATACCATCATCGTGAAATCCAAAAAAAGAATTTGATATTTTAGTTTTATTGCATGATTGATTTTTTGGTTTTGAGATAAACAAAAAATAATAATATATAAACATGACTTTATTTACTAGGTTTTTGAAGATGTGAAAGAAAATTTTTGGTTGTTGGAAAGAAATATATTTAATTATTTTTATTCTAAGCAAATGTTCTTAAATAAGAAGATGAAATGATTCGAAAATAATTGCAGAGATATTTTAAACTATCTCAAAGATAAAATGTAGATTTATAAGGAACCCTCATGTGCAAATGTGAGTTCATTACCAATCTTGACTTATCATAATGATACAAAATCTCTCAAATACAAATGTGTGTGCAATTGTATTGTTCATTCACCAATTTTGAGCAAGAGAATTTGACACAAGTAATTTGAATTAACCAAATAAGGGTTCATTGACCATGATTTATATGCATGTAACCATACCAGACTACTATGTAAGTCGGGTCATCAAGAGCTAGCTAATCCATAAGCCGACATATGTCTGTACAAAAGAAGATCGCTAATGTGACAGACATATCACCACACTAGAGATTATCCAAGGCCAAGTGGGTTGGGCACAAACCACCTATTATGGGGCTTACCTCACAGTTTTCAAATAATTGAGAATTCCAGGGATTCAAGCTCATTCACCCTTCTTTTCTTCTTCAAGGGGTAGGGAAAGGAATTTTATTGCTTTTTTTTCTTTTCTCTTTTGCTTTCTTTTCTCTTTTTTTTTTTTTGTATTTTTTCTTGGAACTAAGACAATGCTGAAATATTGCTGCGATGGTACAAAATAATATTTTTCTTTTTCTCATTTTCTTTGACTTTTTCATTTTCTTCCTATACTAGGGATACTTGCTCGGATTGGTTGTAGAGCAAGGGATTTTTATTCTGGGTAGGGGTGAGCTTGTCTTTTTGTCAATTCTTAAATATTCTAGACCATGTGCTTGATAGGATAGCAGGGGAAACTTTTTGCTCAAGAAACCACTTCTACTATGTAGCATCATATCGAATTACCAATGAAATCATTTTAATGTGAAGAGATATACTTGGTTCAAGTAAATAACAAGATCAGGTCGCTATGCTCAAAACTTTATTTAATTAAACTATGGACTTTGATATAAGAGAGATTAATAATCATACCAAATAAAATCAAGATATTTATGCATGTGAGTGTGAAAGTGTGGGATTCCAAATAAATGCTAATTTATCCAAAATAATTGAAAATATAACTGCAATACTTCAAGAATTGATAGGTACAAAAATAAAAAATGTTTTGAATATTTTGATGATTTTGAAGTTTTTATATTTTGATTTTGATTGATGAATTGAAAGAATAAATACTATTACTATTTTTGAAAAATTTTATATGGATGACTAAAATGAAACAATATGCAAAATAACAATATATACAATGATGAAATGACCAAATGTTATGCATAATAGCTCCTAAGATGCATAATTTTCATAGGTTCTTTAAGATCTTTACCATATAAGGTAGCTAATTGGTATGCTCCTGAGCCAAATTTAGCAGTGATGATATACGGTCCAAGCTAGTTGGGCTCAAATTTACCTTTAAGGTCTTTAGTAGCATTTAGTATTTCTTTGATTTTATTTTAAGACAATTTCGTTAATCTCAAAGGACCGATGATGAACTTTCTTGAGGTATACTTGCTTGAGCTTGTTTTGGTAGGCAAAAAGATGCTCCAAAGAATTGATGCGCTTCTCATCTAGGAGTTCCAGATGACT
This sequence comes from Wollemia nobilis, assembly GCA_028583015.1. Classification (NCBI taxonomy): domain Eukaryota; kingdom Viridiplantae; phylum Streptophyta; class Pinopsida; order Araucariales; family Araucariaceae; genus Wollemia; species Wollemia nobilis. The sequence goes on from JAQPPZ010002606.1 coordinate 1,524,156, forward strand.
AAGTCTACCAGCACGATATTCATCTCCTACTTCAGTATCTTGAAGTAGTAGAGTCAAAGAAGGAACTTCTAATTTAAAGGGAAGAACAGCTTCAGTGCCATAAACCAAAACAAAAGGTGAAGTGCCTGTGGGAGTGCGAACACTAGCTCGATAAGCCCACAAAGAAGGATATAGTTGAATGTGCCAATCTTGGCCAAATTTATTGACCAGTATTTTGAGGATTTTGATTAATGTTTTATTAGATGCTTTTGCTTGGCCATTACCTTGAGGATAATAGGGAGTGGACAAACAATGTTGAATTTTATATTTTTGACATAATTTTTTGACATATTTATTTTTGAAACAAGTTCCATTATCTGAGATGAGATTTGCAGGAATTTCGAACCTAAAAATAATTTGATTAAAAATAAATTTGAAAACTTGGGTTCCAGTGCAAGAAGCTAAGGGCATAGCTTCAACCCAATTCATGAAATACTCGGTGGCGGTTATGATGAATTTGTGTCCATCAGATGACACAAGGTTGATTTTTCCAATGATGTCTAAGCCCCATTTTTAAAAGGGCCAAGGAGATGAAATAACCTATAGTTCTTGTGTAGGCACATGGACAAGGTCAGCATGTTTCTAGCACTTGTCGCAATGGCACACATAATCATGTGCATCATTCTCCATGGTAGGCCAAAAATATCCTATCCTAAGGAGCTTCTTAGCAATGGCACTACCACTAAAATGTCCCCCACAAGATCCATTGTGGGCTTCACTCAAAGTTGATCTAGATTCTTCTAGATTCAAACATCTTAGTAATATGCCTTCAAAATATCTCCTATACAATGTATTGCCATTAATTATGAAGTGACTTGCTCGTCTACGTAGTAACTGACGTTGGTTGCTATTACAACCTTCAGGAAAGGTCCCATTTTGAAGAAAATTAAATATATCAGTGTACCAAGGTTTAGGAGTAGTTTTGTTGATTAGAAACACATCCAAAGGTTCTAAGAATGATTTATTTGAAGTGGGTTCCTGGAATCAACTAATAATGATGGTAGCATATTCGTCATCTAACTACAAGGGCAAAAGAGATGTAGCTGCAGCCATAGCGTCAGTCACACGATTGCTAGTTCGAGGAATAGCTTCCAAGGTAACTTGATCAAATAGGGATAATAATTGTAAGACATGCTTTATATGGATATAATTTATCATCTCTGGTCTGATAAACATCATTTATTTGATTTATGACAAATTGAGAATCACCGAAAACCAATAGATTTTTAATTTGGAGTGCCAAGGCAACTCGTAATCCAAGGATTAGAGCCTCATATTCAGCAGTGTTATTAGTACAAACAAATGTTAATTTAAAGGACAGAGGTAGAAGATGTTTCTACGGAGATATTAAAATAATACCTGCACCAGCCCCACTCATGCATCGGGCTCCGTCAAAGTATAGGGATAATTTCTCTGGATGGTCTGCCTCTAATTTAAGGCATTCATTGGAAAACTCAATGATGAGGGGATGAGTAGACTCTAAGGTTGTAGCAGCTAATTGATCTGCTATGATTTAATCCTTGACATACTTCTATCCTATAAATGTGAGTTCAAAATCACTTAGCACAAGAACCCACTTTGTTGTGCGACCAGATAAATAAGGTCGACTCATGAGATATCGCAAAGGATCAAATTTAGCAATAACATACATTTTTTGACTAAGCATATAATGGCATAATTTTTGTGTAGAAAATACGACTGCTAGACATAGTTTCTCTAATTTTGTGTAGTGATTTTCATAACTGATTAAGGTTCTACTAATGTAATAATTAGCACACTCTCTTTTCTCATCGTCAAGTTGAGCTAATATAGCTCCTAAGGCAAAATCTGAGGTAGAAATATACAAGATAAATGGGCGATCAGATCTAGGTGATGAAAGTACAGGTGGGTTAAGGAGATATTGTTTGAGGAGTTCAAATGCTTCCTGACATTCATCGTCCCAATGAAAAGAGACATCTTTCTTAAGAAGCTTAAGAAAGGGTCCTGTTTTGTCCGCCAACTTATCGATGAAGCGACGAATAGCTTGAAGCTTACCTTGTAAACTTCGTAATTCAGATATATTTATGGGTGTAGGAATATCAGTGATAGCCGTAATCTTAAGAGGGTCAATTTCAATGCCACGTAAAGAAACTATAACCCCCAATAATTTATCGGACTTAGCTCCGAAAATACATTTGGCTAAATTCAATTAGATGAGATATTCCCTTAACCGAAAAAATACCTTTCTCAAGTCATCTAAATTATCATCTTCTTTGATGGAACAAGCTATAATATCATCTACATAATCATGTAAAATATCATGCATCATATCATGAAAGATATAAGTCATGGCTCGTTGATATGTTGCACCTGCATTCTTTAAACCGAATGGCATCACTTTCCAACAAAAGGTTCCCCAAGGGGTAATAAAGGTTGTTTTAGCCTAATATTTAGGAGCTATCTTGATCTGATTATAACCAGAGAATCCATCCATTAGGGATATCATTCCACTCCCAACAGTAAAATCAATGATCTGATCCATGTTGGGAAGAGGAAAATCATCTTTAGGGCAAGCAACATTAATATCTCTAAAGTTTGTGCAAACCCTAACTTTGGTAGCTTCTTTCTTAGTTACTGGAACTACATTCGAGATCCATTCAGTATAATCAATGGCTTGTATAAAAGTAACCTTCAAGAGTTTTTATAATTCCCCTTTGACTAGTAAGTCCACTTTAGGATGCATTTTTCTAAGTTTTTGTTTAATAGGTTTAGCATCCGGATGGACTACTAGGTGATGCATGACTACAGAAGGGTCTAATCCTAGCATATCCTCATATGTCCAAGCAAAAAAATCTTCATAGTCTTTAAGAAATGCAATGTATTTATCTTGTTTTTCTTGACTCAATTCTGATCCAATGTTGATTATGTGAGGGTTATCTTTGGTTCCAATGTTAATTTTTATGACATTTTCTACTTCCATGTGTAGATCTCTCTCAAAATTATGTGGGGCGGGTGAAACGCCCAATTCATGTAATTCTTTCATGGTTATCTTGGATAATTCATCTTGAGGAGTCATGGCCTCAAGATGGGCTATACTAGGTATAGAGCCATTGAAATAAAATCCGTTATGTAACAATTCCTCAACGGAGACATCATGGAAGATATCTCCCTCCAACTCATCGTCGGATTCAGAAATCATCTTAGGGTAGGCTATGGATAGCATATTACATGTAAATGGGTTATTCCTTAAATGCAAAGCATCACGTTTATCCAAATAATCTTGGTAACATATGATATGGTCATCATCCTCAAATGGGAAGGGCTGACCTTTACTAGGAAATAGGCCCACACCACATCGGGAAGGCCATGGTTCTACCTCAAAAGTTTCTTTCATACCATTCTAGGAAGGTCCCAAACCTTTCCCTTTATATCACAATTTAAGCATTATAGGCTTAGCTTTAATATACTCATTAGCAAAATAACATAGATCATATCCTTCATAACGAGTCTCGATGTTTCTAGGTATTCTTCCACAGTCATATCCCTTATAAATAAAAGCACAGCTCTCGACTTGGTAAATACTTCTCATAGGATGTGGGAGGCCCAAGGTATGAGGAGAGGGTGGCAATTCATTTAAAATAAGGGAATATTGCATAGCAGCATTTATTTTCTCTGATATAAGAATTTTAGATAAATCGGGTAAGAGCTCATCAGTAAGAGCGTAAGAGGTAGAAGGAACATTTCCTATATCTTCGGATGCAAAAAATATGCCTCTGGTAGGTGTAGATGTTGTAGAGATGTCTATGGATGGATCTATAGGTATGGAAGTTATAGGAGTAAAACAAGAAGCATTGGTTGTGGGTTTAGGATCTTTTTGAGGTCCTAATGTGGTTTGTTCGGAAGATGGTTGAACTATATGTAGAGGTGGAGTTGATGGAGAAAAAGTAGATGATGTTATGAGTGTGTGTTTCAAACATTTAGACGGATGATTAGAATTAGGATGTGTGGATGACAGAGCAGGGCAAAATTGAACTCCAATAGGTTTTGCCAAAGCACACATATCAAAGGGTCTAGGATCACCATGAATGGTAACCAACTGATTCTTAAATTCGAATTTAGATGTAAAGTTGAGGGAACAACTCACATCACGTTGATCCAAGGGCGACCCAAGAGTATATTGTACGATGTAGGGCAATGCACAATAAACATGGTCGTGTCTAAGGTTCTCGGACCAACTTCCAATGGGATAGTAATAACTCCACACATTTCTTGTGTTTCGTCATTGAAGGCTTTTATGATCATATCAGTTCTTTTCATTTCGTCACTTCTAAACCCAAATCTTTGATAGAAGTCAAAAGTGCAAATGTTTAAAGATGAACCATTATCAATCAAGACTCGTTTAACTGCTACATCTCCAATTAGGGCAGTAATATATAAGGGGTTATCCTTATGTAAACTATGTTGCGGTATATCTCTATCCCGGAAGTCAATACAATCGACTTCTCGAGTTATGATAGTATTGGCCATGGCTTCAGGTTGAATATTTTGTGGTACCATCATTTGGCTTAATGTGAGCATTAATTCATCCCTATGTGTAGGAGAAGATTTTAAAAGGTCCAAAAGGGAAATTCTAGCTGTAGTATTTGATAATTGTTCATTAATATTATAGGGAGGTTTAGGTTGAACATTAGGCACATGATTCCCTTTATTAGGAACTTTCAAAACAAATGGAGCTGATCCATCATTCTGAGTTTGATATTGTTGAGAATTTTGAGCCTGTTGTCGAGTAACAGCTCCGATGGTACCTACAATATTATTTTGCGGATGATGAATGGGTCTTGGTCTAGCATTTATGGCTTGTTCATTAGAAAGTAATTGGTGAGAAGATGGTCTAGTAATGACTCTTCTTGGAAATGGTTCTTCTGGAACCATAGAATTTGTGATAGGTTGAATAACATCTAATTCATCTTTAGAACTATTCGATTGATTTGAGGTGATTTCCATGTCACTTTTAGTATCGTATTCTGTATCACTAAGATCAGGTGTCCGAATATTATATAGAGGTTTGGTCGTAACCATGGATAAATTTGTGTCAAATATTTGTAGATCATGAGCAGGTAAATGTCCACTAATAGTCCCTACATATCGGGTAGGAGGGGGAACATTATGATGCTCAATTTGATTAGCCACCTCTTTACCATGCTTTGGTAAAGGATGTTGAAATATGTCCAATGATTGATTGGCATTCTGATTCTAATTTTGGGGGATGTTATTTTGAGCATTATTAGGAGGATTTTGTTTAGGTTGAAAGGCTTGCACCTCCATCTCATTGTTATCAATTAAATCTTGTATTTTATGTTTTAATATTTTACAAGAGTTGGTAGCGTGTCTAGGTCCTCTATGGAAATCACAGTGTAAATCAGCTCTATATCCAGGTATAGTTGGATCAGGTTCTCGGATATTTGGTAATTGGATCAAACCTCATTCTAATAATTGCGGGAGAATGGTTGATAAAGGTTGATTTAACCTAGTAAATTCTCGAGGTGGTTTATCGGGAGGTTTCAGTATAAACTTCTCTGTTGTTTTTGCAACATTAACAGTAGCGATATTTCTACTATCAATGACTCCATCACCCACAACTTGTTTATTTTTATATTGATTTTTGGATGTTTTCTCATCATCTTTCTTTTTAAGCTGACCTCTCCTAATGAGAGCATATTCCACTCTTCGAGCTAAATCTATAGCTTGATCGAAGGTGGTCAAGGTAGCAGTTGATAATTCATAGGATAGTTGTTCTTGTAAATTATTGATAAAGATATCCAACATTTCCCGATAAGGTAACACAAAGTGCAATTTTCCTATCAACTGTCTCCATCGATCTAGGAAATCAGCAAAACATTCATCTTTATCTTGTTTTAAGTTGTACAAATCTTTAATGGTTACATGCCTTTCAATGTAGGCACTAAATTGATGCACAAAAGACTCGATTGTCTCTTTGAAATTCCTCAAAGAATGAGTGGGTAATTGATAATACCACTCTAATGCCATTCCTCCTAAACTTTTTGGGAACATTTTTAGTAATAACAAGTCATCATGTGATATATCATGACATGCTATCCTAAACATATGAAGATGCTCTATGGGATCTTTTGTTCCTTTGTATATAGGTAGGATAGGCATAGGAAGTGTTTAGGATATGGCTATGCTACAACTATAGGATCTAAAGGCTAACTACACATCTCTTGATAATTGTACGAGGGACGGTAGGGATCTATCTGGTCCATGCGGGAGACTAACTGTTTCACCATGGTTTCAAGATTATTAGTTTGTCCACCATATTGGTTTGGTGGTACATGAGTATGGGATTTGTGAGCGTATGATGGTGTGACGTAAGGATTAGATGCTATATTGTTGTTATGCAAATGGTTGGTAGGGAGAGTATTATGAAGAAGATTTGTTGTAGCATTATGTTGTATCCCAAATTGTTGGAAATTGGTGTGTGGTTTTGTTTTAGGCTTTTGTTGATTTGAGGTATGTTGATCAATAACTTGGAAAAATAGAGCAGTGAATGAGGGTTTCTTTTGTGCAAGAATGACTCTAGGCTTGGTAACAGGCATTCTAGGTGGTTGGGTAACCTATTTTTGTTGCATGTTCTAGATTATTGCGGCCATATCCAAATTGGATGGTCCAGCCTGATCACTCTCTTGATCAACGAAGGACAAGGGATTAGTGCATGTGTGATATATGTCTTCTAGGGTTGCTTGAGTGTCACTAATTTGATCCTTGTCCATATGGACTGCTCTATTAAGAGTGCCAATATTAGTATTGAGAAACTTCCAAAAATGTTCCATGTTCTCAAAAGTAACAACTCCTCCTAGAGACATTTTAGGGGATGAGGATCCTTCCTCTCTAACAGTTTCTCTTTGTTCATTTCCTTCAACAAACTCTTCTTCTTGTTGGTCTAGGGTTCCTTCTTCCTGAATTGGGTCTTCAGGAAGGACATCTAGTTTATTTACTAGTTTTCCTAACCAATCTTCTTCTACTTCAGTTTGTTTTCCATTCCTAAGTCTAGTCATTATGCTTAAACTTAGATTTTAGCAAATATATATATATATATATATATATATATATATATATATATATATGTGTGTGTGTGTGTGTGTGTGTGTTATATTTGCAATAAATTTGGGAGGTATATATTTTAATTATATACCTACTATAATACTTAAAAGAAAATGTTTTGATTTTTGTTATATTTTTGTTTTGTTTTTGTGTTTTTTTTTATATTTATAATATTATAAAGACAACAAACAATACACCAAATGTAAGAAATACTAGTAATAAAGAAATGGCTTAATTGTCTATAAATAGTTTATGGATATCATTGATGGGATCAAGTTCATCAGGAGTCATGAAATGCTCCTCTTCAAATTGGAAATTGTTTTTCAAGAATTTGACAAAGTGTGCTATGGTGATATTATCTGCTTCATACTCGAACTTGTAAAAATAGATTTCATGGCAATACTCTCGATATAACACAACTCTAGGAACTCTATTCCATATTTTTCTATCCATAAGAATGACCTCTTGATCCTCTATAAGAGATAGAAATTTATGTACTACAACTGCGTTCTCAAGGTATTCCTCAAAGGTGTACAATTCGAAAGACACAAGTGCTCTTTTATCAGCTAACCACCTATGGCAAGCTCTCTGAAGTTCATGGTACAAAGTTACCTGATCAGGATCCAGGATTCTATCTAGGACAAAACTCTTAATTTTCCTAAGTTATGTTGACCTAGATTAAATAATACCCAATCTCCTATCAAGTTCGTCCCACAAAGGTTGAACCCTATTTGTTTGAGGTACTCTAAGTACAGAAGTAATCTCTATGGCTATTAATTGATTTTCAACATTAATGGTGACAGCTCATATTTTATTATAATCTACCATCTAAATATGATATGCAACTTAAATTGTTTGTCTGATGATTCTAATTGCATTTATGTTATTTTATTTTATTTTTATTTTTTTTGGATTATTTTCAAAAGGTTTTTACTTTTCACGTCGGGTTCACCAAAATGTATCGCTCCAAAATTTTTGCATCCTTACCTTCAGGCTATAGGATCCATGCCCGGAAGGGGGATGCGAGAAGGATGGGACAATACCTCGGACTGAGAGGCCCTTTGAAGGTTGCGCCTCTCGGGGGATGGGTATAAGGGTGAATTTTCGACGGATGGTGGGTTCACTAGGAAACTTTTGAGTGGCAGTTTCCATGCCTAGGTTGAGAGTAGGTTTGATGTGTTCATTTTGTATTTTAATCATTCAATTCCTAGGTTTGTCCAAGATGAATCTAAGCTATTATATATGCCAATGTTGATTTATATGGGTGCAGAAAACATGAATAAGTGCTAAACATAGAAAGTGTGTTAAATAAAATAGAATGTACCATATTCTGGATGTTTGATGAAAATTCTAAGATTTGTAGAAGTCCAGATCATCTCAAATCTTACATAATCATCTGAGATTGCATAGAATCATCTCAGATCATAGCTGATCATCTGAGATCAGACGAGATCATTATCGAACTGACGAATTCATCAGACGAATTCATCAAAAACCTGCAATCATAGAAACAGATACCAAAAACTAAAAATGTGACTGCAAAAGCAAGGGAAATGATAGAAATGACAACAAACTTGCCTAAATGATAAATCCAGATAACAATAAAAGGAAATACATTAATTTGACAATTTATTTTAACTTTATCATGCACCTATGCTAAATGAGGTGAACTCTAGGATGCAGAAACAAAATAAACTAAGTTAATGCATAAAAAATGAAGATAGAAGATAAAGAAATGCAAACTCCGGGCTTTGATTGCCCCCAATCTGGACTACAATCGAGATCGACTCTAATCATATGAGATCATTGCCGATCTACAATAGGATCATCTGAAATCGTCTGGAATCGCCTACGATGATCCGAGCTTGCTCCGACTAAAAAATAGTAAAATTCCTACAAGAAAACTTGAAATACGCAATGCAAATGAAGGTGTGAAGGTGTTCTAATGCATGAAAAGTTAAAGTTGCAAAGAAATCAGTCAGCCAATGGGATAAACTGAGAAAATCCTAGTTTATATAGCATTAGGGAGAGGTTAGGAGGTTGGAGATCACCCCAATTTGGGAGATCTCCAATGGGGGAGACTCTAACCACGTAGACACGCTTTCTTCCCAAGTTAGAGAAGCTGTTGAACATAAGCTAATTATGAAAATTTGGTTTTGGGACAAAATCGTCTGGATGTTCTGTTCCAAATGAATTCGTCAGATCTGGGACAATTTTGTCTGATCATCGACGATATCGTCCAATGGTCAAAACAAATCCTAAAAATGGCACAAAAAATGAGGGGAGTGGGTAACGGGCGGTTAATGGGTGGTTTGGAGTTAAAATTCAAATTTTTATCTTTTACTAAGGGTTTAACTGCACCAATTTTAGGGTGCTACATATGGAATAGACTAAATTTTAAGAACCTTTCCTTGGCTAAGCTGGCAGGTCTTAGGAGGATGGAAGAATATTCAAGGAATATTAGAGAGTAGGGATTCGTGAAGGAGCTTCTTTTTGAGGAATCTAAGGCTACAAAATACCTTGTTGAATGGGAACTAAGGGAAGAAATTTTTTGAAAACAAAAGCTTGAGTAGATTGGCTTCAGGAAGGGGATAGGAACACAACATTCTTTTATAATTTAGTTAAGGCTCACCATAATGGTAACCTGATTACCTCTCTTGTGAATTCTCAAGGTGCCCTGCTCTCTTCTTTCAAGGATATTTCAAAAGAGACTAAGAGGTATTTTTCCTCTCTTCAAGGACTCCCTATCAGATGATGAAAATGAAAAGCTTATTCTAAACTGTATTCCAACGATTGTTTCTAGAGATATGAATGAGCACTTGATGGGTCCAATTTCCCTTGAGGAGTTGGAAAATGTTGTATTCAAGATGAAAAAAAGAAAAAACCTAGGCCCAGATGGATTCCTGAATGAGTTTTATCAAGAGTTTTAGAATTTAATCAAATTTGATCTTTTGGAGGTGGTCCATGAGTCCCAAAAGAACAAACAGATGCTAAGGGCCCTAAATGCTACCTTTGTGGTGCTTATACCCAAAAAAGAGGGAGAAAATTCCTTGGATATATTCAGGACTATTGCTCTCTGTAATTTTGTGTATAAGATCATCACAAAAATTATTGCGAAGAGGCTAAAGATATGGTTGAGCAAAATCATCTCTGAGGAGCAAGGAGGGTTTGTTGCTAGCAAAAAAATATTGGATGGGGTTGTTATTGCTACAAAAGCTATTCACTCAATGGCAACTTCTAAGGAGAAAACTATGTTTATTAAGTTGGACATGGCCAAATCCTATGATCGGGTCAGATGGTCCTTTCTTCAAAAATTTCTTACTACTTTTGGATTTGAGGAGGAATGGATTAAATGGGTGATGAGCTATGTTTATTATTACTCATTCTCTGTTCTTGTTAATAATGAGCCATCAAATATATTTGAGGCCTCAAGGGAATTGAGGCAAGGATATCCTTTATCTCCTTATTTGTTTATCATTATGGTGAAAGGGTTGGGAATATTGCTCAAGTCTCAAGTCATGCAGAGTCTCATTCAGGGGTGGAAGTAGGATAGTAGTTTGCCACCTTTTCCCACATTTAATTTGTTGATGATATTGCTTTGTTGGGAGTTGCCACTATTAGGGAAGCTGGCAATATTAGATAGTCTCTTGACATATATCTTGGTGCTTTTGGACAGTTGATTAATGAGGAAAAGTCTTCTATTTTCTTCTTCAATACCCCTCCTCTTATTCAAGCCAGGATTGCTCGCATTCTAAGATTCTAGGTTGGGACTCCCCCTTCATTTATCTTGGTATTCCAATTTCATCTCACCCTCTACCTAGATCTTCTTAGCAGTCTATGCTTGATAAGTTTATAAGGAAGGTGAATCACTGGACTTTCAGAAGGCTATCCACTGCAGGTAGAGTTTTTCTTTTAAAATCTATTGTTCAAGCTTTACCCATTTATAGATGTTTTGTATAAATAGCTCCCTCTCACTTCATCAAGTACATGGATGCTTTGTCAAGATAGTTTTTTATTTTCTAGAAAACTTGATCTATCTAAATGGAGTTTGGTTAGGTGGGATTCTATATGTAGGCCGATGTAAGAGGGAGGCCTTGGGTTGCGACAGACAGCTCCTTTTGGGTAGGCTTTGGTTGCAAAACTTTATTGGAGATGGTGTACCTCTCAAGATCATATTTGGGCTAAAATATTATCTTGTAAATACTTGAAATGTATTTCTGAAGCTAAAATTCCTAGAGTTAGCTTGGTTAGGAAAGGTTCAATTATCTGGGACACTCTGAAAAGAGGAGCTAATTTAATCAAGAAGGGTTTGTTATGGATTTGTAATCAGGGATCAAATACTCTTTTTTGGGAGGATTCTTGGGATGGCCACCCTCCTATCTTGAATCAATATCCTAGGTTACGTTTCCTAAGCATTTTTTTCTTGGAAGCAGGCTGGTCTCATGTAGAGGACTTTAAAAAAATCCAGTCTTTTGGAAATATAGAGATGTACAAGTGGAAAGATCCACAAGAATGGCCCCATGGGGGACTGGCCAAGGACAGAGAGGTGCTTGCTCTTATTCTTATGGGGAGGCCTTGTTATTAATTGAGGGATAAAGATATTCTGACTTGGAACCCTGATCCTAAAGGAACCTACTCGGTAGCCTATGGTTATCAGGTTCTTGATAAGCAAAAGTATGGGAGTCTTCCTATCACTTGGTGGAAAAAGATGTGGAACAAATTTTCCTAGTCAAAATGTAACTTCTTTCTCTAGTTGGTAGCTCATAATAAATGCTTCACTTGGGATAATGTGAGGAAGAGGGGATTTTAGGGTCCCTATTTTTGTGTCCTTTGTAGTAAGAATGAGGATGACTCTTCTCATTTATTTTTCCAATGCTCCTTTGCCAGAGACATTTGGCACCATTGGTGGAGTGCCTAGAACCATCCATGTTTTCATGTACTATCCTTGGCAGAGTTTTGGAGTAGTCTAGGCAGACCTATGGCCAAGGTCCCCTTCCTTTGGGTGGCTTGGAATTTGGGCCCTTCTTGCATCATCTAGAAAATTTGGCTTGAATAGAACCGACGCATATTTTAGGGTGGTTATTTGGTTGTTCAACAGATCTGGTAAAGAACCCTATATATGGTTCAGGAAACCATCCATAGAAAATGTGATGTGGACACTCTTTTGTATTCTAAGGAGGAGAAGGTACAACAATCCCTTGGTATCTTTGGGGATGGTGTGAACTCTTCTATCCCTAGTAGGGTTCCTCAACTCAGCAAGAAGGTTAGGAGATATGGTAGGTGGAGGCCACCCCCTAGAGGAGTTTTAAAAATTAATACTGATGGATCGTCCAGGGGTAATCTTGGACATGCTGGCATTGGTGGTGTTGGGAAATATTCTACTGGTGGTTTTAGTTTTTTATTTTCCATTTATAAAGGTGTTCACTCTGAAGCACCCTAAAATTGGCATAGTGAAATCTTAATAATTACATTTACTCTAGTAAATAATTCAAATTCAAATTTTAACCTCCCAAACCGCTCGTTAACCATCGCTTAATCCATTTCCCCCTTTCCTGTACCATTTTTAGAGGTTGTTTTGATCGTTTGATGATATCGTCGTCGATCAGACGATATCGCCCCAGATCTGACAATTTCATCTGGGCTAGGACGTCCAGATGATCTTGTCTCAAAACTGATTTTGCACAATTAGCTTCTATTCCAACGAGTCTCTAATCCAGGCAAAAGCGTGTCTACGTCGTTAGAGACCCTCTCCCATTGGAGATCTCCCAAATAGGGATGATCTCCAACCTCCTAACATCCCTCCTAAGTCTATTTAATCCTAAGCCCTTCCCTTAGCACCCCCCTAGCTGAAATTCTCTATAAACTGACTTCATACTCACTAAGACATCCCAAATTGATATTTGCAGTAGTTTTATACAATTTTTGTTGCAAGTACCTTAGTGTTTTTCATCTGGAGCAAGCTTACATCATCACAGACGATCTTGTCGAATCAGGGACGATTTTGTACCAATGCGAGACGATTTCGACTGTAGTCAACATTGAGGCAATCAGTGCCTAAAGTTTGCATTTCTTCATCTTTTAATCTGCTTTTTTATGCTGTAATTAGCTAGTTTATTCAGTATTTTATGCTATTCTGCATTTTGGAGTTCACCCATCTAGATCAAATGCATAATTAAGTCATAATTATTATCTAATCAGTATGATGCATTCATATTTTTGTTCACAATTCTTAGTTTGATATTGTTACTTTCATTTTACACTGTTTCCCTCTGTTAGAATAGTGGTATTTTCTATGTTTTGCACCTATTTCTCTATTTGTAGGTCTCTGACGAATTCGTCAGATCTTATACGATCTTGTCTGATCTCAGACGATCCTATCAAATCAGAGGCGATCCTGACTGCTTCAAGAATCATAATCTTCATCAAACATCCAGATCAGGTATTTTCTTTTAATATTCCTTAATTTCTTTGTTTTATGTCTTAATTCTATTTTCTGTCTTAATTCTATTTTTTGTATTCATTTAATCTACATCTTCATATAGAATAGCTTAGACGCATTTTGGCAAAACCTAGGACTTGAATGCTTAAGGCTAAAATGAACACATAAAACACATTCCCAACCTAGGCGTGGAAACTGTCATTAAATGTTTCCTAGTGAACCCACCATCCGTCAAAAAATCACCAATATACACCTCCCTCGAGAGGCGGGACCTTCGCAAGGCCTCTCAGTCCGAGGTACCGCACCATCCTTTTCACATCCCCATTTCGAGCCCAGATCCTATAGCCTTAAGGTAAGGGTGTGAAAAATTTGGAGCGATACATTTTGGTGAACCCGACGTGAATGCATTGTAAACCTTTTAAAAATAAAACAACAAAAACATAGATGCATTTCAAATCATTTAAAATTAATAAGTTATATATCATGTTTAAATGGTAGCTCCTAATAAAATATTATCAGTTACTATAAATGTTGAAAACCAATTGGTAGCCATAGAAATCAATTATGTGCTTAGTGTGCCTGAAACATATAGAAATCAACTCTTGTGGGACAAACTTGATAGAATACTTAGTGTCATTTCATCTAGGTCAACAAAACTTAAACAAATCAAGAGGCTTGTCCTAGATAGAATCCTGGATCCTCATCAACTTGTCTTTTATCATGAACTTCAGAGAGCCTGCCATAGATGGTTAGCTTATAGGAAAGCTCTTGTGTCTTCAAAAATTTTCACTTTTGAGGAATACCTCAAGAACACAGTTGTGGTACGACAATTTCTAGTTCATATAGACTCCCAAGAAACTGATCTTATGATTAGAAGAAGATGGAACAACATTCCTAGAGCTATGTTGTATCGTGAATATTGTCGTGAGAATTATTATTATCAATCAGAATCTAAAATACATGGTATTTCTATAGCCCTTTTCATTAAATTTTTGAAGGAAAACTTTCAATTTGAAGAACACTTTATGAATCCTAAAGAACTCGAGCCCATTAATGATATTTATAAATTGTTTATAGAAAACTAGATCATTACTTTTAGTATTATTTCTTGCATTTATTGTGTTGTTTATATTTACAATATTATTTCAAAAACAAAGAAAAACCAAAGAAAAACTAAAAAACATAACAAAAACCAAAACATTTCATTTTAAATATTGTAGTAGGTATATAATTAATATATACCTCTTAATCTTGTTGCATATATATATATATATATATATATATATATATATATATATATATATATTTGCTGAAATCTAAAATTAAGCACAATGCCTAAACCTAGGAATGGTAAACAAACTAAAGGAGAAGAAGAGGATTGGTTAGGAGATAAAACTAGAGACCCAAATGTCCTTCCTGAAGATCCAATTTTGGAATGAAAAACTCTAGACCAACCAGAAGATGACCTAGGTGAAGATAATGAACAAGAAGAAAGTGTTAAAGAGGATGGATCCTCATCCCCTAGAGTAGCTCCAGATGGAACTATTGCTTTTGACAACGTAGATCATTTTCAGAAATTTCTCAATGATAACATTGACGCTCTTAATGTGGCAGTTCGTATTGATAAAGGGCAAATTAGTGACACTCAAGCAGCCATGGAACATATGTTTGATGTGTGCACTAATCCCTTGTCTTTCATTGATCAAGAAAGTGATAAGGCTGGACCATCCAATACATATATGGTCGCTATGATTCAAAACATGTCAAAAAAATAGGTTACCCAACCTCCTAAGGAACCGGTTATTCAACCTAAAATAATTCCCACACAAAAGAAAACTTCCTTCACTACTTTACTTCGCCAAACTATTGATCAATATGCTTCAAGTAAAAAAAAACCTAAAACGAAGCCAAACACCAATTTTCAACAATCTGGAATACAGCATAATACAACTTCAAAATTCCTTCATAACACTTTTTCTACCAATAATTTACACAATAGCAACATAGCATCTAATCTTCATGTCCCTCCATCATATGCTCACAAAACCCATATCAATGCCCTACCGAACCAATATGGTGGGCAAACTAGTAATCTGGAAGCCATGGTGAAACAATTAGCTTTGTGTATGGACCAGATAGATCCTTACCATCCCTTGTATAATTATCAAGAGATATGTAGTCAACCTTTGGATCCCATAGTTGTAGCACAACCATACCCTAAGCATTTTCCCATGCCCATCTTGCATATATATAAAGGAATCGAAGATCCCATAGAGCATCTTCGCATGTTTAAGATAGCATGTCATGATATATCACATGATGACTTGCTATTACTAAAAATGTTCCCAAAAGGTTTAGGTGGAATGGCATTAGAGTGGTACTATCAATTGCCCACTCATTCTTTGAGAAACTTTGAAGAAACAGCCGAATATTTTGTCCATGAATTCAGTGCCTACATCGAGAGGCATGTAACCATTAAAGATCTATACAACTTAAAACAAGACAAAGATGAATGTTTTGCTGATTTCTTAGCTAGATGGAGGCAATTGACAGGAAAACTGCACTTTGTGCTACCTTATAGGGAAATGTTGGACATTTTTATCAATAATTTACAAGAACAAATATCTTATGAGCTATCAACTGCTACTTTAACTACCTTCGATCAAGCTATAGATTTAGCTCGAAGAGTAGAAGATGCCCTCATTAGGAGAGGTCAACTTAGGAAGAATGATGATGAGAAAACATCCCGAAATCAATATAAAAATAAGCAAGTTGTTGGTGACGGAGTCACTGACAGTAGAAATGTTGCTAATATCAATGCAACGAAGACAATAGAAAAATTTATATTGAAACCGCCTGACAAACCTCCTCGAGAATTTACTAGATTGAATCAATCGTTATCAACTATTTTACCTCAATTACTTGAAAGAGGTTTGATCCAATTACCAGCTATCCGGGAACCTGATCCAACTATACCCGGATACAGAGCTGACTTACACTATGATTTCCATAGAGGACTTGGACACTCTACCAACGCTTGTAAAAGGTTGAAACATAAAATACAGGATCTAATTGATAATAATGAAATGGAGGTGCAAGCCTTCCAACCTAAAAAAAATGCTCCTAATAATGCTCAAAAGACCATTCCCCAAAATCAAAATCAAAATGCTAATCAATCATTAGACATATTTCAACACCCTTTACCAAGACATGGTAAAGAGGTGGCCAATCAAATTGAACATCATAATGTTCCTCCTCCTACCCGATATGTAGGAACCATTAGCAGACAATTACCTATTCAGGATCCTCAAATATTTGACACAACCTTATCCTTGGTTATGACCAGGCCCCTACATAATATTCCAACTTCAGATTCTAGTGATATAGAATCAGATACTAAAAGTGAAATTGACATCACTTCAAACCAATCGAATAGTTTTGAAAATGAATCAGATCCTATTCAACCCATCACAGATGCTATGGTTCCAAAAGAACCATTTCCTAGAAGAGTTACTACTTGACCTTCTTCTAATCAATTCCTTTCTAATGAACAAGCCATCAACACTCAACTGAGACCAGTTCAACGTCCTTATTATAACATTGTAGGTACCATTGGAGTCGTTACCTAACAACAGGCTCAAAATTCTCAACAAGAACCAAATCAGAATGATGGATCAGTTCCATTTGTTTTGAAAAATCCCAATAAAGGGAATCATGCTTCCCATGTTCAACTTAAACCCTCTTACAATATTAATGAGCAATTATCCAATACTACAGCTAGAATTTCCCTTTTGGATTTATTAAGATCTTCTCCTACCCATAGGGATGAGTTGATGCTTACATTAAGCCAAATTATGGTACCTCAAAACATTCAACCTAAAGCTATGGCCAATACTATCATCACTCGAGAAGTGGATTGCATTGATTTTCAGGATAAAGATATCCCACAACATAGTTTACATAAGGATAATCCCTTATACATTACGACTCTAATTGGAGATGTAGCTGTCAAACGAGTTCTGATTGATAATGGCTCATCTCTAAACATTTGCACTCTTGACTTCTACCAAATATTTGGCTTTAGAAGTGATGAAATGAAGAAAACTGACATGATTATCAAAGCTTTTAATGACAAAACACAAGAAACGTGTGGAGTTATCACTATCCCATTACAAGTTGGTCCTCGAAATCTAGATACCACTATGTTTATTTTAAATTGCCCCATATCGTACAATATACTCTTGGGTCATCCTTGGATCAATGCAATGCAGGCTGTCCCATCAACTTTACACCAATGTGTTAAATTCAAATTTAAAAATTAGTTGGTCACTATCCATGGTGACCCTAGACCCTTTGATATGTGTGCTTTGGCAGAACCTGTTGGAGTGCAATTTTGCCCTGCTCTATCATCCACACATCCTAATTCTTATTTTTTATCTAAAACTGTGAAACACACACCCATAACTTCACCTATTTTCCCTCCATTAATTTCATCCTCCTATATAGATCAACAATCTTCTAAACAAACCACTCTAGAACCTCAAAAATATCTTAAATCTACAACCAATCCTTCATGTTCTATCCCTATAATTTCAAAACCTATAGACCTATCTATTAACAATTCCACATTATCAACATATATCATATCTTCCACATCTAAAGGTATAGGGAATGATCCTTCTACATCTTATGCTCTTTCTGATGAACTTTTACCAGATTTATCCACAACCTTAATATCAGAAAAAACAAATGCTTTCATGCAAGATTCAATTCTTTTAAATAGCTTGCTGCCATATCCTCGTAATTTGGGCCTCCCACAACCTATGGGAAGTACTTACCAAGTTAGGAGTTGTGCCTTCATTTATAAAGGATATGACTGGGGAAGAATCCCTCGGAATATCAAAACTCATAAGGAAGGATATGCTCGGTGTTATTTTACCAATGAATATATTAAAGCTAAACCCATGATGCTTAAAATGGGATATAAAGGGAAAGGCTTGGGACCTTTCCAAAATGGCATGAAAGAACCTTTCGAGGTAGAACCGTGGCCTGCCCGCTATGGTGTGGGCCTATTTCCTAGTAAGGGTCAACCCTTTCCTTTTGAAGATGATGATCAACTCATATGTTATCAAGATTATTTGGATAGGCGTGATGAATCGCCTCTAAAAAATCAGCCATTTACATGTAACATGCTATCCATAGCTTACCCTGAAATGATTGTTGACTCCGATGAGGAGTTGGAAGGAGATATCTTCCACGACGTCTCTGTTGAAGAGATGTTACACAATGGATTTTATTTTGATGGTTCTATACCAACTATAGCCCAACTTGAGACCACTAATCCTCAAGATGAATTATCCAAATTAACCTTACAAGAATTACAATAATTGGGCGTTTCATCCGCCCCACCTAATTTTGAAAGAGATCTACAAATGGAGGTAGAAAACGTCATTAAAATTAACATTGGAACTGAGGATAATCCTCACATAATAAATATTGGATCAGAATTAAGTCAAGAAAAACAAGAGCAATACATTGCATTCCTTAAAGAGTATGAAGATGTCTTCGCTTGGACATATGAAGATATGTCAGGTCTAGACCCTTCTATAGTCATGCATCATCTAGTGGTCCATCCGGATGCTAAACCTGTTAAACAAAAACTTAGAAAAATGCATCCCAAAATGGCCTTACTAATCACAAGAGAACTAGAAAAATTGTTGAAGGTTATTTTTATACAAGAACTCAGTCAGCTGGAACTCCTAGATGAAAAACGCATCAATGCTTTGGAGCATCTCCGTGCCTACCAAAACAAGCTTAAAAGATCATATGCTAAAAAATTTCGTCATCGATCCTTTGAGATCGACGACCTTGTTTTAAAAGAAAATAAAAAAAATACAAATGCAACTAAGGACCTTAAAGGTAAATTTGAGCCCAACTGGCTTGCACCATACATTATCACGGCTAAATTTGAATCAGGAGCATACAAATTATCTAACTTAGATGGTAAAGAACTTAAAGAACCCATGAATATTTTGCTTCTTAAACGTTACTATGTATAAATTTGGTCATTTCATCCTTGTATATATTTGTTTAAAATATTTCAAAAACACTATCTTGTATTTCTTTCAATTTATAAATTCAAAAACACCAAAAACATTCATAATCATCAAAATATTCAAAACTACCTATTGTATTTATGGCACTTGTTAATTTTTTTCAAAAACAAAAATGATAAAAATAAAAACAGCAATATTCTTGACTCTTTCGAAACCAAAACAACATAAAAGAAGAAAGAAAGAGTCAACATTCTCAAAATTTCTCAAAACAGTATCTATATCTATATTTTTCACACCCTTACATTTAGGCTATAAGATCCATGCCCGAAAGGGGGATGTGAAAAGGATGGTGCGGTACCTTGGACTGAGAGGCCTTGTGAAGGTCCCGCCTTTTGGGGGAGGTGTATATTGGTGATTTTTCGACGGATGGTGGGTTCACCAAGAAACATTTAATGGCAGTTTTCATGCCTAGGTTGGGAATGTGTTTTATGTGCTCGTTTTAGCCTTAAGCATTCAAGTCCTAGGTTTGGCCAAAATGCGTCTAAGCTATTCTATATGAAGATGCAGATTAAATGAATACAAAAAACAAAATTAAGATAGAAAACAGAGAAATTAAGAAATATTAAAAGAAAATACCTAATCCGAATTTCTGATGAAGATTCTGATTCTTGAAGCAGTCAGGATCGCCTCTGATTTGACAGGATCGTCTAAGATCAGACAAGATCGTCTGAGATCTGACGAATTCGTCAGAAACCTGCAAACAGAGAAATAGGTGCAAAACACAAAAAATACCACTATTCTAATAGAGGGAAACATTGTAAAATGAAAGTAACAATATCAAACTAAGAACTGTGAAAAGAAATATGAACGCATCATACTGATTAGATAATAATTATGACTTAATTATGCATTTGATCTAGATGGGTGAACTCCAAAATGCAGAATAGCATAAAATACTGAATAAACTAGCTAATTATAGCATAAAAAAGCAGATTAAAATATGAAGAAATGCAAACTTTAGGCACTAATTGCCTCAATGTTGACTGCAGTCGAAATTGTCTCGCATTGGTACGAAATCATCCCTGATTCGATAGGATTGCCTCCGATCTAAATTGGATCATCTGCGATGATGTAAGCTTGCTTCGACTTAAAAACACTAAGGTACCTGCAACAAAAATTGAATAGAACTATTACAAATATCAATTTAGGGTGTTTTAATGCGTATGAAGTCGAGTTACAGAGAATTTCAGCTAGGGGGGTGCTAAGGGAAGGGCTTAGGTTTAAATAGACTTAGGAGGGAGGTTAGGAGGTTGGAGATCATCCCTATTTGGGAGATCTCCAATGGGGGAGGGTCTCTAACGGTGCAGACACGCTTCTACCTGGATTAAAGACCCGTTGGAACAAAGGCTAATTATGCAAAATCAGTTTAGGGACAAGATCGTCTGGACGTCCTAGCCTAGAAAAAATCGTCAGATCTAAGGTGATATTGTCTTATCGGTGACGATATCATCAAAAGTTCAAAACAACCTCTAAAAATGACATGAGAAAGGGGGAAACGGATTACACGGCGGTTAACGGGCGGTTTGGGAGGTTAAAATTTGAATTTGAATTATTTACTAGAGTAAATGTAATTATTAAGATTTCACTGTGCCAATTTTAGGGTGCTACATTTTGCCCCCTCTTTAGCAAATTTTTCAAAGAAAATACGTTAAAGATGAGTTCTTCTCGATCTACGAGAAGACAAAAATTATTTCCATTTTTAAGTGACGATTCTTGGTCGAATCGTACGACAGCTTACTATGGTTCCCCCTCCATGTTTTTACCCAAATCGAATGTTTGAGGTAAAAACACGGAAAAGCAAAATTATTTTTGAATTATTTTTGAATAAAATTAAGAAAAATAGGGTAAAACCCTAATTCATTTTTACTGTTCATTTTTTCTGGTTTTAGAGCTCTGTAAGAAAAAATGGTGGAGACGGTGCACAGATCAATAGAGGTCCGACGCGGGCTACGGGTAAGAGTCTAAACGTAGTTTAGAATGATTTAATTTGAATTTACATGCTTTTTAGGTGAATTTTAAATGACTTTTTGAGCATCGCGGCCATTTTTGGGCCGTCGACGTCGTCGGGATGAAATCATCCCGATTTCGACGAAATCATCTCAAGTTTGCCGATTTCATCTAAATCAACACTTATTTGGTTCATTCAAATCACTTGTATCAAATTATCTTGCTCAAACTGGTAAATGAACAATGCAATTGCACACACATTTTGTATTTAAGATATTTTGTGTATCATTATGATAAATCAAGATTGGTAATGAACTCACATACGCACATGGGATTCCTTATAAATATAACTTTTGTCTTTAAGATACTTTGAAATATTTTTGCAAATTGGAATAATTTCATTTAAGAACAGTTGTTTAGTATAAAGCCAACTACATGCATTATCAAAAATCAAAATCATTTTCCAAAACATGCAATAAAGTTACATTTGTATATAACTTTTGACTTTCGCGACGATGGTATAGTTCCAAAACCAAAATTGGACTTTTTATGCCTAGCGCAAGTCCTCATCTTCATATTAAATGTTTATTTTCAAAAATTAAAAATCAACCATGCAATAAAACTATTATATTATTTTCTTCTTTGGATTTCGCGATGATGGTATAATTTTATACCTACATATTCTATGCCTAGCGCAAACCATTGTACCAATTTTATTCTTCATTTTCTTTAAAATCATAAAAACATATGACTTAAATCATTATGTTACACAATTATGCTTTAAAACAAACAAACACTTATTCTATTTCATGTCATTATGTCAAAATTCAACTTTGCAACCACGGTATAATTCCTAGGGAATTATTCAACAATTTTATCACACTTAGGAATTTATGCCTAGCAAAAATCATTTTAAAATATTTCATGCATAATATTTTCATGGAAATCTGATAACAAAATCATCATCCTCCTCATTTGCATCATCACAACATCTAAAGTCTTAAGACAGTCTCTAAGTACTCTTTTACTTTTAACAATATTTCTATATTGGGATTAGCTTGATGACCAAGTGAGTGGCGACTCCATGAAATGGTCTATAATAGCGACAATTTCCTTTGAAATTATTGTTAGAAGTCTCTTTTTATCTTTTATCACATCACATATTTACAACCAATTTGTTACATTAGACTATTTCATTTAAATTTTACAAGCATGACATTCAAACCATAATATTTCCAATGACATAATTACATGAAACATCAAATCAAATCACTCAAAAATAAAAGCATCATAAAAATACACGAGAAACAAGTCATATGATCAAAAACATATCTCATCTCATATATATATCAACAGTATATATACATCATATCAAAACTGGATTGGTATGCCACAATCTGTACCTCGGCATACTCAATCCTCTATCAAAAATAATAAATGCTATATATCCATCTATACAATGCAATCAGTAGTAGCTAGCCTCGAGAACCCCTTGAGCTCTCAGCCTCATCTCCTCCCCTGCCCTGAGGTGGACGAGGTGGCCCCATCGCAGTATGTGTGGTACTGCGAGTCCTAGTTGTCGATCGAGATGAAGTCCTCATTGACCCAATCTTGATAGGGTCAGCAATGCTAACTGGCAACTGTACCCTCTGACCCTCTGGCACCATCTGGAAGTAGATGCATTGGTAGAACGTAGTCTGAGTAATCGACCATGATAGCTCCTAAGTGCTTGCCCCTCCGCCCCGCGCTCTGAGGTGTGCAATCTCGTCTCTGAGCTGTGTAACCTTAGCTCGATATCATACAACCTCCTCCTGTAGGGTCTACACCTATGCCTGGAGATGGATCATCTTTGCTCGGAGAGTCGCTATCTCGCTACTCTCCCTAGTGTCGACACCCTTGCCCTTATCGGGCGATGGTGGCCTCTCTCTCTATGGAGAAGGGGGTCTCTCCACCCTCCTCTCCCGCTGCCATGGCCTCTCCTACACCTGTGGTCTCCTCTGCTCTCTCCCGTCGTGACCCTGGGCCGCCTCCATAGCCGCCTAACGCTGCATCCCTATCCGATGCATAACTACGTGAATCAAACCTTGAGCCCTCGTCATCCGAGGAGGGCGGATGCTTGCGTACCAGGCATCATAGCCATCGGCTACCCCTACGTCGTCCCCATCCACTAGCTGAATGGGGGCATCATCCGAGTCTTAACTCCAAAAGCACTGCATGTCTGGAGCCCTGCTCACTGTGTTGTTATCTCGGACAGTCCGAGAAAACTTGTAATCCCTGAGAGATGGGATCCCCTGTTGTAGACCAAACTATTGTAAAACTCGATCATACCGATGGAGCTCCACCTCTCCCCTCTCCATCCATATCCAGCAAACTCGCCTGATGCGAGCCAGCTCTTTTCCATCCTCGACCCACCCTGGGTGCTCTCACCATGGCCTCTAGGTGATCTGGTCTAGGACAAGGTCATAAAGTAGTCTCCAGGACATTGATAGGTCAATCTGCCACTGTGACCCTCTCCGGAGCCACTAGTAGAAAACTCAGGGCCTCTCCCCGTCAATCCATGTCAAAGGAAGCCCTATTGGCCTTCGCACTACACTGTGCTCCCAACACCAAACCTGTAGGAGCGATGTCATCACCAGACATCGACCGCCCTTGTACACGACCCCATGCAAGATCCTGTACAGCCGACATAGCACAAAGCTGCCCCAAGCAAATTTGTAACCATGGTCTCGCATATCGCAGATCATATCTGATAGCATCCATGGTACCCTGCACTCGCTCTGGTGGCACAACAGAAGTACACCAACCACTCCGACCAAAACCTATGTGAGTCTAGATGCCCTAGGCATCTGATGCAGTGCCTCGATGTTCACTCTGCCCTTCTCCAGGGCGAAGCTTGGGTCACCACACAACCGCATCATAGCATGGCCCTAATTGGCCGTAGGAGTGATCAACCGTCCTTGTATGGGGATTCTTAGAATCCTCCATACATCCTCTAAAGTGGGAGTCATCTCCCCTGTAGGTAGCCAAAAACAAGAAAAATTCGGATACCATCTCTCTGCTAGGGTTGTTAGTAGCCCCATGTCTGTAGACACTTGTGGCATTTCTGCCACATGCAGTAAGCTGGCCTGTGTCAGCTGATCCTGCTTTGCCTATGTTAGAGCGGCCAAGTCATCTCTCAATCCTCCATATTTCTATTCTCTGCTCTTTAGCAATCCTCTCTACAACATAAAAAAACAACGCAATAAAAAATCATTAATAACAACTCAAGTGCTTAAAAATGCAAGTTAAAATAAATTCCATTTTACAAATGATGATATCGTCCACCATCGAACAATATCGTCCCACATTTGAGCAGAATCGTCTTTGATTTCGCAAGCCGAAATCGTCCCTAATTTGATGAAATCGTCCCCCTTTCGCCGATTTCACCCTTAGATGAAATCGGCGAACTTGAGATGATTTCATCAAAATCGGGACGATTTCATCCTGATGACGTCAATGGCCCAAAAACGGTCGCGATGCTCAAAAATTCATTTAAAATTCACCTAAAAAGCATGTAAATTCAAATTAAATCATTCTAAACTAAGTTTAGACTCTTACCCGTAGCCCGTCTTTGGACCTCTGTTGATTTGTGCGCCGTCTCCACCATTTTTGCTTGCAGAGCTCTAAAACCAAAAAAAATGAACAGTAAAAATGAATTAGGGTTTTACCCTATTTTTCTTAATTTTATTCAAAAATAATTTTGTTTTTTCGTGTTTTTACCTCAAACGTCCGATTTGGGTAAAAACACGAAGGGGGCACCATAGTAAGTTGTCGTACGATTCGACCAAGAATCGTCGCCTAAAAATGGGAATTATTTTTGGCTTCTCATAGATCGAGAACTCATATTTAACGCATTTTATTCGAAAAATTCACTAAAGAGGGGGCAAAATGTAGCACCCTAAAATTGGTGCAGTGAAATCTTAATAATTACATTTACTCTAGTAAATAATTCAAATTCAAATTTTAACCTCCCAAACTGCCCGTTAACCGTCGCTTAATCCGTTTCCCCCTTACTCGCACCATTTTTAGAGGTTGTTTTGACAATTTTACGATATCGTCGCTGATCAGACGATATCGCCCCAGATCTGATGATTTCATCTGGGCTAGGACGTCCAGATGATCTTGTCCCAAAACTAATTTTGCACAATTAGCTTATGTTCCAACGGGTCTTTAATCCGGGCAGAAGCATGTCTGCGTTGTTAGAGACCCTCCCCCATTGGATATCTCCCAAATAGAGATGATCTCCAATCTCCTAACCTGCCTCCTAAGTCTATTTAATTCTAAGCCCTTCCCTTAGCACCCCCCTGGCTGAAATTCTCTGTAAACTGAATTCATACGCACTAAGACATCCCAAATTGATATTTGCAGTGGTTCTATACAATTTTTGTTGCAAGTACCTTAGTGTTTTTCATCCGGAGCAAGCTTACATTGTCGCGGATGATCTTGTTCAGATCGAAGGCGATCCTGTCGAATTAGGGACGATTTCGTACCAATGTGAGATGATTTCGACTGTAGTCAACATTGAGGCAATCAGTGCCTAAAGTTTGCATTTCTTCATCTTTTAATCTGCTTTTTTATGTTGTAATTAGCTAGTTTATTTAGTATTTTATGCTATTCTGCATTTTGGAGTTCACCCATCTAGATCAAATGCATAATTAAGTCATAATTATTATCTAATCAGTATGATGCATTCATATTTCTATTCACAATTCTTAGTTTGATATTGTTACTTTCATTTTACACTATTTCCCTCTGTTAGAATAGTGGTATTTTTTGTGTTTTGCACCTATTTCTCTGTTTGCAAGTTTCTGACAAATTCATCTGACGAATTCGTCAGATCTCAGACGATCTTGTCTGATCTCAGATGATCCTATCAAATCAGAGGTGATCCTGACTGCTTCAAGAATCAAAATCTTCATCAGACATCCGGATCAGGTATTTTCTTTTAATATTCTTTAATTTCTTTGTTTTCTATCTTAATTATGTTTTCTGTATTCATTTAATCTGCATCTTCATATAGAATAGCTTAGACGCATTTTGGCCAAACCTAGGACTTGAATGCTTAAGGCTAAAATGACCACATAAAACACATTCCCAACTTAGGCATAGAAACTGCCATTAAATGTTTCCTGGTGAACCCACCATCCGTCAAAAAATCACCAATATACACCTCCCCCAAGAGGCGGGACCTTTGCAAGGCCTCTCAGTCCGAGGTATCGCACCATCCTTTTCACATCCCCCTTCCGGGCACGGATCCTATAGCCTGAAGGTAAGGGTGTGAAAAATTTGGAGCGATACACACTTCAACAATTTTATGGAAGCTCTTGCAATTCTTGAGGCCTTGCGGAGGTGGTTTTCTCTTGGATGGAATAGGATTATCTAAAAATATGACTCTCAAATTGTGGTTAATATTTTAAACAGTAAAAGGGTGGAGGAAGTTAATTGGCAGTTGGCCTCTTTAGCCATTCAAATTCTCAGAATGAGTGAAGAGTTCAAATTTATATCCTTTGTGCACATTCCAAGGGAATGGAATGTGGTTGTTGATTATATGACCAAAAGGGCTTCTGAGCTGCTAGATCCTGTTGAGAAGCAACACACCCCCACTAAAAAATGAAATTCCATCCTTTGAAAATATTTAATATTCATTTGTTCCGCAGGGACCCTCTTGAGTTTTTTGGTTTAAATTCCCAAATTTGCCTGCTTTCAAATTTTGCCTACATCAAAGTGTCCAAGTAGGCTTGCATATGGCATTGATTTCAATTTAAAATTTTTGAAATTTTGCATGTTAAATGTATTAATTCATATTAATCATTTCAGAAATTTTAATTTTCAATAGTTTTTCTATTTCTGGCCAGCAGACTTCTAAATGCATTTTCTCTTAATCCGTGATGAATTTTTAAGTTCCATTTGCAGATTTGGATACCCTTTGGGCTTATTTAGATGCTTGTAAAGTTTCATCAAATTCTGGGCACTTGGACAAAGTCATTGGAATTAACCTACAAATTTTGGAGAATTTACAAAGTGGAAGAAAAGCTTGGAAGAAATGAAGTGAGGGAAATGTCACGATATCGCGACATGTTCCATTTTTGCGAGGCAAAGCTTGGAAGAAACAAAGTGAGGGAAATGTCACGATTTCATGACATGTTCCATTTTTACGAGGGCAAAGCTTGGAAGAAATGAAGTGAAGGAAATGTCATGATTTCGTGACATGTTCCATTTTTGTGAGGGCAAAATCTTGGAAGAAATGAAGTGAGGGAAATGTCATGATTTCGTGACATGTTCCATTTTTGCGAGGGCAAAAGCTTGGAAGAAATGAAGTGAGGGAAATGTCATGATTTCGTGACATGTTCCATTTTCATGAGGGCAAAAGCTTGGAAGAAATGAAGTGAGGGAAATGTCATGATTTCATGACATGTTCCATTTTGCGAGGGCGAAAGCTTGAAAGAAATGAAGTGAGGGAAATGTCTTGCGATTTCATGACATGTTCCATTTTCGTAAGGGAAAAATCTTGGAAGAAATGAAGTGAAGGAAATGTCATGATTTTGCGACATGTTCCATTTTCATGAGGGCGAAAGCTTGGAAGAAATGAAGTGAGGGAAATGTCATGATTTCACGACATGTTCCATTTTCACGAGGGCGAAAGCTTGGAAGAAATGAAGTGAGGGAAATGTCACGATTTCATGACATGTTCCATTTTTGCGAGGGTGAAAGCTTGGAAGAAATGAAGTGAGGGAAATGTCACGATTTCGTGACATGTTCCATTTTCACGAGGGTGAAAGCTTGGAAGAAATGAAGTGAGGGAAATGTCATGATTTCGTGACATGTTCCATTTTCATGAGGGTGAAAGCTTGTGAGAGAAATGAAGTGAGGGAAATGTCACGATTTCATGACATGTTCCATTTTCACAGGGCGAAAGCTTGGAAGAAATGAAGTGAGGGAAATGTCACGATTTTCGTGACATGTTCCATTTTCACAAGGGCGAAAGCTTGGAAGAAATGAAGTGAGGGAAATGTCACGATTTCGTGACATGTTCCATTTTCGTGAGGGCAAAAGCTTGAAAGAAATGAAGTGAGGGAAATGTCACGATATCGTGACATGTTCCATTTTTGACTTGTCTCATTTTCGTGAGGGCAAAAGCAAGGAAAAATAGCTTGAGGGAAATGTCCCGAAATCGTGACTTGCTTTAGTTTCATGACATCACCCATCCAAAGGAAGTGGAAGCTTTTCAACATAGTCCAAACCCTAGAAATATTTAAATGAAAAGAATTAATTAATTAAATTAATTAATTAATTAAAATGAAAAACATTAAAAATCTAACCTTTGCTTTTCTTTTGCAGAAGGTGATCCGACAGTTGCATAATGGCAGAAGTAATGGTGAGAAAGATAGACAAACCTAAATTTTGGCACAAATCAAGCAAGGACCATCGGATGGGAATAAGAGATGCCAAGATTTCTTAATCTCATCCAAATTTTGCAGATCTGGACGCAAATACAGACTTTAAGGAATTTATCGATGGATCCATTTGTCAAGAAAATTTATGGCAAGTTAGTGACTCATCCAGATTTTGTAGATCTGGCCACAAATACAGACTTTAAGGAATTTGTCGGTGGATCCATTTGTCGGAAAATTTATGGCAAGTCAGTGACTCATCCAGATTTTGTAGATCTGGCCACAAATACAGACTTTAAGGAATTTTCGGTGGATGCATTTGCCAAGAAAATTTATGGCAAAAGTAATGGTGGGCAGAGAATCTCAACTCGAACCAAACAAAGGCGGTTGTGCGAGGATGGAAGGCCTAGGAAGTCAGTGACTCATCCGAATTTTGTAGAAGAATTAATGAGATGCTCTGACGGCTTATCGAAAGATGAACATACATTTACACGTGGTGTCCATTTGATGAGGATCAAACCAAGTCTTATCTCCTCCATTTATGGCAAGATCCACACGAATATTTTTAGAGTAATTAGGGCTTATCAAAACTCTATATAAAAATGCCTTATATTGTAAAGCCTCGATGGTGGGATTTTTATGATAAGATTTAGATATTTGGAAGAAGATATTTTGAAAATATCAGGGTCTATCCTGAGTCTATATATACTTCTCTTGAATGTAAAGTTCAGGATGCGAAAACTTAGAATAAAAGACATTTTAGCAATTTCCTGCAAATCTTGTTTGAATGCTTTGTTCTGGACCTAGGGTTGGTGTGACATCATTTTTCTGTGATAGCATGGCCAGGAGCCTAATCTCTTTCGGATTGTGATAAGTGCATCTTCTTTTTTTTTCGTCTCGCTAAGGTTTATTTATTTTAGTTGTAAATCTGTATTATCAAGATTGAATATGCTACTAGGCTTCATTCCGTTTGTTGTATGCTAGGGAAAATTAAAGATTTAAGGTTCGGGTTTGTTCTAATTGCTCTATCCTCACTATGCGAGCTAGGCTACTAGTGAGAGATACCAGTTGACACCGACTTCCCTTCTATTTATGATTTTCTTTTAGATCTGTGTCATCTCTGTCTTATGCTCTTAGTAGAAGGTGATCTTAGAAAGTTGGACACCTTCCTCTTTGATTGGTTTTATTGTGAAGCTAAATAGTGTAACTAAAATTGGTAGTTTTGATTTTGCAACTAACTTAGATAAGCTTCTCTTTTCTGCCCTACCCTACTCTCTTTGTTCCACCGTTAAATGATCCATTTTTATTTTCTTTCAAATTTGTCTTTTATTTAATCTGCTAAAGCATAAAGAGCTATATCAAAGAACTCATTGTAAATTCGATTGTCAACAAAGATAACAACCGCTAAACATTATTGAACGAAGGTCAAACCCATTGTAAGGTAACAGATAGTCTACTTGAAACTATTCCAGATTTGAAAAAGAGTGAATAGCCATTCGACCCAACTCTGTAACTCACACCTTGGATAACCAGAAAGATCCTAAAGTGAGTGGGATTTATCCCGTATAAGTGTTATTGGTATTTTATGCTCATTCTTCATGGGGTGTGTATGAAAGATGAACCAACATTTAAAATTGGTGCTAGAAGGAGGGCCGATCGAACTCCGTTCAGTATTTGTTAAGGATTGTAAGTTGCTTGTGTAAAGTTGGATTCTACCTACAGAGTAACCAGGTCCCACTCTAGAGCTGGAGAGCTCCTTGTGCCTGAGTTGGAAACCCCAAGGAGAAGCAGCCTCAGAAGGGCCAAGTCTTTGTCCAGCATAGTTTTATCACCACTTGTAGTTCCCACAACTGCAACTCAAAATATCATCGTTAATCAGGTAGTGATGGCAAACTGGTTGGGTTCCACCGCTTTGAATATCCCTGGTGCAGCGCATGATTTACCCAAAAATCCTGAGAAGTATCTTCCTACCTACAAGCATGATGGAATCAGAACAATAGAAGAACACCTAGTGGCATTTAAAAATGCTCTAAAGTTGTTGAATGTGCAGCATGAAGATGTGGCTTGTAGGTTATTCCCATTCACTCTCCGGGAGGGAGCATACGACTAGTTTTTGAATCTTACTAATGACTCTATTACTAGTTGGAATGACCTGGAGAAAGTTTTTGTATCACAATTTGGTGAAGTGATTGACCCCAGTGTGTTATATCAACAGTTTTCCAGCATTAAGAGAGAAATCAATGAGACTGTCAGATCTTTCAACGTCAGGTTTCAAAAAGCTTATGGTAGATTGACGGGTCATTATGTGCCAACTACAGATCTAGCATTGGAAATTTTTAGGAATTCCCTAGATCCAGTGACCTCTATTTTCCTGAAGAGAGATGCCAATATTACTAATCTAATAGAGGCTTATAAAGAAGCTTTGGTTCTTGAAAGACAATTGGGACCTCAACCTTTGAATGCTCCTCAAATTCCCTTTGTTACACAAAATACCCCTATTTTGAATCCCATCCCACATCAAATGATGTTCCCAACATGCCAAACTCCACCGATAGGAAATCCATTGGCTGTAACACATGTTGAACATGTACAGAATACAGAGAAAGAATCTGATAAAACAAGAGTTGAGGAAGTCTCAAAGATGGTCCAAAAGTTGGCAAATGACTTTTTGAGTTTCAAAAGGCAAGTGTCCACCGAGGAAAACTCAAATAGATTTTCTTATCAACAGAATAGATTCACTAGACCACCATATGAACCCAACAAGGATTATAAAGGTAAGGGGCATGAAGTGAATATTTGTGACTTGGCTTTGCCCAACTGGTGCAGGATACACGGAACATCTCAGCATGGGGAATTAGATTGTTTGGAGTTCTGCAATGCCTTTGAAGCTCTATCTGGTGAGTTGGTTTTTCCTAAAAATCAAAGAAATGTTGATGGTCCAAGTTCATCCAAACATAGTGCAGCTATGGTGTTAGATTCATTCACTTTTCTAGATGAGTCAGAGAATGTTGTGGAGATGCCTATGGATGAAGTGCAAGCTTTTCAATAGTATAGAAGGGACAACTACAATCTCAGGAACAAAAATCTGGAGCCTAATACTACATCTACACCTCCAGACAACTCCCATAATGTTCCTCCAGATCCATCTCCAAATAATAACCCACCTCCACCCAAGGGAGGAGATCCAAGAGTACCAGATGGATTTGTTGCTCCACTCAATAAGGGATACAATATAGTGGAGGATATGAAGAAGATCAAGGCTAACATCACTCTTCATGAGTTGGCTCAAATTACTGAACAAAGGGATAATTTGATTAAGACATACTCTGAGCCTACTGCCAAACCTCTAGAAAAGGGGAAGAAGATAGCAAATGCAAATATGGCCATGTATAAAGAAAGGATTGAAGTTCTGCCTTTCCTGCTAACTATCCGTATATTTGGGAAAAATTTACACAACTGTCTGGTGGATTCTGGTGCTTCAGCCAATGTCATGCCTCTAGCCATCTCATCAACAGTTGGGTTTAACCCCTATGAAGTTCGAGAGAAGAGTCATCCAATTGGATAAAATTGAGGTTAAGGTGGTAGGTGAACTTCAAAATATACACATCCAGCT
The DNA here is from genome assembly GCA_028583015.1 of Wollemia nobilis. Lineage (NCBI taxonomy): Eukaryota > Viridiplantae > Streptophyta > Pinopsida > Araucariales > Araucariaceae > Wollemia > Wollemia nobilis. The sequence continues at coordinate 1,556,841 of JAQPPZ010002606.1, forward strand.
AGCATCTGAGCCGAGAGCACAACACAAAATTGACATTCAGGTGGTAGATATTCCTGTGGGATACGGAATGCTTCGAGGAGAGATTGGTCAAAGTCTTTGAATGGGTACTTGGTGACTGATTTTTCACATATGTGGTTGCCTTGGAAAGGTGTTGCAAATCAGTTAAGAATCGAAAGAGAACCTAGATATAAACACATGATCATTGAGTATAATGCCAAGAATGAGACTCTTAATCTTGTTGATGTAGATATCGGGGTTTATAATTTGACAACTGCACAAAAGGAGAAACCTATTAAAGCTCATCTTGATCATGATAATGAAGTTTGGATGCTTCATGTTGATGGAGCTAAGTCTAAGCAAGGTTCTAGTACAGGGGCAGTTCTTAAAGGACCTAAAAATCAGACGTATTTTATGTCTTATCGCTTGCAGTTTCCTTGCACGAATAATTTGGCAGAGTATGAAGCACTAGTGCTGGGATTGAAATTTGCTTTAGATAAAGGTGTAAAAAATATCCAGGTTTTTACAGACTCAGAGTTGGTGGCCAATCAGGTTAGAGGTAAATTTCAGTGCAAGGCATCTTACCTGAAAAGATATAAATACCGAGCATGGGATCTCATGGAGGATTTTGATGCTTTTAATTTGACGCACATTCCTAGAGAAGAGAATTCACTTGCAGATGTTTTAGCTTCATCAACCACAAATCTGAAGCCATTGGAGGAGTTCAAATGGAAGAAATTTTCAATCGAATTAATCCCTTGTCCTTCGGTTCCAGATAACGTAGATAATTTTCAAGTCTTTTTCGATGACCAGCAAATTATAAACTTTTTACAGAATACCAATGCATTTGAAAATACTATAATTGATGATGGTCAAAGGGATACTATGCTGGAAAAGTTTGATGATGAAAAGGGGATAATGAGGTTGAAAGATAATAGAATTCCGAAAGGAATGGTAGAACTTGAGCGACTGTTTGATGTTGACCAAATTAAACAAAGAGTGAGTTTTGGAAATTCTATTGGTGTAGCAGGCAGTGAGACTGAGAAACTGAATGTCGGGACTGAAGAGGATCCCAGACACCTTAAGTTAGCTAAAGCTTGTGACCCTGAAATTAAAAAAAATATGATTGAATTCCTTCACAGGTCCAAGGATGTTATGGCCTGGTCTTATAAAGACCTAAAGGTTTTTGATCCAAAAGTTTACACCCATATAATACCCTTAAAGGAGTTCTGCAAACCCTTTCGATAGAAATAGAGGCATGTCAATGCTTTGTTGGAACCCCTCATCAAGAAGGAGGTGGAGAGATTATTGAGTGTTGCCATTATTTTTCCCATTAGACATTCTACTTGGGTAGCCAATTTAGTGCCGGTTAGAAAGAAGAATGGGGAAATCCGCTTGTGCGTGGATTTTAGAAACTTGAACAAGGCTTCTGAAAAGGATAATTATCCTTTGCCTTCCATGGATGATGTGCTACAAATTGTGAATGGTTCAGAAATGATGTCTTTCTTAGATGGATTTTTGGGGTACAACCAGATACTAGTTGAAAAGGAAGACAGGATGAAAACGGCCTTCACGACCAAGTGGGGAACCTTTGCCTACAAGAGAATGCCATTTGGATTGATAAATGCTGGAGCTACCTTTCAGCGTGCAATGGATCATGCCTTCAAAGGTCTCATGGGTAAGTGCATCGTTGTCTACATGGATGACTTGACAGTTTTTTCTAAATCTCGGTTTGACCACGTGAAGCACTTGGAATCTGTCTTCGACAAATGCAGAGAGTTTGGCATTTCTTTAAACCCAAAGAAGTGTGTTTTTGGTGTAACCGAAGGAAAACTCCTTGGACACTTAATCACCAAAGATGGCATTTCCATGGATCCTGAGAGAGTTGAAGCCATATCGGGGATACCCTTTCCCAACTCTAAGAAAGAGTTAAGATCATTTTTTGGGAAAATTAATTTTGTCAGAAAATTCATCTCTGGCTTTGTGGAAATAGTCAAGCCGCTAAATAACATGTTGAAGGAAACTGCTAAGATTTCCTGGACAATGGAAGCCAAAGCAGCATTCCAAGAGATCAAATCTGCCATCAAACAAGCTCCGAGTCGTTGGTGAGCCCAGATTTTAGTGCAGATTTTTACCTGTACTCTTTTTCTTTTGAACACACACTTGCAGTAGTTTTAACCCAACGAAGAGAAATAGGGGAGCACCCGATTGCCTTCAAAAGTACCAACTTAAAGGGTGCTTGAGCTAAAATACTCTCGCTTGGATAAGCAAGCCTATGCCTTGGTGAGAGCAGTCAAGCAATTCAGACATTACATATTGAGGAGCAAAGTCCATGCTATAGTTCCTGATCCAGCTATCAAATATTTATTAAGCCAGGATGAATTGGGTGAGCTAAGAGGTAATTGGGCCACGAGACTGTAGGAGTACGACTTAGAAATCTGGCCTACAAAATTAATCATAGGACTTGGTTTGTCCTGACATATTGCTGAAATACCTATAGAGGGAGAAATTAATCAGCTGGATTCTGGATTGGATGATTGGTATGGAGATGTCATTCATCTCGTTGAGGTTTGGAATTTGTCCACCTCACCTGAATAGAACTCAAAGAAGAGCACTGAAGCTGAAATCTGCTCATTTTCTACTCAAAGGAGGCAACTTGTACGAGAGAAAACTATGCTTGGCATATTCTTAAGATGCATTTCTCAGAATGAAGTGAATGAGGTGATGTCTAGTTTTCATGAGAAGTTAGGAGTAGGGCATTCCTCAAGTTCTGCTACTGCACACAAGATATTGAGAGCAGGCTATTACTGGCCTACATTGTTTAAAGATGCACATCAACATGTGAGAACTTGCCACCAGTGTCAGATTTTTGCATCCAAGCAGGCTAATCGAGCTCTACCATTACAACCTGTTATAATAGAAAAACCTTTTATGCAATGGGGACTTGACTTTGTAGGTGTGATAAACCCGAATTCATCAGTAGGGCACAAGTATGTTTTAACAACCACTGATTATTGTACAAGATGGGTTGAAGCAACAACCACCATGAAGAGTACAACCCATGAGGTGATCGGATTTTTAGAATCAAATATCATAATGAGGTTTGGAGTTCCTTTGAATTTGGTGTGCGACAACGGACCAGCCTTTCAGTCATTCGAATTTGCAGAGTGGGCATACCAGAAGGGGATAGTCATCAAATTTTCATCCAACTATTATCCCCAAGGTAATGGACTAGCTGAGTCCACAAATAAGAATTTGATGAATGCCATCAAGAAGTCTGTTGTAGACAAACCCGGACAATGGCACACACTATTGAAGTATGCACTTTGGGCTGACAGGATAAGACATAAAGAAGCTCTTAAGACTTCCCCATTTGCTTTGTTGTATGGTACCCAGCCCATCATTCCTATCTCTTTAAAATTGCCCACTTATCAATTTGCTTTAGATTACTTTGATGATCATGCAGATGCAGAAGCTCATGTATTGGACTTAATTAATTTGTAGGATGAATGAATTCAAGCCTTGGAGCATTTTAGTCGACACCAAGAGACAGTCAAGCGCTGGTTTGACAAAAGAGCCAGAGTAAAGGCCTTCAGACTTGCAGACCTGGTGCTTCTATGGGACAAAGCCCATGAAAAGAAAGGTAAACACACCAAGTTGCAACCTCTATGGATAGGGCCATACCAGATTGCCGAAATCCTAGGTAATAATGCATTTCATCTACAGGACCTGGAAGGTAATTTTTTGAACCTTCCTATCAATGGTCAATATCTGAAGCATTATTTCTCAGCTGTTCCATCCACTACATCATTTGAGTAATCACAAAGACTTTGTGCATATGTATATATTGTAAATAAAGTTTGAAGTAGTATGTTTTTATTTTTGTTTTATTTAAAGTTTGAAGTTCTGTGTTTTATCTTTTGAGGTCTATGCAAATTTATCTTTAACTGGTGGCCTTTTTCCCTCCTCTTTAGCTTTTAAATCATGTTTGTTTAAGTTTTTTCCTAAACAACAAAACACAAATCAACATTTAAAATTGGCGCTAGTGTGTTTTTATTTTGTTTTATTTTAAGGTTGAAGTAGTGTGTTTTCATTTTGTTTTATTTTTGTTAAGAGATAGTCTGCTAGAACTAAAAAGTGGGACTACTTGTTATTTAGAACAACAGTAGAAAGATAATTGGATTTTGTATCTTGCTTGCCACAATTATTTTGATTATAAAGAAACTACTATACTGTTTGGCTGAAGAACTCCTAGGGAATCCAAGAAAAGTTGGTCATGAGAGGGGACTCCGATTCATAAAATTATTTTAAGTGTCCAAGGAGGCTATTGGTACCCGGGCTGAAACAGTTAGTCGATCAATTGCTCGATCAATAAAAAAAAAAAATTAGCAAGGCATTCCAGCTATCGGTATCTTTCAAAAGAAAAAGAGAGAGAAGGTGAAAGTTGGGCAAGCCAACATAAAACTGGCACTCTTTTCTGCACATAGCCAAGGCTCCCGAAGGATACATCTCAAACGTGTTCACCAAGCTATAGATGCCACCTCATAGTTGTGAATCAGGGTCTTGAAAATCTAAAGAGTAACTCTGTCGGGGTTGTAAAAGGCTAAACTAGTAAACAGAGCTCTACTCGGTTTCCCCTACACAATCTAAATAGCTGATCAATCCATAGTAAGCATTCGAAGCCCCGGTCATCCTTGAAGGAAGGTTTATACGCTTATAATCGCACATAAGAATCTTCCTTAAGTGGTTCAACCTAGTATGTCCTTGGGAAACTTTAACAACTATCAGATAGTAGTTAAATCATTTTAGAAAATATTTGTGGCAAAGCATGGTACATAGTCTAAATTGTTTTAAAACTAGAGTTCTGGATTCTAAATAGTGCTACTATTTTCCCCGTAGATATCGCCATTTGTTGAGAAGCAACACACCCCCACTAAAAAAATGAAATTCCATCCTTTGAAAATATTTAATATTCATTTGTTCCGTAGGGACCCTCTTGAGTTTTTCGGTTTTAATTCCAAATTTTGCTTGCATCCTTTTTCAAATTTCGCCTACATCAAAGTGTCCAAGTAGGCTTGCATATGGCATTGATTTCAATTTAAAATTTCTGAAATTTTGCATGTTAAATGTATTAATTCATATTAATCATTTCAGAAATTTTAATTTTCAATAGTTTTTCTATTTCTGGCCAGCAGACTTCTAAATGCATTTTCTCTTAATCCGTGATGAATTTTTTAAGTTCCATTTGCAGATTTGGATACCCTTTAGGCTTATTTAGATGCTTGTAAAGTTTCATCAAATTCTAGGCACTTGGACAAAGTCATTGGAATTAACCTACAATTTTTGGAGAATTTACAAAGTGGAAGAAAAGCTTGAAGAAATGAAGTGAGGGAAATGTCGCGATATCGCGACATGTTCCATTTTCGTGAGGGCAAAGCTTGGAAGAAATGAAGTGAGGGAAATGTCACGATTTCATGACATGTTCCATTTTTGCGAGGGCGAAAGCTTGGAAGAAATGAAGTGAGGGAAATGTCACGATTTCGTGACATGTTCCATTTTCATGAGGGCAAAAGCTTGGAAGAAATGAAGTGAGGGAAATGTCACGATTTCGTGACATGTTCCATTTTCACGAGGGCGAAAGCTTGGAAGAAATGAAGTGAGGGAAATGTCACGATTTCGTGACATGTTCCATTTTTGTGAGGGCAAAGCTTGGAAGAAATGAAGTGAGGGAAATGTCACGATTTCATGACATGTTCCATTTTCACGAGGGCGAAATCTTGGAAGAAATGAAGTGAGGGAAATGTCACGATTTCGTGACATGTTCCATTTTCATGAGGGCGAAATCTTGGAAGAAATGAAGTGAGGGAAATGTCACGATTTCATGACATGTTCCATTTTAGAGGACAAAAGTGGAGGAAATGTCACGATTTTTCGACATGTTCCATTTTCACGAGGGAAAATCTTGGAAGAAATGAAGTGAGGGAAATGTCACGATTTCGTGACATGTTCCATTTTCGTGAGGGCAAAGCTTGGAAGAAATGAAGTGAGGGAAATGTTGCGATTTCATGACATGTTCCATTTTCACGAGGGAAAGCTTGGAAGAAATGAAGTGAGGGAAATGTCACGATTTCGTGACATGTTCCATTTTCATGAGGGCGAAAGCTTGGAAGAAATGAAGTGAGGGAAATGTCACGATTTCGTGACATGTTCCATTTTCATGAGGGCACAAGCATGAGAGAAATGAAGTGAGGGAAATGTCACGATTTCTTGACATGTTCCATTTTCGAGGGGAAAGCTTGGAAGAAATGAAGTGAGGGAAATGTCACGATTTCGTGACATGTTCCATTTTCATGAGGGCGAAAGCTTGGAAGAAATGAAGTGAGGGAAATGTCACGATTTCGTGACATGTTCCATTTTTATGAGGGCGAAATCTTGGAAGAAATGAAGTGAGGGAAATGTCATGATTTCATGACATGTTCCATTTTCGCGAGGGCGAAAGCTTGGAAGAAATGAAGTGAGGGAAATGTCACGATTTCGTGACATGTTCCATTTTTTTGAGGGAAAAGCTTGAAAGAAATGAAGTGAGGGAAATGTCGCGATATCGCGACATGTTCCATTTTTGGACTTGTCTCATTTTCGTGAGGGCAAAAGCAAGGAAAAATAGCTTGAGGGAAATGTCCCGAAATCGTGACTTGCTTTAGTTTCATGGCATCACCCATCCAAAAGGAAGTGGAAGCTTTTCAACACAGTCCAAACCCTAGAAATATTTAAATGAAAAGAATTAATTAATTAAATCAATTAATTAATTAAAATGAAAAACATTAAAAATCTAACCTTTGCTTTTCTTTTGCAGAAGGTGATCCGACAGTTGCATAATGGCAGAAGTAATGGCGAGAAAGATAGACAAACCTAAATTTTGGCACAAATCAAGCAAGGACCATCGGATGGGAATAAGAGATGCCGGGAAGTTTTGATCCGTCCAGATTTTGCAGATCTAGCCGCAAATACAGACTTTAAGGAATTTGCCGGTGGATCCATTTGCGAGAAAATTTATGGCAAGTCAGTGACTCATCCAGATTTTGCAGATCTGGCCACAAATACAGACTTTAAGGAATTTTCTGGTGGATCCATTTGTCGAGAAAATTTATGGCAAGTCAATGACTCATCCAGATTTTGCAGATCTGGGCGCAAATACAGACTTTAAGGAATTTGTCGGTGGATCCATTTGCCAGAAAATTTATGGCAAGTCAGTGACTCATCCAGATTTTGCAGATCTGGCCGCAAATACAGACTTTAAGGAATTTTTCGATGGATGCATTTTTCGAGAAAATTTATGGCAAAAGTAATGACGGGTAGAGAATCTCAACTCGAACCAAACAAAGGCGGTTGTGCGAGGATGGAAGGCCTAGGAAGTCAGTGACTCATCCAAATTTTGTAGAAGAATTAATGAGATGCTCTGATGGCTTATCGAAAGATGAACATACATTTACATGCGGTGTCCATTTGATGAGGATCAAACCAAGTCTTATCTCCTCCATTTATGGCAAGATCCACACGAATATTTTTAGAGTAATTAGGGCTTATCAAAACTCTATATAAAAATGCCTTATATTGTAAAACCTCGACGGTGGGATTTTTATGATAAGATTTAGATATTTGGAAGAAGATATTTTGAAAAAGATCAGGGTCTGTCCTGAGTCTATATATACTTCTCTTGAATGTAAAGTCCGGATGCGAAAACTTAGAATAAAAGACATTTTAGCAATTTCCTGCAAATCTTGTTTGAATGCTTTGTTCTGGACCTGGGGTTGGTGTGACATCATTTTTCTGTGATAGCGTGGCCAGGAGCCTAATCTCTTTCGGATTGCGATAAGTGCATCTTATTTTGTTTTCGTCTCGCTAAGGTTTATTTATTTTAGTTGTAAATCTGTGTTATCAAGATTGAATATGCTACTAGGCTTCATTCCATTTGTTGTATGCTAGGGAAAATTAAAGATTTAAGGTTCTGGTTTGTTCTAATTGCTCTATCCTCACTGCATGAGCTAGGCTACTAGTGAGAGATACCAGTTGACACCGACTTCCCTTCTATTTATGGTTTTCTTTTAGATCTGTGTCATCTCCGTCTTATGCTCTTAGTAGAAGGTGATCTTAGAAAGCTGGACACCTTCCTCTTTGATTGGTTTTATTGTGAAGCTAAATAGTGTAACTAAAATTGGTAGTTTTGATTTTGCAACTAACTTAGATAAGCTTCTCTTTTCTGCCCTACCCTACTCTCTTTGTTCCACCGTTAAATGATCCATTTTTATTTTCTTTCAAATTTGTCTTTTATTTAATCTGCTAAAGCATAAAGAGCTATATCAAAGAACTCATTGTAAATCCGATTGTCAACAAAGATAACAACCACTAAACATTATTGAACGAAGGTCGAACCCATTGTAAGGTAACAGATAGTCTACTTGAAACTATTCTAGAAGCGAAAAAGAGTGAATAGCCATTCGACCCAACTCTGTAACTCACACCTTGGATAACCAGCAAGATCCTAAAGTGAGTGGGATTTATCCCGTATAAGTGTTATTGGTATTTTATGCTCATTCTTCACGGGGTGTGTATGAAAGACGAACCAACAAGATCCTTAGAGTATCAATAATTGGGATATTATCTCGTCTGGGGACTCTCAACGCCTATGGGAGTTGATCCAAAAGGATGTATATACTTAATGTGGTTTATTCTTGTTGTCTTTTTTGGGTGTCATTCTAGTCTATTGGTTTTAGCCTGTTTGGTTGTTCATTTGAGTCTTGTTTGGAAGCTCAGTTGTACTCTGTAACCCAAAATTTTTATCAATAAATTTTTACTCTTTTTAAAAAAAAAAAAATTTTAAAAGTTGCTTGGGAAAAAAAACATTAAATATTACAAGCAAAGGACAAAGGTTTAAAACTTGCTTGGGACAAAAATATTTAAATATTACAAGCAAAGGATAAAAGTTTAAAATTTCTTGGGACAAAAGATTTTAAATATTATAAAAGGAGGGAAAAGGTTTAAAAGATAAATATTATAATATTTAAATCAAGGATTTAAAATATTATAATATAAGGTTGGATTACAAGCAAAGGAACCAAAGTACTTAGAGAGCAAATTTAAAATCACAAATAAGACTATGAGTCGACCTTCCAAAGTGAAAAACAAAGCATATATATGGAGGTAAAATATTTCATTTTATTATCCACATGAATTATAATGAAATAATTTCTAATGCGTGTGCTATTTTTGAGCATGTGTTAATTTGAAAAAGGACAACGAATTCCCTTTTTGGTTCCAAGGGTTGGAGTAGCCTAGTCAGTTGGCTAGGTTGTGTTAAGGTGCTATTATAAGTGAGGTCTTAGGGTCAAAACCCATCATGGCAGTTTTTTTTGGAAGACATTGTGGTGTTTTGCTAGGCAGAAGTGTTAGGGTAGATATTAGGGTAATTAATGTTTTACCTTAGTAAGTCAGTTTATTTGGTTATTACATCATTTTTTTTACTTTACCATGAAGATATTCACTGTTATGAATATCTTATGGTTAGTAGGTTAGCATGATTTACTATATTTTTAGTAAGTTAGCACCATTGCATACTAATTATCTACCTTAACGGTAGCACCACATTAGGCTATTCTTAGCCTAATTATTTATATATAAACCTATGCATTATCAATAATATTCTAATGTTGATTTGAACTATTATTGGTATCAGACCCACTAATTTGACTTGGGGTAAGGTGACTAAGCAAAGCATGGGTATTTTTCTCGAAGGAAGCTGCTTGATTGGATGGGTTGAAATTCCAAATTGGGACCCCCTCCTAGAGCTTGCATGGAAACCCATGGTGGCATCTCATCGACATATATCCTGAGGCACTCATGAAATTGGTTTGCGATGTTGATTTGATGTTCGAAATAAAAATTCTCAGAATATTATTTGGTTTCATATGATTTGGCATGAAATTACTTGGTTTTGCTAATATTTTTTTGTAGATTTGATAGGATCTACGACTTGTCAAACCGTATAACTATCAATCAATGTTCCCAGAGTTGACAACCCATACCCATAGGCACTAATAGACTATCAATATTCAAGGGTTGTTCCCCTACAATAGGCACATACTGCTAAAATTAGAGGGTGATCTCACCTCGAATCTGTCACTCCTCTGATGCTAGCACTGCTAGCAATCTCTGGCTCTGAACACGACAACTATGAATGGATCCCAATACCACCCTTTGGAACCTGTAGACCACATGTGCTACCCATCGCATAACTGACAGTGCACATTTCAAAATAGATATTGGAAACCTAACTACTATGATGGCTCACACAACCATGTGCATGAAATACCACATGCTTTTAGGTAGATGTAGGATCTCTGATAGACTAACCACCTCGAACCTTGAAAATCTCAGACCCATTGAATTAGATTTAACAACTTGGCTACATGTGCTCTGAGGTGCGAATCCTGAGACATATGGTATTGATCGATAGTGATGAATAATCTAGCGCTTACATGGTAACCTCCAATTTGTTCACATGGATTCTAATATGCACGTCAATCACAACTAGCACTAACATCACTGGTGCAAAACTTAAGGAACACATGGTAATAAGCTGGTATCATCTGGATGGGTGTGCATTATGAGACTCCAGTTGATGTGGACCTTTATAAACCTGTTGATGTGGTGATTATCGATTGGTGCTGGCCTATCAGACGTGATGTGGTGAGCTAACATGGAACGGTGATGACTCCACACTGACTGACTTACATGGTGCTTGGTCATTCACTGATAAGTGGCACATTGTCATTGACGTGGCACTTGGTCATTCGCTGATAGGTGGCACATTGTTGTTGGTGGAGTGCACGACAAAAATGGCATTGCAAGGTGGTGATTGCCTGAAGCAAATTGTAAACAAGAGAGGGTGGTGGAGTTTTTATTCCACAAATGTCCTTATGCAAGATAAATGTGGGACTAAAAATACCCACATTAAATATTTTTCCCACAAATCTATGGGAAAGAGGACAAAAAGGAGGAGTTCTCCCTTTGTCCTCGTTCGCTACCCTAGATGGGCTGGTCGAATACCCGACGCTAAGATTTATCCATGCATAATCATGGTTCAATTCTCGTCGAGGCTTAAAAGCTTCTATTTTGCTCCAAGGAGCATTTCCAAAGGTAATTTTCCATTTTTTTTTTATTTTGTATTATTTAAGTAAAAAAAATTAATATAATTTTTTTAATGATTTAAATATTAATTATGTTTTCAATCAAAAAAATTGAAATTTAAAATTGATTGTTAAACACTATTATATTTTATTATTAAATTAAATAATTTTTTATTAAAATTTCTTTAAATTTTGCAAATTAAAATCAAAATAAATGACCCATTTTTTTTGTAAAACCTCACATGTGTGACTTTGTTTTCTTCAAAGAGGGAATGTAACACAAAAATAGTACCATTTCTTTTGTAAATTAAGAGTTCTTTAAAAGCTTTCTCAAATTTTGAGAATAAGAGTTTTTCCATGAAAAATAGACCTTGTATTCCCTCATACCATGTCATGTGTCAACTAGTTCTATATTGCCTTTCCAAATCTTGTCATGTGTCGACTTGACTTGAAAGGTGTGCTACCTTGTTAAATTTGCAAAGCCAAGGGGGCCACTTGAATATCAAAACTTTTTGCAAAATCAAAGGCAAATTGTGCATTTTGTTTTCTCAAACCTTGGGATATAACACAAAATATTGCACATTAATTTTTTGGAAATTAGAGAAGGATCTCATCACATTGAAGATCTAAACTTTCACAACATTGTTTATTTTGCAAACAAAATGGGGGAAAACCAAGATTTGGATTCTTCTTTTACAAAATTGTAACACAAGGGGAAATTGGTAAAATCAAAGGGTTAAAACATTGAAACTTGTTTATTTTGCAACACAAAAAAAGAGGGCAATCATTTTTGTCACATTCTTTGCAAAATTGTAAGACAAGGGGAGAAATTGAATATCAAAATTTTTGCACAACACAAATCAAAATTTTGTTGTAAAATTACTGTAATAAGGTACATTTTCGATAGCATTCGACACCTTTTGTTAAACTTGTATTGTTAAATAAGGTGCATTTTCATTAGAATCCGATACCTAAGTGTTAAAAATTTGTGGGCACTTTTGATGGATTATTGAATTAAATTTCCTATTTTTGCAATTACATCTTAAGTTAAAAATCAAAAGAACTTAAGACCTTAATTTTACACCCATTTGAGCAATTTATTGCACAGGTAAAGCCAATTTTTTGATAATTCACTCCATATGCAATCCTAATTCACTCTTCTTGTTTGGCTTAATTCCTCAAACTAATCATACTTTTTCAAAAATGTTTTTAGGAAGGTACCATTAAATATCAGTTAGAGTGAATTCTCTTTCATTACTTATTGTTTGACTTAAAATTTCTCAAACTAATTATCCTTCTTCAAGAGGATTTTTAGGTAGGTGCCATTAAATATCAATTAGAGTGAAATAGAGAAAATTTTGGTACAATAAGTAACCTTTACAATGGCTACAATAAACAAGTATCTAAATGATACCCAATTGCTTAAAGGTTCTAATTATTATGCATGGAAAACCAAAATGAAGGTCATTCTTACTATAGAGGAATAGGATATAGTGACAGTCACTGTAAAAAGACCCACTACACCAGGAGCAGATCAAAAGGCATGGGATAAAAAGGAAAACAGACTTCTCATTCTAATTTTTCTAGCTACTACTGATGAAATTCAGCCTCACATTTGTGATGCTCAACATGGTAAAGAAGTGTGGGATGCTTTATCTACCATTTTTGAAGGGAATAATGAAGAAACAATTCTTAACCTTCAATCACAAATTCATACGCTCCATATGAATTCAAGTGAAACAGTAGAGTTTTTCCTCTATAGAGTGGTATAATAAAATCAAAATTGAATGCTTTGGGAGAAAAAGTTGAAGATAAGGTCTTGATTTCGGTCATTTTAAGGGCTCTTCCAGACTCCTACAAAATGTTAATAACATCCCTTCAAGTGTCTCAAAGGAAGGTAATATTTTTTGAATTAGTAAATTTGCTTCAAACTAAAGAAGTAAATCAACTAAAAAAATATTAAGTGTCCAATAGTGCACTTTAAATAAACAAACAGGGTCAAAAGAAGAAGAGGGGGTCATCTTCCAAAGATAAGGGAAAGCAAGCTCAATCCGAATTTTTTTTTTGCACAACTTGTAAAAAGGACAACCATGACACCAATCGATGTTGGTTTAAAAATAAGCAAGATAAAAAGGGTAAAAGCACACCATAGAGGCAAAATAGACAACAAAGAGGACATGTTGCTATTGAGGTTTCTGATTCTAATTTAAAAATAGCACACAAGGTGCTCATGACTCATACAAATTTGTAAGGAAAACAAATTGTAAACCTAGGTAGCACCATTGCAAATATTTTTTAGACTTCATAAATAGCAAATATTTTTGTTTGAAGTACTTAAAATAAAGGGGGGGATTTTACCTCTTTTTAGGCTTCATAAATAACAAATATATATTTTTTAAGTAATTATAATTAAAGGGGGGATATTACCTCTTTTTAGGCTTCATAAATAGCAACTATTTTTATTTGAAGTACTTGTAATAAAGGGGGGATTTTTCTGGTGAAATTTTTGAAATTTTCCTAGGAGGTAATCTTTGTAAAAGCCTTAAAAAGCTTCATAAGTTGCAAATATTTTGCACTTAAGGGGGGATAAAAATTTATTTCCTACCTCATAGAATATTTTTCTAAAAAGGGAGGAAGACTTATAAGGGTGCATTTTCGGCAGAGACCGACACCTTAGTCAAACTTCTTGCAAAAGTTCCATTACAACATGTTTTGCAAAAAGAGAGAAACTTATAAGGGTGCATTTTCAGCAGTGACCGACACCTTAGCTACCTTATCAAAAATTTTGAAAAATTATATTGTAACAGAGTGAACCTCATATGTAGTGATCTACTATATTACACCTAGAAATTGTAGTTGCTGGTTACCTATGCAATACGATAGGATGAAAAAATTACAATAAGGAAATTCATTGTTATTAAAGCAAAGTGAGGAATGACCCATTTTTTGCTTAAGTACTTAGGAAGTAATAATTTTTCTTAGACCTAGAGGTGACAGACCTAGAGGTGGATCTAAGCAAGAGCAGCTAGAGCCACAAGCCAGAGTAGTTCAACCAAGATGAAAGAAATATTGTATGGCTTCTATAAGAAAGGTAAATCCTATGGTAGACCCAATGGTAGATCTAGTGATAGGTTGAGTGGAAGATTCATAGGTAGATCCAGAGATAATCCTAGAGGTACTCATCCAGAGTTACACTTAGAGCTCGAGCCAGAGCAAGAGCCAGCATATCAACATATTTTATTTTCTCTCCTTCACATTAAGGGGGGATGTTAAAGTAATTATCCCATTACTTGGATAATATCTAGATTCCATTACTTGGATAATATCTAGATTCCTATATTGGGTAATTACCACTTTTTATTAAGATATAATATAAGTTACTACAATCCCATCGATAAATAGTTTGCAGATATATTCACTAAGGCACTTGAATGTGTTAAATTTGAGTTGTTTTGCAACACTCTTTGTATTTCAAAAAATAATGTAATAAAGGGGGGATGTTAGGGTAGATATTAGGGTAATTAATTTTTTACCTTAGTAAGTTAGTTTATTTACCATAGGGTAGATTTGGTTATTACATCATTTTTTTAACTTTACTATGAATATATTCACTATTATGAATATCTTATAGTTAGTAGGTTAGTGTGATTTATTATCTTGTTAGTAGGTTAGTGCCATTGTATACTTGTTAGCTACCTTAATGGTAGCACCGCGTTAGGCTATTCTTAGCCTAATTATTTGTATATAAAACTATGAATTATCAATAATATTTTAATGTTGAGTTGAACTATTAGGAAGTGCATAAGAGATTTAAATAAAGCAACACCCCTTTTGTTGTTACCCGTTGGGCTAACCCAGTAGGTGAAAGAGACGTTGGCAAGGTGTTGTGCTTTGGAAGGTCTAGAGGTCATACCCCCTTGCGGCAGTTAAATATTTTGTTGTGCAAGGTATGAAAAATATTTTTGATTAATATAGGAGTTATAATGTGTAACATTAACCCAGGTGTTGTAGGTGAGTTGGAGAGAAGAGGGCAATCCTCCAAGGGAGGTCCCAGGTTCAAATATCCATCCTCCCAAAAAGTTGAATAGGGTATCCAAAATCCAATTGATAATGTTGGTGCGGGCAAGGTTGGGTGTGACTCTCGAGTGACTTTGATGGTGGAGAACCCCCTATTCGTGGTCTCCCAGACCAGAGCAGCCCCACAAGGGGTTTTTCGCTTTAAATAATAATAATAATAATAATAATTTGTAACATTAATTATTGTATTTTGTATACTATAATATTGGAGAAATAAGGTGTAATGTATGTTTATTATATTTTGTATGTTTCTAGCGGGTGCGACGGGAGTGAGGGTTTGAATTTTTTGGGCAAGAATCTCAGCCAAGGCGACAAAGGTAGATCAGGTATGGAAGGGGCGGGTGGGAACCTCGAGCATTGATAAAGTGAGGATCCAGAGGAAGGCGGTCAGACTACAATAGATTTGGAGGTGGGTATAATGCGAGGGCCCGAACCTCCTCAGAAAGACCCCAAAAAAAAAGATATAAAGGAAAATGCAGAACCCAAGAAGTGGTTGTATTTTTCTGAGACTCTAAGAGGAAAAATAAAGGAGGTTCTCTCTCTTCCACCCCTAGTTCTAGTAAATAATAAAATTTCAGCCCCAACAAGTTCCATGAGCCCTTTTATTTCAATGGAAGAATTCTCCCTAGTAGGCAAGTTTTTGGGAGGTAGGCCGGACATGGAGACTATCAAGGCTTGGGTGACGGGTAAATGGTGACCGGTAGGCAGCTTGTACTTGGTAGCTCTAACTTGAGGGTTCTTCATTATTATTTTTAACAATATGGAGGATGCTAACCACATTTTAATAGGAGGTCCTTGGTTTTTAGGCAAAATGAGACTTTTTATCAGATGATGAGGTGAATATTTCAACCTTGAAAAGCAAAATATTAACATTGCCCCTATTTGGGTTTGTCTCTTGAGTCTACCTACCTAGTTCTTCAATGAATATTGGTTGCAGGGCATAGCCAGAACTATAGGGGACATGATCTCCATTGACCATGTGACATTAGCCAAGAGAACGATGACTCATGCATGAATCTACATAAATGCTAATTTGGATAATGAATTGCCAATGTTTGTGGAGCTAGAGTATGGAGAATACTATCAAAAATAGTCGATAGAATATGAGAATAGACTGTGTAGAATGTAAAAATCAAGGACATCTATGCAATCAGTGCCCTAACCTGGAAATGAATAGATACAAGCAGAAGCAGGGAATGCTAGATAGAGGAAATTTGAGGAATTTTCGTGGTAGAGATGATTTCAATCAGGCAAACTATGTCTACCAAAAAAAGAAAATAGAGGGTGCAGGTTCCTAGCAAGACAAAGGAAAAAAATAGGTTGTTTGCAACCAAAATACTCAGGTATGTTCCATTACTTTAGTTTAAAATAATTTTTCAATTCTATCCAATATGGGAGTAGGAGTATTATCAAAAGATATGGAAGCCCAGAACCTTCAGGCTAACCTTTCTGACTCTCTAGAATCCCCATCCAAGTCAGGATCCTCAAACCCTAATGCTAAAATTACTGTAAGCCTCATGGAAATCACAAAGCCAAAACCTAATGCCCGATCTCTAGAATACCTATCCAATTTAGGATCCTTAAACCTCAATACTGAAAATATTTCAAGCCTAGTGGGCATCCCAAAGCCAAACCCTAATGCCGAAGAACTTAGGAAGAAATTTAAGGCATTGGAAAATAAAAAATCTCATCTCCCTAACATCATCACTAGGAGCCAGGTGAATCCTACTGAGGGGTCATCCCACAGACTAGGGTAATATAGGAAAAAAGGAGAAGATTTGGATGTAGGGATGGAGATATGTGAAACTCTTCAGACTAAGGAATATGGTAATCTGGTTCTGTAACAAATTGACTCCCCCCAGTTTAGTCCTAAACAAAATAGGAGCACTGTGAATTCTCCTATACATTTTGGTGGTGAAAAAAGAAGAGGGAGAATATCAAATGTTGAGCATCAAAAAATTAAAACTGGTAATGACATTGCCAATGGAAAATAGAGAACCATGTTTCAACAGGTTATTCCAGGTTCTAAAGACAACAAATTAGAAAAACCCCCTCAAGGGACGTGGAGAGGAAAAAATCCCAAACAATCTAAATGAAGTTACTCTCATGGAATGTGAGAGGCCTCAATGGCCTACCCAAACACAGGAAGTCAGTGCAATAAGAAATCAAGTGAATCCAACTATTATCATGTTGCAAGAAACAAAAACTAATGAGATTCAGTCAAAAAAAGTAGCAAAAAATATTTGGAATCAAGGGGAGATGGTTTGCAAATCAGCAAGAGGAGCATCTGGAGGCCTTATGACTTTGTGGGATCCCTAGATAGTAGAAGGCAACATTATTCAAAAATATTATAGGGTTCTTAGTGTTTTATTTAAGGAAATAAACAACAATAGGTCGTGGATCCTTTCAAATATTTATGCCTTGAATTCAATTCAAGGGAGATATCTACTATGGGAGTACTTAGGAAATCTGAGTGAAATCTTCAATAATGTCCCCTAGATTCTGGCTAGGGATTTTAACACTCTTTACCATTTAGAAAAAATGGGTACAAATGGACCACCTATTAGGAGCATGGATGAGTTCAATGACTTTGTGAACTCTAACATGTTTATGGATGTAAAAATTATAGGAGCGAATTATACCTATAGCAATCGACGGATAGGGTGTCATCTCATTCAAGAAAGGCTTGACAGGTTTTTTCTATCAAAGGAGGCTACAACTCTGTTCGGTGATTCTACACTGCAAGCCCTTCCTAAAATTGCCTCTGATAATAATACCATTTTTTTTAGATCCCTAACTCTCCATCCTTAAAGAAACCTTTAATATTTCAATCTATGTGGACCAAACATTCTAGTTTTAGATATAACTTAATTGAGTGGTGGAAATAGCCTATCAGAGGTAGTGCAACTTTTAAACTTACTGGCAAATTAAAGTTTTTTAAGGAAAATATTCAAACTTGGAATGAAGAGGTCTTTTGGAACCTCTTTGAAAATAAAAAATAGGTTGTTGAAAGTTTGAAGATAATTGATCAGAGGATTCAACATGGTGATGCTGATGAAACTACTAGGATGGAGGAACGGACAAAACTAGCAGAGTTTCATAACATTTTGGCCTGTGAGGAAATCTATTGGAGGAAAAAATCAAGGGCTCTTTGGTTAAAATATGGAGATTCAAATTCCAAGTTTTTTCATGTCACCACGCTTAGAAACAGAAGCAATAACAAGATAAAATTAAAAAAAAAAAGCAGATGGTTCTATTACTCAGGACTTAACAGTTGTCAGAAAGGAGGCAGTAAATTATTTCAATTCTATCCTTGGTAAGGAATCACAGTGCAATGAGGAGGCCAAATATATTCTCTTGCAATCCATTCCTAGCATAATAAATGAGGATATCAACCTTAAGCTTCTAGCTCCCTTTTCTGATTAGGAAATTAAGGAAGCCTTATTTACCATGGAGCCAGACAAAGCCCTGAGACCCGATGGCTTTCCCCCTCATTTCTATCAAGATTTTTGGGACATCGTTAGTGAGGATGTAATTTATACTATCATATTATTCCAAGAAAGCAATCATATCCCAAAATTTCTCAACTCTACTTTTACTTCTCTAATTACTAAGAAGCAAACGTCTGAATCTATGGTTGACTTCAGTCCAATCAATCTGCACAATGTTTCTTACAAGATCCTAACTAAATCCATTGCAAATAGAATGAGATATGTTATACCCCGCATTATAGATATATGCCAGAGAAGATCTATCTAGGGTAGGTCAATCTTGGATGGATTTATCATAGTGCATGAAGCTCTGCACTCTGCTCATAAGACTAACAAGTCTGTTTTTGCCCTCAAGCTTGATATGAATAAAGTATTTGATAGGCTAAATTGGGACTTTCTGATTGTTGTCCTCCTTAAGTTTAATGTGTTAATTTTATCAAAGAATTCATTTCTAAAGCATGGTTCTCGATTTTAGTTAATGGAAAAACTACTGGTTACTTTCAAAGTCATAGAGGAATTCGAAAGAGGGGCCTTGTCAGCCCCATGTTATTCATCATTGTGGCAGAAGCTTTAGGAAGAACCATAAAAAATACTTGCATTTCAAGGCTAATATTAGGAATCAAGGAAACATATCTCACTAAGGTTGTTTCTCACAAACAATTCATTGATGATACCCTTCTATTGACTAAGGCATCGATGGTTGAGGCCAAAAAAATTAAATACATCCTGCAAATCTACGAGGACACTGTTGGTCAAAAAGTTAATTTTAGTAAAAGCAAGTTATATTTCTTGAACACCCCCATTTAGAGGCAAGGAAGGATTGCAAAAATTTTAGGGTGTGATATAGCAAACTTCCCCACTTCGTATATTGGTCTACCTCTTTTCATTGGTTCTCCGAGAGAGTCAATGTGGGACAGGGTTATTGAAATAATTCAAAAAAATCTTGTTGGATGGAAAGGTCATCTTCTATCTCAATTAGGAAAGCTAACCCTCACTAAGGCCTCTATTTAGTCTATTTCCTCTTTGTTTTCAAATCCCCTGTGAAGGTTTTCCATAAAATTGAGAAACTGCAAAAGAATTTTTATGGACTGGATCAGAGGAAAAAAAATGATACACCTTGTAGGATGGACCAAAGTGTGCAAACCCAAGGAAAATGGGGGCTTAGGTCTGAGGATAATTGCTCATATGAATTTAGATTTACTATATAAGCAGGCATGGCACCTCATTTCTGGTGAAGAAAATGAATGGACAGCTATCATCAAATGAAAGTATCTTCAAAATATGGAATTTCTAAGTGACTCAGTTCCAATAAGAGGTTATGCTTTTTGGAAATCAATTCTCAATTGTAAAGAAATCATCAAAAAAGGTTTAAGATGGGTTTTAGGAAATGGTGAGAGGATAAATTGTTGGAATGATAGGTGGGCTATGGACGAACCACTGATGCAATATCCTAACTTAGCTTGAATCAAAGATATAATGGAAGAACTCATTGGCAGAAAAGTCTCCGATATTATGGTTGAGGACAGAGGCAGAATGAAGTGGAAACAAATAAGGATTCAGGGATTTCAAGTGGAATCAAATGATCTTTGTAACATTTTTTGGCAATAGTTTATCCCCATGAGACGCAAGGAAGATCAAGTGATCTGGGCTCCTACGAAAAATGGGAAATTCACTATTAAATGAACTTACAAGCTTCTGCTTGATGACGAGGATTTATCTCCAAAAGGACTTAGTCTGGATAAAAAATTTAATTCCAAAAATTGTAGTCTTTTCATGGTTGGTTATCCAAGGAAGAATTCTAACCATTGATAATATGATGTGTAAAGGTATTTGTATCACTAATCATTTTTATTTGTGCAGGGCTAATTGGGAGACCATTTATCACATTTTCCTTGAGTGCCCTTTTTCCTTGACTATCCTAAGTGGGGTTTTTCAGGCCTTCAATATTTCTTGGGTTAAACCAGCCATCATACTTGATTTGTTCATCTAGTGGCCTTACCCCTTTTCAATCCAAAGACTTAGATACATGTGGAAAATTTGTCTCAATCACTATCTTTGGCAGGTGTGGTTAGAAAGGAACCATAGAGTATTTAATGAGTCTATCCATGATCATCAAACTATCATTGCCAGGATCCTATACTTTGCCAACGAGAATGTGAACCGTATCCCTTTTTATATCCGTAAACCTCATTTGTAGGAGACCACATTTGCTCAATATTTAAGCTTAACCTTGTTAGATGAGTCTGTGTTTAGGGTAGTCAACCCCAAAACCAAAGTTAAGTGGTCCCAACCTCATACGGGTTGGTTTAAGATTAATTTTTATGGAGTGGCTAAGGAAAATCATAGCAGAGCAGGCACTAGCGACATTGTGCAAGATCATAATTGGAATATTATGCTTGCATTTTTTGAATATTTAGGAACAAGGACGAACAACAAAGCCGAAGCTAGAGCTATGTGGAGAGACCTTCAAATGATTCAAGACTTAGAAGGCAATTTTATCGTAGAAGGAGACTCTATGCATGTTATAAATCTCCTAAATAATTGGAAAACACCTCCTTGGAGGATTAAAAAAATTGTTGAAGAGGCTAGGATCCTTTTCCAAGGAAGACAGGACAGAAAATCCCAACATGTCTTTCGGGAAGCTAACAAAGTTTCTGATAAGCTAGTCAATTTGGGTGTCGATGGTGGTGGACTTTTCCAATGGGAACATGGTGTACCAAGAGAATTAGAGGAGCTTATTCAACAAGAATCCCAATAATTATAGTCGAATTTTCCAATAGGGAAGGCATTGTAATTTCAAAGGCTATGAGTATTCCTGTCTCTTTTTTTAAATGGACTCACAATAAAAATTATCCGAGTTGTCAGTCTTGGTGGATGTTGCTTGGAAATACCACAAAGACTAATGGGGATAGTCACATGTCATATAACATGTCTCCTAGTCATCTTAGTAATTTGAGGTTGGTTGATAATCACAGGGCAGGAAAGAAACGACAATATAAGACTTCGAACCAGATCCACGTGGACCACCAGATAGCCACCGCCATAAATCTAGCTAGCAGGTTCACTTCTCCAAGGCTGATTGGCCAAGACGGGATGTGGTCCCAAAGCATGTCATATACGGAAGAAAGAAATTACCAAAGAATTATTAAGAGTAACTATAAATATAGAGCTTGTGGGATTTTTTTAGTACTCTGCTATGTGTGTATGTAGCTTTTTGTTTCTCCACTGTTTCAAGGAAGGGATATGTGTCTGTTTCTTTTTTTGTAATTATGATGCAGGTGTGTTTTCTCGGGGTATACCCAAAAAGTTGTATGGGAAGTTCCTTTTTGATAATAGGCTATGTGCCTTACCGGATGTAATGGCTTTGGCGGCATGTAGATTTTACATATATAGGATCCTTAGTAAGGACATGTTCATCAACAACCCTGGGCTGATTTTTGTAAAAGGTTTTGGGTCAACCTGTAAAACCCGGTATTAATGCTATAGTATCTTATCTACCAAAAAAATATTTTGTATGTTTCAGTTGGAAATATAAGGTGTATTTCTTGATTATTGCATGTTTTAAGTTGGAGTTATAAGGTGTAGCATTGGCAATTTAAATTTGTATTTTATATATTATAAAAGAAAGAAAGAAAAAGTTATTTTGATAGTATTAAAGCTTTATATTAAGTTTTTTTGATGAAGATATAATGAATTATTTCTAGAGCTTTATTGTTTATATTTTTTTAAGGGTTGTTGAGTGAATTATTTGAAATTTATTTGAGAAGGGAAAAAGAGATTTTCTAACCTATTTTTGTAGTGTCAAAAGAAAGGAAAATTATTTTTGACAAAATAGGTTTGGAAAACACATGCAAAAGAAGATTATCATCATTGTGGCAGATTTAGAGGTATGGTGATTTAATTTCTTTCTCAAGGGTGGTTTTGCTTGAGAAAATATTTTTATCATCATATGGTTGGAGTTATAAGGAATTATTAGATGTGCATTGTTTTTCTATTGAAATTGGGAGTAAAGTGTTAAAGGTTATAGATCAAATTTGAAATCACATTGTGTGTTGTTCATGATTAATTTTGGGAATAGATGAGAAGGATAGATTTGTGCAATATGGTTAGTTTTGAAGTGAATGTGGAAGCGATAAACTTAATTAATGTAAAGAACATAATGCGTATTTGTTAGTGCATATCATTTTCTATATGTTCATGAAGATAAATTTTTTTGGATAGAATATGTCTAAATTGCTTTAGTTGAATAAAGCAATGTTTGGGAAAGCTATGAGCCTTGTTTGTATGAAATATATGAGCACATTGAGTAGTGTTTGTAATAAGGTTTGAGAAATTTTAGTGAGCATATTTGAGCATGTTTTATGAGTAAATTTGAGCAAGTTTTGTGAGCAGATTTGAGCAGGTTTTGTGAGCATGTTTGAGAAAGTTTAGTGAGTGGATTTGAGCATGTTTTGTGAGAAGATTTGAGCAATTTTTGTGAGAAGATTTGAGAAGTGTTTTATGAGTAGGATTGAGAAGGTTTTGTGAATATGTTTGTACAATTTTAGTGAGTAAATTTGAGCAGGTTTTGTGAGAAAATTTGAGTAATTTTTGTGAGTAGATTTGAGCATTTTTGTGAGCAGATTTGAGCAGTGTTTTGTGAGTAGGATTGAGCAGGTTTTGTGAGTAGGATTGACCAGGTATTAGAATAGATCAGAGCAGAGGGGATTTGTGTCTCCTATGGATAGAGGTCCAAAACTAGAATAGAGTAGAGTGGTTTCCACTAAACCAGAGTAGAGGGGATTGGTGTCTCCTATGGAGTGGTGTCCACAAAACCAGAATAGAGTGGAGTGGTATCCACAAAAATTGAGAGGGGATTGGTATCTCCTATGGATTGGTGTCCATGGACATTGTAATAGGGGATTGGTTTCTCCTCTGGGTTGCAGCCCATAATTTTTTTTGAGAAATTTATAAGAAATATTTCTCTATGGATGTATCCCACATTGTGTCAACCACATTAAATCTATGTATCTCATATGTGTGATTATTTATGCATTATTTCATTTATTGTATTGATATTATTTTTGTTATCTTTTGGATTGAAAAGTGAAATTTTTTATCTTATATTGTTCACCCCCTCTCAGTATAAGCTTGTGTTCTTCACACACACTAGTAGGAAGCCCTACTATAGTGAGTTTACAGGGATCACTGGTGAGTGATCAATGTGGATAGTGGGGGTGTAGATGTAGATAGCCATTTTTGACTATGGTGGATCACACCTAGACACACCATTCTAATGATGTTGATCTCCAATATCATCTTACCAGACTCATCAGATGTATGGTTCCCATTAAACTTGTTAGGGTTGGTCTATGATTTGATTGAGGAGCCCAAGGAGATGGTATGGGATCCTTATTTATTGTCATAGACATACCAAGAGCTATATGAGATACGATACCAAAATAGGCTAAGGTTGGGTTGTAGTTTACTACTATAGATTTGGGTATGAGAGCACATTAGTTTTGAATGACCTACAGGTTTATCATGTTTGATCCAAAAAGATTTGGGAGATTAGTTACCTTATGCCATACGATGGATTAATACAAAGGATGAGGGTAGGAGCCATCCATTTCCTATGATTTGGTTGCATTATGACTAGAAGTTCATAAGGTTTTAGTTTGGGTAGGTATTATGGAGGCCATGGAGGGGTGGGCCTACTTGGACAATGGATAGTAGATACTTGGTGAAGGTGTAGTGGTAAATATGGATGGTGGGGCACCAAGGGATAAAGTATGAGCTCTTCTAGTACACTCACATACTATGATAGCTTGGGTTACCTCAGGGTGTTTCACCATTTTTTATGATATACACATGATGGAAAAGGGAGTCTATAATAGACCCTAAGTATGATCTTGTGGAGGCTAATAAGGATGGAGTGATGTCATTGGTAGAGGGTGATGACATAGGTATGATGCTATATTATGACATTTGGATAGGAGTGTAGGCTATGCAGCTAACAATAGGGGGTAGTGGCATCGATGGTGGGGAGGCCAGAGGTAGCATCATAGGAAGTGGGGCAAAAATATCCTTAGATTATATAGGGTGATGGGTATGGTGGTAGAAAAACCTAAGGTTAGGATCATATTGGGAGGCTAAGAAGGTAGCTCTATAGGGGAGCTCTAGTGAGGAGGGGTATAGAAGTAGTATCAACTTGATGATAGAGGTTTATGTGCTATCCAATTGAGTACATGTGTTAGAGAGATAGAAGATAAATCTTGAGACTACTATTGCCTAAGAGTGGAGTCAAGTGGATGGGAAGCACCATAGATGGAACAACTGGGAGGAGTCATGACATACACTATAATCTTAGGTGTAGAGTTTGTAGGAGGAGGGGGCTAGGCTAGTGGCAAAGAGAGATGTGTTATGGACTGAGCATGACTTACTACTGGTAGAGAGGGATTTTGTGATGGTAGAGTATGATGCTCTATAGGCACAAGGTTTTGGTAGTATCTAGGAGGCTATAGTAATCCTAGCTTAGCTAAAGCAAGAGAGGGATCGAGTGGAGCAATAAAGGTATAGGGTGAGAACATCTTACTCCTGAAAGGTATGCCTATTCTAGATCTACCATCATCCTCCTCATCATCCTACCAAAGTTGAATGATTGAAGCATTAGATGGTCCTTTAGTTGCACCACCTATACCTTGATTTGTAGAGGGATTGACGTCACAGGCTTTAGGTGTAGGGAATTCACATGAAGTGGGCCAATTTTAGGGGAGTAGTAGTGGGTAGTTTCAAGGAGATCGGGTTGAGGGTAGCATGGATAGTGGCAGGGGTAGTTAGTAACATATGGACATCGAGCCCTGTATTATTTTTGGTGATGCCTTGTATCTTTTTGTATTATTATTATGATGAGGAATTTGAGAGCTCAACATATGTAGCCTATAGGTGAGACTTTATTATGTACTTTTATTGATGATTATATATATCCATATATGATGCATATTTATCCATGCTATGTGTGTATGATTTTTATGATTTGATCCCATGTTGTATTCAATTATTAATGTGATGAATGTATGTAATGTTTGATGAATGTAATGAGTGTATGCATATACTTTTGATTATATTTTTCCAATATGCTTAGAAATGTATCATTATTTATGACTTTTAATCAACTAATAAAGGGCATCAACCCAAAGGTACTAACATACATGGGGAATGGATGTAAGTGAATGCAATGTAAGAATTTTCAAGCGATGTGCTACTATGAAGGAAAAGATGACATGACTTATTTTATCACCTATCTTAGGGGAGATGAATCTAAAAATACTTTCAGGAGACTAAAACACCCTAGTGACCAAAATCAAACGCATTTATTGTGTGTGTGGTGAATTTTCATTACCAATTTTGGGTAAGGTTAAACTCGTCATTTGTGACTTACACCAATAAGCTAGCTCATCCATGAATGGAGAAAGATCTATACAAAATAAGGTCACTAATGTGATAGATATATCACCATGCAAGGTGTACTCCACTACTAGTCAGACGTCTATAGCCTTGATGGAGGTTAGTCCCATGATCTAAATACCTAATAATTCTAGGGATTCAAGCTCTTCACCACTTATTTTTTTTTGGGAGGATTTTTGGATACTTGCTTATTTTATTGAAGAGCAAGGGAATTTGTGTTTTTGTGGAGCTTGCTCATTTTGTAGAGGAACAAGGGAATTATATTGCTTTTTATTTTGCGTTTTGGGATAGTTGCTCATTTTGTGTAAGAAAAAGGGATTTTGTTGCTATGTGGGGCTTGCTCTTTTTGTAGAGGATCAAGTGGAATTTCTTTTTTTTTTGAAGGGGGAAGCTTATATTTTTGCCAATTCTTAGGGTTAGACCATGTGCATAATAGGATGAGCAGGGGAAAATGTTTGCTTTATGGCAATATCTACTCATGATTTTGTCCTTCCTAAACATCAAAATTTGATTTAATGTGTGATACTTATGCATGGTCTCAAAGAAATATTAAAGTCACCAAGAATACCTATAGCATTTCAAGGACTTATGACGTTCAATGTAGGTTGAATGAGATACTAGGTATGGTTGAGTGACCAAAAGGACCTAAATATTTATCAAACCATAGATGTGGGAAAGACAACCTATCACAAGGTTTCTTCTTTCTTCTCATTTTTATCTTCTCTTTTTTTTATGGATGGTTGACGTAGCCTAACTTTGTCCTTGTCCTCTTCAAATATTTCATCAACAATATCATCATTGAGGATATTCATTTGTATATCAAATACATCAAGTAGTTTGGCAATAGTTAACACCTAAATTTCCTTGATCATTTCTTGTATTGGGGACTTCAAATATTTTAAATTATTCTTGCAAATTTGTAGGTGTCTTTAGGATATAGGATTTTTTTATATTTCTTGACTAACTCTTTCCTATTGATGCCTAGTTTTTATGCTTGTGCTATAATCATAGTGGAAAAATGGTTTAATACTTACTCTAATATTTATTTTGCAACAAACTATTCTCTAGCATACTTCTATCTTGATTTTATCCTAAATAGACTTGATTCATTACATGTCAAAATCCTTCTTAGGATATATAATTAAGTTTGTTTGTTTCAAAGTCATGAGTTCTCTCTCTTATAAGGCCTCTTGCAGTTGTTCAATCTATTTTTTTGCTTGTGCCAATTGTTTTGAGAGATCTTTTTGTTGTTAAGTATTCTTCTCAATATAAATGATGTGGATCTAAAAAGAAGATAGAGTTTTGCATTGATTAAAATGCTTAAATAATAATATTTACAACAATAGTCCTCAAAAAATAGAATATGCTTAATCATAATCTATAGTTAATCTAATATTCCAATAAAATAATTTATGACTAAGCTAGTCAAATACTAATAAATGACTTTGTCATCCATATATGCTAACATATTTTATTTCACTGACATGTACAATCTTGAATAACATTTGCAATTTATTTCTAACTTAGACTTAGGATTTTAGAATTTAGAAAATATTAAACATAACTAAGCCTAAAAACATAAAAATAAGCCTAAGCCTAAATGATGTCCTCATCATACCTCCCCACAATAGAAGCATCAGAATCCAATACTTTTACAATAGAAGTGGGATGTTGAGACACAACATGCTAAAAACATATCCCATTGATAGGACAAAGTGGAAGTTGAGATGCCACACCATCACTAGTTTGAACAAGGTTGAGGATGCTAATAGATGTCCATATTTGGATAGTTGTGTGTTGTCACAACTTTGTCACCAATATATGAAGGAAATTGATGAGGACTAAAGTCTTGTTGTTGAGTCTACAAAGTTTGCTGTAAAACAAGAACCTCTCTAACTAAAGGAGGTTGCGAAGAAGAGGTCCTCTAAATATAAAGAAGTAGTTTAGTATATGGGGTAACAATAAGGGTAGCTATAACATCAAATGGAAGAATTTATTGAGAAGAAAGGATCACCATATTACAAGGATAAGGTGGTGTAACTAAAGTTGGTGTGTCTTATGGCCTACTAAAGATTAAAGTAATATTTTGTGGCTAACTAGAGCAAAGAAAAAGTGTGATATTATTAAGGATATGAATGAAAAATATTTTATTCATGTAATGCAAATTATATTTATTTTTATATGAATCATACTAAGCCCTCTTATCATACTGATAGGGCTTGTCGAGAATTAAACTACAATTGTCCCTCTGAGTCACATCACAAGTGACTTGATCCATGGAATATGGGCCAAATATAAAGGATACTAGAAGAGTTTATTTGATGTAATAAGTGGAACCATTATCCTTCCATCCAATTGAATATGTACAAGTATAGTTTGCCACAAGTAGCTACAACCTATCAATGATGGATTTTGTTGTCAAATTATTTTGCAATCTATTGTCAATAATACAATTCACAAAAAAATTGTTAGTGAGGTAGGTTTTTGTAATAAATAAATTGTCATAGACACCTTCAAATAAATTATGTTTCATAAGGGTAAAATTATTCATTTTACCCTTCAACTCATCATACTCCCTATATTTTTCTATGATCTCAATGAGAAAACCTTGTGGTTCCTCCTTTTGAGATTGTATAATAATGGTGTTCCTCTTCCTAAAAAAATTAGAATCAACATAACCTCTTCTTTTATAATTATTGTAAAATATGTTTTTATAAAAATAAATAGAAGAGTAAAAATAAGAAGTAGGAAAGAAATCTGGTAGTCTTATTTATTGGTAGTTATTGCTATTGATTTGGCTCCTTACAAGTACCTAAATATTGAGATCCACTCGATTGGCTAGAAAATTTATCCTCTAGAAATTGTGATTGATCAAAAAAAGTATCCAAAGTGGTGATAGGGGTATATTTAAATTCCTTAAATGTGGATTCCTACAAACCACTTTTCAACTTAATGATAAGTCTTATAGCTAAACCTTCTACACCATTTAATATTCTCAATTTATTAAACTAAAAATGTAGTCTTGGACACTCATGTTGTATCCTTGATTCAAGAGAATCCATTTGTAGATGAGGTATATACCATAATTTGAGGGACATAAACTATTTTTTAAATCTTTTACAAGTTCATTCCAATTTTTGATGGGATTTTGATTGCATTGGCAATCAATTATCAAAACTTTGGCTACACCTAATAGTTTTTATTTGGAAAAGGGGACTCTACCATATTCAGTGTTTTTTCTAAAAATAAACGAAGTATCTAAGTCTAGGATTCAACTATTCAATACTTCAAAATCACATGAACCATCATATTTCTTGACTTTGCATTTTACCTTTTTACAAAATTCATTGATTTTAACATCACTAGATCCACTTGGAATTGCCATATCATTAAATGTGTTAACCAAAATACTAACTACAATAATTAAAGTGGTCACTTGCTTTGTTAAATCAGTAATCCATTTGTGACTAAGTATAAAACTAACAAATGAACACCTAAGGACCAAAAGAAGAGTTTACAACTTGTGCTTTTTTTCTAAGCACTTACAAAAGTGGTACAAAGTTTACAACAATATTTGCAATTTTTTCCTTCTCAAGGCAATTATAATAGCTTTCCAATATTTGAAAAAGGAAAATGGTGCATAAAATTTACCTCTATTATATGCACTTCATAAAAAAATTAATTTGATTATTAAATTTTATTTAATTAATTTAAATAATATTTTTAAAATAGTTTGGTTAAATTAATCAAATGAAACTACTTTTGAAAAAATAAATTAAATTAATTAAGGGGCACCCAAATTATCGACACCAACGTCCTTAGGATAAAACGTGATCAAGCTAGTCGAAAAACCAACAATCTATGGCCTAAATTGAGCCAAGTGTCACCTTGAGCCCCATGCACTAGAAATTGTTCAATTTGTGTATCAAAAACCTAGCCACAATTTACAAGGTTCTAGCCACAAGCATTGGCAATTTAATCACTCTTCTTGAAAACATTTTAAATGCAAGGAAAATATCCCACACCATGATGTGGGATAAAATGCTAAATTTAAACCTCACTCCCACTCAAGTTTCTCATGTCTCATAGATCTTAATCATCACCAAAATATGGAAGGGAGGCCATTAAAACAAGGATATCACATCCATGATGTGGTATAAAAGACCAAATTTAAATCTCACTCCAACTCAAGTTTATCATGTTGCATGTATTTTAATCATCACCAGTAAATGGAAGGCAAGCCATTAAAACAATGATGACTAAGGTATTGTTTCCCTGGAATGTTGCCTAGCCAATCAATTCTTTTGCACAAAAATCAATGTGGTCTAAAGTGTAAATTATTGAACACCACTTGTATTCGTCACTAGAAAACAAAATCTGGGCCCATGGAAAAACATAGGCATCTATCTTCAAGGCAAGTAGTCTAGGGTCCATCAAGGAGAAAATGGCTAACAAATGACCTATCACTCAGATGGGGGTATTTTCCACTAGTGAGAAGATGGTCAAAAAATGACCTATCATCGAGAGAGGGGTATTTTCCATCAAGATGAAGATCTATGCCCATAAATGAGGTCACCAAATAATAAGATCTGAGGCCCATCAATTAGTAGAAGCTATCAACATCAAGGATCAACCAAGAGTTAACATCAAGGATTGACTAGGAGTTGGCATCAGGGGTCATTTAGGAATCAGTTGATTGAAGTGAAATGGGTGCCTATGATTGGAATACTACAAAATGACCTTCTATTGGCTAAAGTTAGTAATTGGTGCCTATCTAGCCTATTAAATAAAATATTTTTCACTAAATTTCATAAAGTTAAAAAAAATCAATTTTTATGAAATAAAATATTAAATGCAATTTTGTAAAACAAAAAATCAAACTTTTAGCTTAACTAAAAGCTAAGGGTGGAAAACCCAATGAATAAACTAAAGGTTAAAAATAATCTTACACTAAACGTTTGCTTCAAGCTCAACCAAATCTGGTTTTTGACCAATTATCAACCTGTAATTAGAATTAAAAATTGTTTTGCTAAAAATTCATGCAAACTAAACCTAGCAACAAGAGCTTGTAAGACTTGCATATAATAATACAAAAATGATGGGTGTTGGAATATATTACATTATTGGTACTTGCTAATGTATCATCATGGGTACATGTTTATATTAGGAGTTTATCTTAGATTAAGTATTTAATTTATGCAAAGGAATAAATACACAAGTATGTGCAATGATGTAAGTGTGCATGTTGTCCACATGTACATGAGTACTCTAGAATAGGAAAAACAAGTGTCATTGGTTAGGTGTGCATGTGCACAAGTGTCTATCATGGAAAATGCACATGTGTCCTTTGGGTAGGAAAGGGAAGAGTAACATACTGGTATATGTTTATGACTAAGCTTTGTAATTGAGAGTGAAGAAAGCATTGCTCATAGCATACTCATTTTGTATCAAGTTCCAATTTTTGTGAGATTTAATTAATGGCTATTTCATGAGTATTTTTAGAAGTTTCTACTCTTATTTTCATGCTTATTAGTTAGTCATTATCATAGTAATAATATTTCTTGGTTATTTCACTACTTGTGGTTGCATTTCCTTTAAGTTTATAGCATCAAAATCTAGCAATGGTATCAAAGCACAAGGTAGATTGATAGGAATTAGAGAGAGATCCACAAGAAAAATTTGAAGAAATTTTACAAGTAGGAGAAGTCCCTAAAATAAGAAGTTTGGGACAATTATTGCCATCTAATAACAAGCCCAAAATGGAGAGGAATCTACAAAGAATTAAGGGAGCAAATTTTTCTTTTTTAAACTGTAAATTTCACAAAGTTGTGGCAACAAGAAGGTGAACCAAATCATCAAAAGACTAGCAAAAAGGGTAGTCAAAAGGTATGAGAAAGTGGTGCTATGGAAGCTCATTTATAGAAGCATGAAATCTAGTTCTTCATAAGGTTTCTTGAAAGCATCATAGTAGAGTTGCATAAGGAGAAAAAGCTATTTTACTTAAGTATCTTCATACCAACGAAGGAAACCACATTGTTGCTTAAAATTTGGAAGATAAAACAACATATTTAGAAGTTAAATCTTGCTTGATAAGGAGTGACAAGTAGAAGGAAGTATATATTTTCTTTCATAACTAAAGTGCAGTCTTGTAAGCGAACACTAAAGACATCAAGAAGGTACTCAAGAGCCTTGGTGAGGGTAAGAAAAAGAAGCAGTAATTTATTTCAAAAAAGCATCATGGGACACCAAGACATGGACGTCATTCAGCCAACATAATAGTGTTATAGATTACAAGTTAATCTAGTGATTTTTGCACCATTCAAATAATGAGAATAACAAGAGTTCTTCACTATAGTTTGTAATTTAGTTGGCACCTAAAAGAAGTGTGGAAATTAGGGGACATTTGCATCCCATATCACCATAAAATTTTTGAAGGATTACCATCAAACCAATTGAATACACTACCATATAGGGAGGTGAAGATATCCATGAGTGTTAAGGGGTTACAAAGAAATACAATGAGATGTTGAGTAGCTTTGAAGGAAAATGTTGAGAATATTAGGGCACATGAAGAGAATACCAAGTGTTTGAAAAGCACTTGCCATGTGGATAAGATGTTACACACCATTATAGAGTGTATCACCATCGATAGTGAAGAGGATTCACACAAGAAATATAACACTCTCACAGGAAGTGTTAGGCAAGGAGAATACCTTAGATGATGTTGAAGAAATAAGTGAAGACCTTGGTGCCACTTGTCACAAGCATTGGATAAGTGAAAGGTGTTGCAAAATACATTATCAAGGATTTGAAGAATCTTAATGTCACTTGGAATTAGCCATCTTTCATGTTAGTTAGAATAAAGAAGGAGAAGAACATCTAAAGGATATTTATATAGTGTGTGAATTATAAGTCAAAGGAGCACGTGATTAGAATGAGGAGGAGTGCAAAAAGATACTATGTAGA
>JAQPPZ010002606.1:1592500-1748963 GCA_028583015.1 Wollemia nobilis
ATCTTTAGAATCTACTATTTGTCCAAAATGTCTAGTGGGCAAACAACATAGAATACCTTTTGAACTTTATCAACATAGGGCTCAAAAACCACTAGAATTAGTATATACAAATCTATGTGGTCCAATGAATGTCACAAGTATAGGAGGACATGAGTATTTTCAAATATTTATTTATGATTATATTAGAAATATGTGGGTATATTTCATGAAATACAAATCAAAAGAATTTAGTCAATTTAAACAATTTATACTTCAAGTAGAGAAAGAATCAGGAAAGACTATTAAAATACTTCATTTATATAGAGGATGTGAATTTGTATAAAAATAATTTGATTTATTCCTAGAAGAAAATGAAATTAAAATACAACTTACTACAACATATTCACCATAGCAAAATGGAATTGCAGAAAGAAGAAATAGGTCTATAATGGAAATGGTGTGATGTATGTTAAATGAAGCTAATATTGATCATCAATATTGGGAAAAAGTAGTCAAAACAATAGTATACATACAAAATAGACTACCTACAAGAATACTCAAGCATGTTACACTAGAAGAAGCATGGTCAAGACAAAAACCAAATATTGAAAAACTAAATTTTTTTGGATGCAAAACATATATGCATGTTCCAAATTTTTTTTGATAAAATTAGATGACAATATGATCAAAATATTTGTTGGGTATGATGATGACTCTATAGGGTATAGAATAATGAATCCAAGTACAAAGAAGGTATATATAAGCAAAGATGTAGTTTTTGATGAAAAACTCAAGGTTGATGCTAAAAAATAAAGTAATGATATAGAAGTCATACTAAACTTCTCAAAGGAAGACTTAGAAAATATAGAGACAAAGTCAAAATCTCATGATGAAGAAAATAAACATACAAAATCATCCACAACTTCTCAAATAAAGGAACCAATATGGCTTTGGGACACTCTCAAGGAATCAAACTTGGAACAAATACCAGATATTACTACCACTAGACCTCAAAATCGTAGTCAAACTAGAATGAAAAGATGATTACTAAGTACCTCAGTAGAGCTAACATAAACACTTCAATCTCTAAATCACTCTCATTGGAAGACATCCATGGAATATGAATATTCATCTCTACAAAAGAATAAAACATGGAATTTAGTAGAATTACCTCTAGGAAAGAAAGTTGTGGGTTGCAAATGGATTTACAAAATTAAATATAAAGTAGATGGCACACTTGACAAGTACAAAGATCGGTTAGTAGTAAAAGGATATACTCAAATAGAGGGAATTGAATATGAAGAGACATTTGCACCAATAGCCAAAATTATCACTATCAAAATAGTATGTGCTTTAGGAGCTCACTAAGATTGGAAACTTCATCAAATGGATGTAAAATATGTTTTCTTAATGGTGACTTAGAAGAAGTCTACATGTCACAACTAGAAGGATTTTTTGTTAAAGGACAAGAACATAAAGTTTGAAAATTGAACAAATATTTATATGGTCTAAAACAAGCTCCTAGGGCATGGAACATAAAAATTAATAATCATCTATTACAACATAGTTTCAAATGAAGTACATCAAATCCAAGTCTATATACAAAGAAAATTGGTAATGATATTCTAATTCTTATAGTATATGTTGATGATATAGTGATTACTAGAAGTTTTGAAAAACTAATATGTGAGATAAAAAAGGATATTGAGAAAGCTTTTGAGATGACAAATTTAGGACTGATGAATTATTGTTTTGGTTTAGAAATTCATCAAAAAGGAGATAATATTACCATTACTCAGTCAAAATATGCAAAAGCCCTACTTGATAAATATAAAATGAGTGATTGTAAGTCTAAGGACACACCCATGGAAGAAGGAATTCAATTATCCAAAAATGATGGATCACCTTTAGTGTCAGCTACAAGGTATCACCAATTAATTGGAAGTATCCTATACTTAACAAACACTCGACCTGATATAGTCTATGTTGTAAATTATCTCTCAAGAATCATGCAAGAACCAAGAGAGTCATTGGAAAGCTACAAAAGAATACTACAATATATTAAGAAGACTACAAATTATGGAATAACCTATATAAATAATGTTGAAGATTTTTGACTATATAGTTACTTAGAATCTGATTATACTGGGTCTATTGATGATAGAAAATCTACTATATGATACATTTTCTATCTTGGATCAGGACCAATATCCTGGCACATCAAGAAACAACATATAATAGCACATAGGTATCAAAAAAGCACCAACTCTAATACATTGTGATCATCAAGAAGTACTCAATCTGATAAAAATCCAATAGTTCATGAATGCACCAAGCATATTGAAGCTCAATGTAATTTCATTTGAGACCATTTTCAAAATCATAATATCAGGTTGATTATATTCCTACAAAATAACATATGGCAGATATATTTATAAAAAATCTAGGCACAAACAAATTTCAAACATTCAAAAATTCATCTATGCAGATCAAGATAAATTTATGCAAAGGAATAAATGCACAAGTATGTGCAATGATGTAGTGTGCATGTTATCCACATGTACATGAGTCCTTTAAAACAGAAAAAACAAGTGTCATTAGTTAGGCATGCATGTGCACAAGTGTCTATCATGCATAATGCACATGTGTCCTTAGGGTAGGAAAGTTAAGAGTCACATACTAGTATATATTTGTGACTAAGCTTATAATTGAGAGTGAAGAAAGTATTGCTTCTACCATACTCATATTGTATCAAATTCCAATTTTTGTGAGATTTCATTAATGGCTATTTCATGAGTTTTTTAAGAAGTATCTACTCTTATTTTTATGCTTATTAGTTAGCCATTATCATAGTAATAACATTGCTTGGTTATTTCACTACTTGTGGTTGCATTTCCTTCAAGTTTATAGCATAAAAAGCTAACAATTAGCAAATATAAAGCTATGAAGACCCAAACCAACTCATAGTCCTTCAAAAATGGAAGATTATTAACCATAATATATAATTAAGCTACGATGTTGACAAAATAATCTATGACTAAGCTAATCAAATCCTAAAAAATGACTATGCCAACATCCTTTATTTTGTCAACATTTATAATTTTGAATAGAATTTGCAATTTATTTCTAACTTAGACTTATGACTTTAGATTTTAGAAAATATTAAATATAACTAAGCCTAGAAATAAGCCTAAGCCTAAATTATGCCCTCATAACTTACCAAGTTGAGATTTAAAATCCATAATCCACTACTTTAGCTGGTCTCTTTCAGAGAGATCCTTCTTCACTACATCATTTTTCTTCTAGAATTATTTCTTTTGTGCCTTGAGTTGTTCTATCACTACTTTGAGCTCTTTATTTTTCTTTATGAGTGCCTCATAATATACTAATAGCTAGCTAAATTTTATGTTTACACCAATTGAAATTTGGTTAAGGAATTGGATCATTTGATATGGATCTATTTGTCTTAAATCCAACATAAATATTTTGTAGTAAAGTCTATAGAGGAAGTTTCCATCTTGTATGGGTTAAACTATTTTATTTTTATATTGTGAATATTATCCTACTTGTGTCCAAGTTGTGACCTTAGCAATATATAGCCTTGGAGGTTTTATCCTTCAACCACTTGTATTATTTCTTCCACTTCTTTTCTTCTAAAGCAAGGATGTCAATTGCATTTTTGGAATTTATCTCCTCTATTTGATAGATAACTTTCTACATGAAGGCCTAAATTGACACCACAACTACACTATATTTAGGGGGTACTTCTACAAACTAAGCCTCCTTGGCTAGAATAAGTGACATCATCACCTATAGGAGGATTTACTCACTTATTAAGGTGGATAATATAACCGAGTTGATATGATCAATAAAGTGTATTGGATGAAAATGGAAGTTAATATGGTAGGCATGAAAGGGGTTGATTGATATACCAATTACACTAGAGATTTTTCTAGTGGATATATCATTGGTGATGAGATGGATTATGGTTAAGGTGATAGTGCATATGGGACTAATGGTTATGTAGTAGAAATTTGGATGGATGGAGATAGAAACAAGGTGATGGATGTGGTACCAAGCATTACTATGATGATTAGTGGTAGGGTGACTCAAGGAGAACCATGGACTACACTAGCAAAGGGTGATATAAGTGAAATAAAATAATGGGTGGGAATATAATAAAGGATATTAAATGAAGTGAGATCAATGGAAGATGGAATAAGACTGAAGATGGACACAAAAGTTACCATAATGTTGATCATTCCCAACTTGGAAGGGCATCATCCTTGAGGGATTTACCTCCTTAAGCTGAGGTGTTTATATTTGCTACTCTTGTACCATTTATACTTTTATAAATATCAAACTATACTTTTCAAAACCCCTTTATCCTTCAATTGTCATTTTTTGCATTATTGATCTAAACAATTTTGTATGTGTGGTAGAAATGATGATTTTTGGTGTTGGTGCTTATCTTGGTATCTATGGGCTAGACGGGATTGCTAAAAAATTTCCTATTTTTCTAGACCTCTTGGTAATTTTTGGATGTTTCCAATCCCGCATGGTT
Source organism: Wollemia nobilis (assembly GCA_028583015.1). Lineage (NCBI taxonomy): Eukaryota > Viridiplantae > Streptophyta > Pinopsida > Araucariales > Araucariaceae > Wollemia > Wollemia nobilis. Next base: position 1,597,044 of record JAQPPZ010002606.1, read on the forward strand.
GAAAACTAATCATGAAATTGATAGTCGGTCTTGTCAACGTGTTTGTTTCATACTGTAATTTTTCATACTAATATGTTTTGCATATGTACCCTAGTTTTCTTAAGACCCCTATATTCTAATGATTAATCTTGATGTATGGATTAAATTCAAATTTGATCTTCATGTAGAATTGATGCCATTATAATGGGTTATTATACTACTATTGGATTTAATTTTCATGCTCATGTATGCTTCCCAGAGTGGCCATGACTTTGTTTTTAATGTTATATCACTTCTCATATATGAATAAGGTGTTTAGCTCCTTGGTGTTGAGGGTGGTTTTAAATACCCTTATTGGGCCATAAGACCATTGGTGTTTGATATGTTTGATTCCCATATCTCTTAGTTTTCCTTTTATAACTTTGTGGAACCTATGTAGCTTTGGAATAATCTTCATTATTGGTTTGTTAATCAAGTAGAAGGTTATTTTATTCTATCCCTTTAAGTATTTCAAGTCTATATAGTTAATTTGCCTCACATATTTCAGGTTTAAGATATAGTTTAGCAATGTGGGCACTTTAAGGGCATGGATCAAAAGTCATAGAGGTAAATAAACAAGTTGGTCCTACCCCAATAGAGGTCTTCATTCAACCATTCACATGACTTCAATATTTTTCATGTCTTATATAGCAATATCAACACTTCCCCCTAAATTTCTTTATTATTATCTCATACATCTCATTATAGAATCCATAGGAGGAATTTTATATTTCTTGGTAGGGTACATCTATGCACTTAAGAACTAAATGGGTTCTCCATTTTCCCCACTTGGTCTAACAGAAAAGTAGGAAACCAATGCTTCTTCTAGTAAATGATGAGACGCACTAGTTAGGAAGTGTATATGAATTTACTCTCTTCCTTGAATGTCTTTAATTGACTATCCATTTGATTGACACTATACTTGGTCTTTTGGCTAGTGAATTGCTAGCATAAGGGACTTGGAAAAAGAACTTAGAGCATAATTGTTTCTTGGTTTAAATTATTTGCCTCATGACTAGCAAGACAAGGAACCTTGATGAGGTTGTACCTAGTCAACTCATGCAAATTAAAGTGATAAACCACCTATAAATGTGTAGATGATGCATATGGATTGGTCACTAGTGACATGGATGTCAAGTATCTCATTCAAGTGAAAAGAAGTATTTGGTTATTGGGTGCATGTTTTTTGCAAGTGATAGTGAGGTTTACCAAGCAAACTTGTGGGAGAGGACTTGGGTAAGGGCTTTATAGCCCTTTTTCCATGCAAAATTTACTCGCTCACACCTGCTAGTACCTAATATAAGGAATATTAGGTAGGTTAATTGGACCATCAAGGTTTAATTTGTTCATCTAGGTGATTGTCTCATGGTGGGTGGCACTAGCAAGCATGCCTCTTGCCTTTGTGAGTGATTCACTCATTGGCCTACAACATAAATTTTTGCTTGATAAGGATAATTATGGGATTTACTTCTTCTTAGAATTAGTAGTTATTCCAAATACCTTGGAATAAGTAAAAGGGGCCATAAGAGGAAGCAAAAATCCTACTGAAGGAAAACTAGGATTTTAATAAAGTTTATATCTTTAAGCAAGAAAACTACCCAAAAAACCCTCATAGAAAAATAAAAATAATTTTTCAAAGAATCCTTAAGAGAAAAACCTCAATGGGATTGTTCAACCTAAAAAAAAAAGCAACAACCAACACAAAACCTATGATAATAAACCTACTTAAACCCTATGGGACAAAATGGAAGATAACCTTAGAAGGTGCATTTCATGTTGGGTTCACCAATTTTTTTATGGAGAAAATGGATTATCTCACAAATTAATATAATTATTACATGATAAACCAAAATAGCAAAGCAATAAGTATACAATTAAAATTAAAAGTGTCCAGCTTTAAGCAAATATTAAGAGAGAACATTTAATAATATACTACACTAAGATCATCCATGAAAAATTATAATCTAGGGTAAATCCTAATGTAGTAAATTAAATACTTGACACCTATGGAATTAAAGACCAAAACATTCATAATTAAGCATGATAAAATTCTCACTTCTACTCTATCTTGTTTGTAATGTCACCACTATAAAAAAGGAGTGACCATGCATATAATAAATGTAAAAGATTTTGTGTCTTGGAAACTAGTCCTTGAATGGCAATTTTTAATCTTTGGCTAAAAATCCTAGTAGAGCATCACATTATCCTCTATGGAAGGTAATGAACTAGTAGTTGATGGATTTAGTTATACTTACAAGAACAAGAGAGATAGAAATAGATCAAGAAGATCATATTTCATGGTATCAAGAGCAATAAAATGTTTGATATTTATTTTAATAATGATAATAAATGATAAGCAAATTCATGGTGGTAAAGTAATGGTAAGGTGAAAAAATGAAAAGATGAAACCAGTCTCTACAATAGATGAAAGGATAAATTTTCCTTTTGTGGGTGGACTATTGTATTACACTCTTTTTGAGGCCATAAATTACAACCATTGGTCCAAAAAACATGTTGCCTTAACCCTTAGCATATAAACATACTAGGATCATGATCGTACATCAACTTTCCTAAAAGGAAATCAATGATCATTATCACCACTTAAAGTGGTGATCTTGGTACCATGGATCTCAAGGATTTATACTTTGGGGTACACTTGTAAATATATCTATTAATCATGACTATATCATTATTTTGGGATTCTAGAAAAATTAATAAGTAGAAATGAAAAAGAAAGGTGGTAGAAAGGCAATAATTAGTTATGAAATGGAATCAAAATCATCACCCAACATGGCTAATCATCTTACTACCCAATAACTAACAAATTAAGTTCACCCCCTATCACATATGTACAAGGATGAGACTTTCCACCATAAACAAAATTAGCTTTTAGTGCTCTTTGTATAAATACATCTCCATCTAATAAAACTCTACCTTTTGAAATTCCTCCTTACAAAAAGTGCAACAAGGATTCTTAAAATACCTTTAACCTTTATTTTACTCTTGATTAGACTTCTTCTCAGTTCTTATTTTGATGATCTCTTTTGCATGTGCCTAATAGGTTGAGAATGACCCTTATGCCTATGTATGTAAAATAGATGATGAATAAGATAATTGAATGCATCATTGAGAAGAGGAGAGGTGGTAATGTATACTTGAAGCATCTAAAACATAATAGTGATTGTTTCATATGGATCAAATATGTTATTAAACACAATGTTAAGGAGGTTATTGTCCTTCTTCCCAATGTTAATATCCTTATTTTTCTTATTATTATTCATCTCTTTGGTACTTTAGATATCATCTTATCTTATTAAACTAGACAATATACTTATCCTTGGTCTCAAAAGCATCCATTCACAAAGCAATAAGGTTTATCTCTAGTCTATTAATTTGAGTAGATTCAATGCAATCATATAGGTTTTGAAACTTATCATGCAATTTCTTAGAATTTTAGATACTACTAAGATGAGTTCCATAGACATTACATATATGAAGAGCTATATAACCAAGCATTTCATCCTTCTTATTTCTAAACAATTGCAACCTACCCTTAGAATGTATCTTTTGTGGTTCCTCATTTAAATATTTGAGTCCCTTACTTCAGAGAAAAGACTTATTTTTATTTTCCATGTGCCATAGTTTAAACCATTCATCAAAGGCACATGTTTTTTTAGTTGAAGTAAGGCAAAGTACAATGGGTCACATAATTAGGGGCATAATGGGGGCCTCCCTCCCCATGATTTCAACTTGGGTAGTTTTGATAACACATCAAGGAAATATGTTGATCCATAAGAGACTTACCAATGAAAAAGAGACTATCATATATTGTTTCCAGAGTGGTTGAGGGGATTTCAATTGGGTGCTAACCAGATATGGGAGTAAAAAATATTCTACTATCACATGTTATTTTGTGTAAGGGGGTACCACTAGGATGTTGACTATGTATATCATTGGATATATTATTGACTAACTATATGATGACACAAATCATACCCTAGTGCATTCTAAAATGCAATATTTAGTACATCTATTTGAAGAACACAAGCTTATACTAAGAGGGGGGTGTACAGTATAAGACCACTTTTTACTTTTATTTCCCAATCAATATTATGCAATGTAAAGATAGCAATATCAATAGTAGTAATCAAATCAATGCATAAATCACCACACACAATAGAGACACCACAATTTATGTGGTTCACCCAATGTGGGCTACTCCATAGAGAAAATATTTCACTAAAATTTTCTCAATAAATATCTTGGGAATCCTTTCCCTATTACAATGTTTATGGACCTTTGTCCAATGGAGATACCAATCCCTTGATCAATTTTGTGGAACTCTATCCACAGGAGAACTCCTTTCTCCTCTACTTTGGTTGGTGATCTTTTAGAAGAACTGCTACCTCCACTACACTGGCTAATGGATCTCTATCCACTAAAGACTTCTATCCTCACTTAGAATATCTATCCTCACTGCCATGGCTAATGGACCTCTATCCACTAGAGACTATTGTCCTCTATACTCTATAACCTCTAAAGCTTTGTCTAAAATCTACACTAAACACAGTCCATCGGTCTAGCACAAATTTGCTCAATCTTTATTCTCAAATATACACTAAACACAGTCCTTTAGTTTAGCACAAAACTTCTCAATATCTGTCTCTGATCTAGCACAAATCTATCCTCAAATTTGCACCAACTCTTGTTATTTAATCTATACTAAACACAATCCTTCGGTCTAGCACAAATAAGTCCTCAATATTTGTCCTCAAGCCTTAACTCAGAGCTTGAATCAATATCAAATCAACTCTGCTAGATCTTCATAGGTTTTGTTCACCCAATGTGGGCTACTCCACAAAGAAAATATTCATCACTGGATGACTCATTTCTTTATTATGACTTCTTCATCACTGGATGACTCATTGTTTTATTATGACTTCTTACCCTTTGTCTTCTTGATTGATTTGAATACTACTTCTTTTTGAGGATTTGGTTCCTCTTTTGTTCTTATCTCAAATTTTGTAATAATACCAAGCAACATATCTCTTGTCAAATATTCACCATCCATTGACACTTCTATAGTAGAAACCTTTTCACTGAATCTTTTTGGAAGAGTTCTTAAGACTTTATCACAAACATTTGATTCATAAATCTTCATTCCAAGTCCTTGCATATCATTAACAACCTCATCAATTCAAAGTAGATAAGTACTAATATTTTCCTTATCCTTCATTCTTAATGCTTCAAATTGTCCTTTGATATTTCATATCTTTGCTTTATTGACACTTTTATCTCCTTCATATACTTTTTGAAGTTTATCCCACATTTATTTTGCAGTTTGACAAAGCATAAATTTTAGAGAATTTGTTCTATGGAAACCTCTCAAAAGTGCATTCATTGATTTTGAATTGTAATGTTATAGGAGCTTAATAATGATCATACCTTCCACAATTGAAACATTTAATAGATCTTGTATCTCTAGATATTCTTGAATCCTTATTATTTTTGCCATAATTTGCTTCTTCATCACTGGATGACTCATTTATTTATTCTAACTTCTTACCCTTTGTCTTCTTGATTGATTTGAATTCTACTTATTTATGAGGATTTGGTTCCTCTTTTGTTATTATTTCAAATGTTGTAATAATACCAAGAAACATATCTCTTGTCAAAGAATCACCATCCATTGACACTTCTATAGCAAAAACCTTTTCACTGAATATTTTTGGAAGAGTTATTAAGACTTTATCACAAACATCTGATTCATCAATCTTCATTCCAAGTCCTTGCATATCATTAACAAACTCATAAATTCTAATTAGATAAGTACTGATATTATCCTCATATTTCATTCTTAATTCTTCAAATTGTCCTTTGAGATATTGTATCTTTGCTTTCTTGACATTTTTATCTCCTTCATATATATTTTGTAGTTTATCCCACATTTCTTTTGCAGTTTGATAATGCATAAATTTCATAGACTCTGTTCTATGCAAACCTCTCAAAAGTGCATTCATTTATTTTGAATTGTAATGTTGTAGGAGCTTACCTTCCTTATCTATAGGAGGATTAATTAAGGGATCGTATCCAATTTCAACTACTTCCCAAATTTCATTGCCAAGTGCCAGCAGGTAGTTCTTCATTCTCATACTCCAAAATATATATTCACTTCCATAAAATATTGGTGCTGAATTATCTTAGGACACATTATTAGAATCCATTGTGTTCTTGTTATATTTTCCTTCAAGCTGTTAAACTCTTCGAAAGGAACCCACTATGATACCAATTGAAGAACACAAGCTTATACTTGAGGGGGTGAACAATATAAGACCATTTTTTACTTTTCTTTCCAAATAAATATTATGCAATGTAAAGATAACAATATCAATAATAGTAATCAAATCAATGCACAAATCACCACACACAATAGAGATACCACAATTTATGTGGTCCACCCAATGTGGGCTACTCCATAGAGAAAATATTTCACTAAAATTTTCTCAATCAATCTCTTGGGAATCCTTTCCCTATTACAATGTTTATGGACCTCTATCTAATGGATATACCAATATCCTGATCAAGTTTGTGGAACTCTATCCACATGAGAAATCCTTTCCCCTCTTGCTCTGGATGGTAATCTTCTAGAAGAACTGCTACCTCCACTACACTGGCTAATGGATTTCTATCAATTGAAGACTCTTGTCATCACTTAGAAGACCTATTCTCATTACTCTGGCTAATGGACCTCTATCCATTAGAGACTATTATCCTCTATACCCTATCACCTCCAAATCACTGTCTAAAATCTTCACTAAACATAGTCCATAGGTATAGCACAAATTTTCTCAATATCTATCCTCAAATATTCACTAAACATAGTCCTTCGGTCTAGCATAAATATGCTCAATATATGTCTCTGATCTGACACAAATCTATCCTCAAATATGCATGAAATCTTGTCCTTGAATCTATACTAAATACAGTATTTCAGTCTAGCACAAATTAGTCATCAATATCTATCCTCGAGCCTTAACTTAGATCTTGAATCAATCTCAAATAAACTCTATTGGATCTGCCCCAGACCTTAACTCAAGGTTTGAACAAATCAATCAATTCTTCTCACAAGCCTTATCAAGACCTATCTCAAATCTATCTTGTAAGCTTCCACAAAATCTCACACCAATATGTCCACAAGTCCTCTCTAGAACTTGTCCAATCTTCTCAATAAGTCCTCTCAAGAACTTAACCAAATATGCTCAATAAGTCCTCACAATAACTTAACCAAATCTGCTCAAAAACTATATTGTAAGCTTCCACAAAAGCTTACTCAAATTTATCCACAAGTCTTCTCAAAGACTTTCCTCAAATCTTCTCAATAAGTCCATACAAGAACTTGTCCAATCTCATAGAAACACAAAGAGAATTGTTAGACTCAATATGCTCTATAATCATTATAATTCTCAATCACTTACAATCACTCTTTCATAAACATATAGAGAATTTTTTGAGACTCAATATGATTAAACTCAATACTCAATTACTTTCTCAATTAAATTCATAATATAGAATAGTTTGTTTTATGGAACTTGAAAAATCACTTCACACACCCACTTGACTAGGCTCAACAAACTCTACTCAACCAATCACTTAATGAAATAATCCTTTCTCACAAAACCTAGTCCAAGCATATGATTCTTCACTCAAAATGTTTCCAACAATGCTCAACAACAAATCTCACATAACAATGATACTCATGTTATTTTCAAATCCTAGTTCAAGTTATTTTCTCAACAACTCACTTCAACAACAATGCTTATAAAACAACTCTCACATAACAATGATACTCATGTTCTTTTCAAACCCTAATTCTTTGCTCAACCAATGGCTTCAACAACAATTCTTATAAAACAAGATTTTAATAACAACTCTTTATTCCATAAAACCTTGAAGCATTAACTCAAATACACTCAATAAGGAAGCCCTAAAAAAATCCTTTTCACTCCAAACTTATTTTTAGAAAACCAATCAATCAACTCAACTATGGAAGAATGTGCTCATTGAAGAACACAAGCTTATACTGAGAGGAGAGGTGAATAGTATAGCGCCCACTTTTTACTTTCTTTCCAAACCAATATCAATTAGTATCCTTAATTACAATAACCAAATATAGCAATGTGCATTAAGGACATAGATAGCAATAGTAAGCAAGAGCACAAATCACCACACATAATTGAGACACAATATTTAATGTGGTTCCCCCAATGTGGGGTAGTCCACAAGATAATATCCTTATAATATTTCATAAATAAATAGGGATCCTTATCCCAATACAAATTATTACTTTGATCTTCTCAAATCTAGGCTATCCATTGATCTGCTCAGGTGGGCAATCCACTGATATGATCAACTAGGCAATCTATTGATCTGCTCAACAAGGCAATCCACTGATCTACTTAGCTAGGAAATCATGATCTGCTCAGGTAGGTAATCCATTGATCTATTTAGCAAGGCAATCCACTGATTTTCTCAGCTAGGCAATCCATTAATCTTCTTAGCTAGGAAATCCACTGATCTGCTCAGCAAGGCAATCCACTGATCTGCTCAGCTAGGAAATCCGCTAATCTGCTTCAACAAGCTCACTAAGAACCTACTCAAAATCTACTCTAGCAAGCTCACCAAGAATTTTCTCAAATCTATTTCAACAAGCTCACCAAGAACTTGCTCAAATCTACTCAGCAAGCTCACAAAGAACTTGCTCAAATATTCTTTAGCAAGCTCACAAAGAACTTGCTCAAAATCTATCCATAAATCTATCTCAAAAACCTTATCAAAGGCTCAATCAATCATGCACAAAAGCTGCCTCCAATCTATCTAGAAATATGTCCCAAAAGCCTTCTCAAAGGCTCAATCAATCATGCACAAAATTTACCTCAAATCTGTCCAAATTTGTTTCCCAAAAGCCTTCTCAAAGGCTCAATAAATAATTCTTAAGTAGCACTCAAATCTCATCCACAAATATATAAGTCAAGGCTCAATGATGAACTCAACAATGAATGGCAATGCACTCTTCAATGGATGACAACAATGATCCACAATGATCTCAACTCAAATCAATCTCAACTCAGCTCAATATTATAGAAGCATAAAGAGAATTGTTAGAGACTCAATATGTTCTATTCACAAACTCAATTTCTTTCTTAACTCAAACTCAACTCAAATCAGAATATATAATAGTATTGTTTCATGGAACTTTAACAACCACTTCACATAATCACTTGACTAGGCTCAAAAAACTCTACTCAACCAATCACCACGAGGAATAACTTTTTCTCACAAACCCTAGCAACTCAAAATGTTTCCACTAATTCTCAACCACAAATCTCACATAACAAAGATACTCATGTTCTCCTCTAACTCAAGTTCAAGTTCTTTGTACAAGTAATGGGCTTCAAGAACAATGCTTATAAAACAAGGTTTAATCAAAACTCTCAAACCAGAAAACATTGAAGCATTCAACAAACCACTTTTGAAAAGGAAACCACGATCAATCCTTTTCTCTCCAATGATATTTTAGAAATCAACCAACATAAACAAAGTCAATGGAGAATATTGCTCATACCTTTTTGATGCCTTATTAGTTGTCCACTAAATCTACCACACTCAACAAAATTTCTTTTTCAAATTTCAATAAGGGTTAGAGATCTTAATTAAAAACACAAAAATAGTATCCAAATAACTCCTACTCAATAAAATACACCATATCCCCTCATGAAAGAATTAATCCTCTTTGAAAAAGAACAAAGCAACCTTCACTTTTGAACACCTTTACAAAATCATAAATATCTCTATACACACACCTTATTTATCCCTCTAAGAAATTTAATCAAATAGCACTCAAAATAATATTTCCAATGATATATAATATGATATACTTCCAAAAAGAAAAACACCAGAAATCTCTTTTTTTCCTAAAGTGCATCACAACCCTTATTTCTCCTAGGGCAACTTTAGAAAAATAAAATATCAAAAAATATTAACTTGCCTTTTTCCTTGATAGGATTTAATCCCTTGATGCCTACTTGCTTAGTACCTTAACCATGGCCAAGCCACCGTTAGGCCACATGCCCTCACGTGTTCAAAGGGGCACGAATCAAAATAAATACCTTAATATTTTACACCTTTCAAAAAGTTAAAAATGCTTCCAGCGTTTCAACACAGCAAGCATCCCTGGTGAGACTCGATTGTAGGACCTCTTGCTTAATACATAGTGCATGAACCTCTAGTCCAAAGGTACCTACATGCTTGGTTATCCTTCATGAACGTTTATTCAACAAACCCAAAATTTCGTAAACCTTTCACAAGCCTTTTTCACACATGCTTCAAATTCAACACATAGGCTCTTTTGCTTTCCAACAATCGCATTAATTCATGAGAGATCACCATAGATAAATAAACCTTAGGCATCCTTTAATATAGTTTTCTCCCTCATATTTGATGACGTTGACGGATTACTTTTATTTTTAATTTTAAAATTAAAATTAAAATTATAAATAATTTAAAATTTAAACTAAATATTTAAAATTAAATATTTCCATCATCGGGGCACATTTTTTGATGAAACAAAAAGCCAACTTGGGTTTTAAGAAAAACCCATTTCAAATCTGACATCCATAGATTTAAAATAAAACCTTTTATTTTTCCTACCTTGGTTTTCACAAAAAAACTTGTATATATCCATGCTCTCAAAAATATCATAAATGATTATTTATGAAGTGCATTTGCCACCAAAACTCAATGCAATCCATGTGACATCAATGACAACATAAAATAACTCAAATTGATAACAATCTCCCCCTTTGTCATCGATGGCAAAACCTATAATGCAAATCACCACAATCACTGCAAAAACCATCTCTAAGAATCAAAGTTGCTCCCCTTGACTCAATACTCTCTATGGAGGCTGCTCCCCCTAACTCAATGATCTCTTTGGAGGCTACTCTCCCTAAATCAATGCTCTCCACCTTACTCAAATATCTCTCCCTTTGACATCAATGGCAAAATGGACACCTATGGGGCTAAACGATATGACTCTTAAGCTTAGCCCCCTCACCACCTTCTCTCTTGAGGTGATTAATTTTGGGGTGGGAGTAATTTTACTCCCATATTACATTGTTTATTTCCTCTATCAACTTCCTTTCATATTTTTCTGATATCATTTTCTTGATGAGTTACTTGGTCTTCTTGTCTAGAACCTGTTTGACCTTCTTGCCTTGAAATTGCTTGACCTTCTTATCTTAAACTTGTTTGGAATTGAGTCCTGCACCATTTTGCAATATCTCCAAAGTTATTGCAATTAAAACACTTGATATTGTAGCCTTTGGATGGTGCCCATATCCTAAATTCTTTCTTTAAATAATTTTCATATCCATTCCTTTCCCTGAACCCTGTATTGTGAAGTTCTATTTTCATAATCATTATGACCATGACTTTTGAATTGTGTGGCTCTAAAACCAAAACCATGTTGCTCATTTTCTTTGCACTGATAAGCTCTATGACCAATCCTGTTGCATAAGAAGAAATGTCCCTAAAAACCATACTTTCTTCCTTTGGAGTTCCTTCTAGCAAAATCAAACTTCTTTGATCCAAAGACCCTACAGTGTATAGCCCTGTGTTCAAATACATACATGAAAAATAATGTCCTTGAAAAGCCCTTATTTCATGCCTTGGTTTCTCATACCTTTCTTGACAATTATCCTTGTGATCATCTTTGACTTGTGCATTGTATCTTTTATCCTTTCTTGTAGTATCTAAATCCTCTTCCTTAACTTTTTCCTTGCTTTCCTCTTCAAGAATTTCTTTGCCTCTTGAACTTGATTCACCTATCTCAAAACAAGATCCAAACTAGATATTTGGAGCCATAGGAGCTTTGGAATTTTCTTCATGAATATTAGGTGCTTCCTTGCTTTCATATTTTAGAACTTCCTTTCCTTTTGAGTGTGATTCCCCAAACCTGAAATATGAGACCTTTGGTGCTTTGTAACCTTCCTCTTCTTTCTCTTCATTTGTGTCAAATAGAAAATCGACATCCATATTTACTATCTCTAAAATACATGTTTCCTTCTTAGTGAAAATATCTTGATCTTTTGAGTCATGTGATGGATCAAAATTATCAAGTATGGAACATCTCAATTCTTTTAGATTCTCCTTAACCTCTTGTATTTTCTCATGGATATCATTGAAGTCTTCCTTTACATCAATTGAGACTTTTGTCTTTCTTACAATATTCTCTTGTTTAAATTCTTCTGTTTGAATGAATGTTCTTCTTCTACTTCTTTTATCCCATAGAAAAACCCTTCTTCATCTTCACTATCACTAAGATCATTATAATAGTCTATAGCAAACAAACTCTCATGACTTCTTTGACCATGTCTGTTTCCTTTATGTGTCATCTCATCTTCACTATCACTGAAGCCATTACAATATCCTGATCTATGATCTCTTTGACCACACACAAAACATTGTTCTCTTTCACCTTCTATTCCTAGGAATAGATGTTCTTCCTTTTCATCATCTAAATTGTCTCTATCACTGTGATTTGAGCTATCACTTTCTTCTTCAATGTAGAAAGTTTTTTTGGTCTTGCAAAAATTTTTCTTCTTATCATACCTATGTTTCTTGTATCTTTCATATTTTCCATGCTTATGCTTTCCATATTCTTTTATTTTGTGACCATGTTTTTCATCATCACTATTTCCTTCATTTGGAAACTTGTTTGCATAGTGACAAAAATCACCACACTTATAGCATTTGACTTTATTCATATCCCTATAATTTCTTAAGTCCTTTTTCCTTTTGATGAAGTTAGCTTCCTCATAATTATCTGAATCTCTATCTATCTCTGGATATTTCCCTTTATTTGAAGCCTTGAATGTAATTTCTTTCATTGGAACTTGATGCTTACTTATCCTCATCTCATAAGCTGTGAGATTTCCTTGTAGTTCTTCCATTGTTAGCTTGTTGATATCTATTTTTTATTATATTATTGAAACCTTTGCATCATACTTCATGGGAAGTTATCTCAAAACCTTTTGAGTAACATCTAATTCTTTCATCTCAAATCCTAGACCTCCCATAGTGTTAGTAATCTCATCAACTCAAAGTAAAAACTTTGTAATATCTTCAAAGTCTTCCATTTTCAATTCCTCAAATATTTTTCTATGAGTTTGTAGTTTTTCCAACTTTACCTTGTAATCTCCTTCATAGGTATTCCACAACTTGGTCCACATTTCATTAGCTAAATTACATACCATGACCTTTGCAAAATCTGTCTCACGTAGCCCACTCAAAATACAATTCATTGCCCTTGCATTGATCTCAACCAAATTCCTTGATAGTCTTATTTGCCTTAGGATCACCTTTAACCTTATACTCTTTTGAAACCATATGCCATACCTCATATCCTTGTGATATCAAGTAGTTCTTCATTCTCATGCTCTAGAAAGCATAATTGTTATTGTCAAATAGTGGAGAATTACTTGTAGATGATCCATTATGTGAATCCATCCGTGTTCTTGTAGAATTTATCCTCAAGCTATTACCCTTTCCGAAGGAATCCACTTTGATACCAATTGAATAAAAAAATCTTATACTGAGATGGTGGGATGAATAATATAGCACCCACTTTTTACTTTCTTTCCAAACCAATATCAATTAGTGTCCTTAATTGCAATAACCAAATATAATAGTGTGCATTAATGACATAGATAGCAATAGTAAACAAGAGCACAAATCACCACACATAATTGAGACACAAGATTTAATGTGGTTCCCCCAATGTGGGGTAGTACACAAGATAATCTCCTTATAATATTTCACAAAGAAATAGGGATCCTTATCCCAATACAAATTATTACTTTGATCTGCTCAAATCTAGGGTATCCACTAATCTTCTCAGGTGGAAAATCTACTAATCTACTTAGATAGGAAATCCACTAATCTACTCAGCAAGGCAATCCACTAATCTGCTCAACTAGGCAATCATGATTTTCTTAGCTAGGTAATCCATTGATCTACTCAACAAGGTAATCCACTAATATTCTCAGCTAGGCAATCCACTGATCTTCTTAGCTAGGCAATCCACTGATCTGCTCAACAAGGCAATCCACTGATCTACTCAGCTAGGAAATTTGTTGATATGCTTTAGCAAGCTCACCAAGAACCTTCTCAAAATTTGCTCCAACAAGCTCACCAAGAACTTGCTCAAATCTTCTCTAGCAAGCTCACTAAGAACTTGCTCAAATCTGCTCCAACAAGATCACCAAGAACTTCCTCAAATTTTCCCAACAAGCTCACAAAGAACTTGCTCAAAATCTATCCATAAATCTATCTCAAAAACCTTATCAAAGGCTCAATCAATCATGCACAAAAGCTGCCTCCAATATATCTAGAAATATGTCCCAAAAGCCTTCTCAAAGGCTCAATCAATCATGCACAAAAGTTGCCTCAAATCTGTCCAAAAATTTGTCCCAAAAGCCTTCTCAAAGGCTCAATCAATCATTCTCAAGTAGCACTCAAATCTCATCCACAAATCTATGAAGGCAAGGCTCAATGATGAACTCAACAATGAATGGCAATGCACTCTTCAATGGATGACAACAATGATCCATAATGATCTCAACTCAAATCAATCTCAACCTAGCTCAATCTTATAGAAGCATAAAGATAATTGTTAGAGACTCAATATGTTCTATTCACAAACTCAATTTATTTCTTAACTCAAACTCAACTCAAATCAGAATATAGAATATTTTGTTTCATGGAACTTTAACAACCACTTCACACAATCACTTGACTAGGCTCAAAAAACTCTACTCAACCAATCACCACAAGGAATAACTTTTTCTCACAAACCCTAGTTCAAGTATGAATCAATCGACTAAAAATATTTCCAATAATGCTCAACCACAAATCTCACATAACAATGATACTCATGTTCTCCTCTAACTCAAGTTCAAGTTCTTTGTACAAGCAATGGGCTTCAACAACAATGCTTATAAAACAAGGTTTAATCACAACTCTCAAACAAGAAAACCTTGAAGCATTCAACCAACCACTTTTGAAAAGTAAACCACAATCAATCCTTTTCTCTCCAATGATATTTCAGAAATCAACCACCATAAACAAAGTCAATGGAGAATATTTCTCATACCTTTTTGATGCCTTATTAGTTATCCACTAAATCTGCCATACTCAACAAAATTTCTTTTTCAACTTTCAATAAGGGGTTAGAGATATTGATTAATAACACAACAATAATATCCAAATAACACCTTCTTACTCCTACTCAATAAAATACACCATGTCCCCTCATGAAAGAATTAATCCTCTTTGAAAAAGAACAAAGAAACCTTCACTTTTGAACCCCTTTACAAAATAAAAAATATATCTTTACACATACCTTATTTCTCCCTCTAAGCAAGTTAATCAAATAGCCCTCGAAATAATCTTTCCAAAGATATATCATATGATATACTTCCAAAAAGAAAATCACCAGAAATCTCTCTTTTTCCTAAAGTGCATCACAACCCTTATTTCTCCTAGGGCAAATTTTGAAAAATAAAATATCAGAAAGTATTAACTTGCCTTTGTCCTTGACGGGATTTGATCCCTTGACACCTCCTTTCTCAGCACCTTAACCATGGCAAATCCACCATTAGGCCACACGCCCTCACGTGTTCAAAGGGGCACGAATCAAAATAAATACTTTAATATTCTGTGCCTTTCAAAAACTTAAAAATGCTTCGAGTGTTTCACAACCCCCCCGAGGACCCTTGCCAACACAACATGAACCACTAATCAAATTTTTTCCCTGAACATTACAACACCAAAAATCAAAAGTTTCACAAGCCTTTTTTGCACACGCTTCAAATTCAACACATATGCTCTTTTGCTTTCCAACAATCGCATTAATTCATGAGATCTCATCGATTAATAAACCTTAGGCATCCTTTTATATAGTTTTCTCCCTCATATTCAACGACGTCGGCGGATTACTTTTATTTTTAATTTTAAAATTTTAATTTTAATTTTAAATAATTTAAAATTTAAACTAAATATTTAAAATTAAATATCTCCATCATCGGGGCACATTTTTTGATGAAACAAAAAGCCAACTTGGGTTTTAAGAAAAACCCATTTCAAATATACCATCCATGATTTTAAATAAAACCTTTTATTTTTCCTGCCTTGGTTTTCACAAAAAAAAACTTGTATATATCCATGCTCTCCAAAATATCATAAATGATTATTTATGAAGTTATTTTACCACCAAAACCTAATGTGATCCATGTGACATCAATGACAACATAAAATAACTCAAATTTCCCACACTCATACCTTTTCTTGATGATGAAGGAACCTCAAATATTTGTCACAATCACAACCACTTCTATGCCAAACTCAAAGAGGTTAGAAGTTAAATATTTCTCATAATGTAATGCAAAAACTCAATTACACCTTATCACTCCATCTATAAAAACAACCATCAATGTACATAAAATATTTTTCCAACAACACCTTTTAATCTCCCAACTAAAATAAATTTAACATCCACCAAAATTTAACTCAAAAACCTCTTTAATTAAATTTTAATGGCAAGAAGAACTTTGGTAATAATAAAATCCACTTTCCTTATAACTCCAATAACATAAATCAATTACCAAACAAGAAACCTTTCATATACCCTTATAACTCCAAATAACACCTTATGAAAACATTAGAAAAATAAAATATTTAATAAAAATTACCTTTTCCACTAGTGGGATTTGAACCCCCAATCACTACCTCCTCGTGCACCCTAGTCATGGGCTTGCCCACCATGTGCGCTAGATGCACGCTTGGAAGGCTAAGAGCACCTCGTGCTATTTCTTCCAATTCTGGCACTCTAAATGAGCATGTACCAAAAATTTTCTCCTCAATGCTCAAGACAAACACACCAACAACCTCCATGCGAATCGATCGTGGTCACTTCCACTTCCAATGCTCTCGCAAAACATGCACTGCAAATGGACCACACTGTCCAATGTGAGTGAGGCCTTAAGCCCTCTAATTTCGTCTTCTTCCTAGAGCTAAAATACAAAAATAATTCTTTATCTTCTTCCTCAATGATTTCACAAAAATACTCTTTACTTTGGTTGCATGAAAAATTAATCTAAGAAGGGCAAGTTTTGAATTCCCCTTTGGCATATTATTTATAAATAAAATTCATCATATGGATTAGACGTCGATGCTTCATTAAATTTGATGCCGTCAGTGCTTTTATAATCTTTATAATTTATAAATTATTTAAATTCTAAAAGAATTTATATTTTATAAATTATACTTATAAACCTTTGAATTTAATAAAAATTAAAGTCTCCTTGAGATAAAATTTAAAACTTCATTTTTACTTCACTTATTTGATGAAAATTATTCTACCACCATGGTTTTAATAAAAACCTTTATAAAACAATATTTTGACAACTTTTCTTCAACTCTTTGCATTGCTCCTGGTGTCAATGATGGTGTACTCCATGGTATTAATGACAGCTTCATGTATTCACTTTGGCATCAATGACAACTTCTCACCTTGACATCAATGACAACTAAATGAGCTCAAAATGTCCAACACTATTATTGACTATATGAGTTCTAGAACATATGTTTTGAGTCGTTGGTTTAATATAATAGGTCAAACCTATTTTTATAAAAAATTATGGGATACACTTTGCCCCAAACTTTGATGCCATATCAACCATTATTATTTCATAAAGTGCCACATCACTAAGCTCTACATCATCAAGCTATTTCAACCAATTGTCAATTATCACATCATTGCATGACATATCATAAATTATGGGTGCCCCATCATCATAGTTCCCTTTAAAAAATTATGGATGATGTTACAACCTTGAATCTACTAAATATAATGCATTAGCAAGGCATTCATTATGCACTAAGGTTTGTAACACAAACATAAACCACATAGAAGTTTTTTATCACTTTAAATAGTTTACATACACCACATGCCTTTGAGTTGAGATCCTATGGATATCAAACCCTCAACACCTTAGTGGGGATGACCCCATAGGTGGAACATTGACCATTACAGTGCTAGAATTATCATGTATGGGTTGGAGTTACATTATTCATAACCCTACACCTCCACCACATGTCTTCCTTAAGGAACTTGTAACATTTTTTCCTAGGTTAGATGAGCTCAAAACTACCCATGTTGACCATGAGTGACCTTTAAACTTTGTACCTACAACACATGTACCCATTTAAATGATGCATATTTCTAAAACATGTGTTATTATTTGAATAATTCTTGCTTCTAACATAGTTCATCCCTCTCTTTCCATAGAATTTTCTATAGAATATTGCCCTTCTATAAATTAAAAAAAAAAATGGGGGGCAAAAAGAATTTATTTAACACAAAAAAGTAATACTTAGAGTCTGAATGACAAAAACATGTTGATCTAGGACCACCCCAAATATTGAAAAGAATAAAAAAATATTTATGGTTCACTCATATTTATCATGGTTTACCCAACCAAATATTTTTCTTGAACACAACCAATTAAGCCATCCTCTTGTGCCTATGCAATAGAAAACTTGCTAGTCCATTTTGGAAACTTTGCCAATTTTTTAAGTGGCTCAAAGGTATTTATCATACATGGATGTTTTCCCATGACTTCTATGGAATATGAGGGATATGAAAATATGTTTATTTTCTTCTTTTTTTCAATGGTATTTATTCAAACTATCCTATCATCTATGCTAAATTTAGACCAGAATTTCCAAATAATAAAGGGAAATGGATTATTTTAAAAAATCCATAGAAGATAAATAAGGATTTTAAAAAACTCAATAAACTTAATTTAGAAATTAGGGCATCCACCTAGTCAAAAAATAAAGAACATCGATTTGAGTTTCAAGAGAGGAAAAATGGACTATGTAAATATTTCTTCTAGAACAAATATGTTGGAAACCAATGCAATCTAAATGATGCAATTCCTCTTAGGGTTTCAACATAAAACCCTTACAATTATTAGTGGCACACAAATATTATTCTAATTACTTCAAACAAATATTTTCCTTTGGAATCATTGAAGAACACAAGCTTATACTGAGAGGGGGGTGAACAGTATAAGACCACTTTTTACTTTTTCCTTCAATTCAACTTTCAATTCAATATTATGTAGTGTATAGATAGCAATATCAATAGCAGTAATCAAAAGCAATGCAAAAAACACCATCCACAATAGAGACACAATAATTTACGTGGTTCACCCAATGTGGGCTACTCCACGGAGAAAATATTTTACTAAAATTTTCTCAATCAATATCTTTGGGAATCCTTCCCAATTACAATGTTTATGGACCTCTGTCCAAAGGAGATTTTGATCCCCTAAATCTCAAGTTCATGGATTTCTTCCACAAGATAACTCTTTCCCCTTCTACTCTAGCTAGTGATCTTCTAGAAGACTATGTCTCTCTACTACTCTAACTTGTGGATATCTCTCCACTTGAAGACTCCTCACTTAGATTTATCTTCAATTATCCTAGCTGTTGGATCTCTATCCACTGAGACTCTATCCTCTATACTCTATCACCTCCAAAGCTCTATCAATAGGTTCACTTAGAACCTCCTCAAATATGTTGAATAGGTTCACTCAAAACCTATTCAAATCTGCTCAATAGGCTCACTCAGAACCTACTCAAATCTGCTCAATAGGCTCACTCATAACCTGCTCAAATCTGCTCAATAGGTTCACTCAAAACCTGCTCAACTATGCTCAATAGGCTCACTTAGAACCTGCTCAAATCTACTCAATAAGTCCTCTCTAGGACTTGCTCAAATCTGCATAGCAAGCTTTCACAAAAGCTTACTCAAAATCAGTCCACAAGCCTTCTCAAAGACTTACCTCAAATCAGCTTAACAAGCTCACACAAAACTTGTCCAATCTCATAGAATCATAAAGAGAATTGTTAGAGACTCAATATGTTCTAAACTCAATGCTCAATCAATATCTCAATTCAATCTCATAGAAGAATAAAGAGAATTGTTAGAGACTCAATATGTTCTATACTCAAATCCCAATCTCAACTCAAATCAATCTCAACTCAACTCAATCTTATAGAAGCATAAAGAGAATTGTTAGAGACTCAATATGTTCTCTTCACAAACTCAATTTCTTTCTCAACTCAATCTCAACTCAAATAAACTCAGCTCTTTCTTATAGAAGCATAAAGAGAATTGTTAGAGACTCAATATGTTCTATTCACAAACTCAATTTCTTTCTCAACTCAATCTCAACTCAAATCAGAATATAGAATAGTTTGTTTTATGGAACTTGAACAACCACTTCACACATTCACTTGACTAGGCTCAAACAACTCTACTCAACCAATCACCTCTAGGAACAACTCTTTCTCACAAACCCTAGTCCAAGCATGAATCAATCAACTCAAAATATCTCCAACAATGCTCAACCACAAATCTCACATAACAATGATACTCATGTTCTTTTCTAACTCAAGTTCAAGTTCTTTGCTCAACCAATGGGCTTCAAAAACAATGCTTATAAAATAAGGTTTAATCACAACTCTCAAACCAAAAAACCTTGAAGCATTAAACCAACACTTTCAAAAAGGAAACCACAATCAATCCTTTTCTCTCCAATGATATTTCAGAAATCAACCACCATAAACAATCAATAGAGAATATTGCCCATACCTTATTAATGCCAAGAAGTTGTCCACAAAATCTGCCACACTCAACACAACTTTCCTTTCCAATCTCAATGAGGGTTAGTGGACTTCAAATAATAATCACAAAATAAAGCATAACTCAATTTACACATTTTTACTCCAACTCAATAATCACATCCACCAAAGATATATTCAATAACCCTCAAGCAAAATATTTTTCTCAAGAATGTTTCAATAATTAAAAGCACTCTCCAAATAACATCTCAAAAATGTGCCAAATAAGTAATAATCCTTATTACTCCTCAAACCACTTATACCCTAAAGAAATTAAAATCTATGCCTACCTACTTATCTCTCCAAAAACCACTTCTACTATAAAATTTATGCACAGATTTTAAACTAACTTTTAGCACCCAATAAAACAAAAAATTTGTTTTAATTTTCTTTTACAACTTTAATGCATACCTTGGCATGAATTTTGGAATATCAAACACAGCATATAAACCTTGGTAGCATGCACATGAAAAACCACAACTAGTTAACTATTTCCCTTTTACATAGCAAAAGGGAGTTCGCAGGATTCGAACCTGAGTCCTACGGCTCCTGCATCCTAACGGACGCTTGCGCACCATGTGAGATAGCGCTCCACACAAGACCAAAGGCGCCTCACTCTCCTTTATCCTCCACACAATAGCCAATGCAAAATAGATTTATCCTTTCTCAAAAAAAATGAAGTGCACATGATTCGAACACTCAACCACTTGCCTCCCAATGCCTTTGCACTACTCGAGTTGCCAATAGGCCACACTGCCCATGATGTCTTGGAATCGACCACACCTCAACTTATTCGTTGCCTCTGCCTTTAAACGTTTTTCACACGAGCTCTTTTCATTTTCTAATAATCGCATTAACCACGAGAGCAAGGACGAGGAATAATAAACCTTAGTCATCCTTTTATAGTCTTCTCCCTCATATTCGACGATGTCGGAGGATTACTTTTATTTTAATTTTAAAATTTAAATTTAAATTTTAAATAATTTAAAATTTAAACTAAATATTTAAAATTAAATATCTCCATCACTAGGGCACCTTTTTCGATGAAACGAAAAGCCAACTTGGGTTTTAAGAAAAACCCATTTCAAATATGCCATCCATGGTTTTAAATAAAACCTATTATTTTTCCTGCCTTGGTTTTCACAAAAAGACTTTCCTTGCACTTTTCACAAAACATAGTGCATGCCATCATAGACCCTTTTGACATCAAATAACCTTTTGACATCAATGACAACATTTTAGCTTAGGGACTCAAAATGTCCAACAATATCCCCCTTTTTCATTGATGGCAACCCATATTCATTTACTGAAATCTGACCTTCTTTTCTGCTCCCCTTGGGACTTTGCTCCCCCTGGCTCAATGCTCTCTCAAAAATCAAATCTCTCCCCATATCAAAACTTTCCTTAATATACACAAATCTCTCCCCCTTTGAAATCAATGGCAAAGGGTCACCTTTGGGGCTCGGGGCTAAGAATGAGCCTCTTAGCTTAGCCCCTCCCCCACCTCCTCATGAGGTGGTTAATTTTGGGGTGGGAGTATTTCTACTCCCCGAAAGCACTGCTCTTTAACTTTATCTTTCTCTCTTCCTTTCTGAGTTTTTTGAATCCTCTCACTATTTCTTTCCAAGTAATCATCACTTATGTTCCTGTTCCTATTCTTGTTCTCATCCATGTTCTTGTTCCTATTTTTTTTCTCATCCAAGTTCATGTTCCTATTCTTGTTCCTATTCTTGTTCATGTTCTTGTTCCTATTCTCATCCATGTTCCTGTTCCTGTTCATACCTGCTTCTAGAATATTTGCTCTACACCATCTTGTTGTGTGACCATCATTATTGCACTTATAACACTTAATGTTATTATTCCTTGGAGGTGCAAATGTCTTAGGATACCTCCTAGTGAAGCCAAATCTTCTTCTACCATGAACCCTACAATTCATTGCCTTGTGACCAAAACCATTGCATGAGTAGCAATATCCTTGAAAAAGTTGTCCTTTTCCATATTCCTATCTTTCATATGACCTGCATTGTGAAGCCATGTGCCCAAACCTATGACATGAGAAGCATCTCCCATTGAAGCTTCCTTGCCTAGACCTCATTGGTCTTATGTTCTGATTTATGTTCCATATGTATCTTCTTTGTGCATTGTTCCTATATTTGTTGAACTCTCTATTGTCCAACTCATCCTCTGATGTCTCATTCCCACTTACACTATCATCTTCTAAAGTATCTTCTTCTAAAGTTTCTTCTTCATCAAGACTTGAAGTAGATTCTTTTTCCTATTTCTTTCCAAAGCCAAGACCTGTTGAACATGATGTTCTTTGTTGTCCACAAATGAACTTATCCAAGTTCTTAGAGCTATTTGTGAAACTCTTCATCTTGATCTTGGAGTCCTTTAAATATTTCTTTAGAGTAGCCACTTCTTGTGCTAACTTCTCACATTCCAAAATCTTTGCTTCTAACTTTTCTTTGAACTTACTTGCCTTAGCCTTTGACTTCTCTAAGTCTTCTATGAGCAATAATATTTCTTCATCACA
The DNA here is from genome assembly GCA_028583015.1 of Wollemia nobilis. Taxonomy (NCBI): domain Eukaryota; kingdom Viridiplantae; phylum Streptophyta; class Pinopsida; order Araucariales; family Araucariaceae; genus Wollemia; species Wollemia nobilis. The sequence goes on from JAQPPZ010002606.1 coordinate 1,620,406, forward strand.
TTCTTGAAACTGATTTTCAAGCTTAGAGTGTTGTTTTCTTACCTTATTTATTGTGTCAAGGGCATAGATAAGTTCTCCCTTGAGATCATAACCATTCTCTATTGAGTAATCCTCTATTTGTTTTGCCTTTGTCCTTATCATTACTTCATTTTGGCTTATCTTCTATAGGATCACTTACTTCATCTTCTAAAGCCATTAGAAGATTCTCATCTGGTCTTTCAAGTGCATCTTCAAAACCATCATCACTGAAACTATAGCCATCTCTAGTGCAATCATCTTCAAGATGTCCAAATTTACCACATCTAAAACATTTGAGAATAACTGGAGTCCTTTTCTCTTTAACCATAAATAGGACTTCATCTCTATCATTGTCTAAAAAACTAGCATCACTATCAAATGAGTACTTACTTGCATTATCTACATAGTAGCTTTTCTTTTGCCTTTGGAAGAACTTCTTTCCTTGTTTTTTCTGTCCATCCTTGCCTTTCTTCTGGTACCTATGTCTTTCTTATTCCCTGTACTTGTGATCCTATTTTTCTTCATCACTGTTGTACTTTGGATTTTTGCACTCTGTTGCATAATTTCCATACTTTCCACAATTGAAGCACTTAATAGATCTAACATCTATGAATATTTTGGAACCTTTATCTCTCCTACCATAGTTAGCTTCTTCATCACTAGATGACTCACTGCTCGATTCTATCTACTTTCCCTTTTTCTTTTTATCCACTTTGAAAGCAGCTTCTTTCAGAGGAATAGGATCTTTTGTTCTTATCTCAAAAGTAGTAAGCATGCCAAGAAAAGAATTCCTTTTCAAAGAATCACTATCAATTGATGTTTCTATAGTAGAAACCTTTTCACTATACCTTTTTGGAAGAGTTCTCAAGATCTTATCACAAGCATCTGATTCATCAACCTTCATTCCAAGACCTCTCATCTCATGCACAAGTTCATCAATCTTACTGAGATAATCACAAATATTTTCATCATCTCTCATTCTTAAGTTCTCAAATTCTCCTTTGAGATTTCTGATCTTAGCTTTCCTGACACCTTTATCACCCTCATATATATCATGTAGTAGATCCCACATATCTTTTGTTGTTTTACAATCCATAACCTTCATAGATTCTGATCTACCCAATCATCTTATAATTGCATTCATAGCTCTTGAATTTTCATGCATTAGAAGCTTACCTTCCTTATCTATCGGAGGATTTACTGTTGAATTATATCCAAGTTCCATTGCATCCCAAACTTCATTTCCAAGTGCCATCAAGTAAAATCTCATCAACATACACCAATACAAGAAGTCACTTCCATCAAAGACTGGTACTGCATTATTGAAGGGTCCATCTCTTTGATCCTTTTGATCCATTGTTTTCTTAGACCGCTTTTCCTTCAAGCTATCAAACTCTTTTGAAGGAACCCACTCTGATACCAATTGAAGAACACAAGCTTATACTGAGAGGGGGGTGAACAATATAAGACCACTTTTTACTTTTTCCTTCAATTCAACTTTCAATTCAATATTATGTAGTGTATAGATAGCAGTATCAATAGTAGTAATCAAAGCAATGCACAAAACACCATCCACAATAGAGACACAACAATTTACGTGGTTCACCCAATGTGGGCTACTCCATGGAGAAAATATTTTACTAAAACTTTCTCAATCAATCTCTTTGGGAATCCTTCCCAATTATAATTTTTATGGACCTCTATCCAAAGGAGATGCTGATCCCCTAAATCTCAAGTTCATGGATTTCTTCCATAAGAGAACTCTTTCCCCTTCTACTCTAGCTAGTGATCTTCTAGAAGACTCTGTATCTCTATGTTGCTCTAACTTGTGGATCTCTCTCCACTTGAAGAATCCTCACTCAGATCTGTCTTCAATTGTCCTAGCTATTGGATCTCTATCCACTGAGACTCTGTCCTCTATACTCTATCACCTCCAAAGCTCTGTCAATAGGTTCACTTAGAACCTCCTCAAATACTGGTCAATAGGTTCACTCAGAACCTACTCAAATCTGCTCAATAGGCTCACTCAAGACCTACTCAAATCTGCTCAATAGGCTCACTCAGAACCTACTCAAATCTTCTCAATAGGTTCACTCAGAACCTGCTCAACTCTGCTCAATAGGTTCACTCAGAACCTACTCAAATCTTCTCAATAAGTCCTCTCTAGGACTTGCTCAAATCTACATAGCAAGATTTCACAAAAGCTTACTCAAAATCAGTCCACAAGCCTTCTCAAAGACTTACCTCAAATCAGCTTAACAAGCTCACAAAGAACTTGTCCAATCTCATAGAATCATAAAGAGAATTGTTAGAGACTCAATATGTTCTAAACTCAATGCTCAATCAATATCTCAATTCAATCTCATAGAAGCATAAAGAGAATTTTTAGAGACTCAATATGTTCTATACTCAAATCCCAATCTCAACTCAAATCAATCTCAACTCAAATCAATCTCAACTCAGCTCAATATTATAGAAGCATAAAGAGAATTGTTAGAGACTCAATATGTTCTCTTCACAAACTCAATTTCTTTCTCAACTCAATCTCAACTCAAATCAACTCAACTCTTTCTTATAGAAGCATAAAGAGAATTGTTAGAGACTCAATATGTTCTATTCACAAACTCAATTTCTTTCTCAACTCAATCTCAACTCAAATCAGAATATAGAATAGTTTGTTTTATGGAACTTGAACAACCACTTCACAAATTCACTTGACTAGGCTCAAACAACTCTACTCAACCAATCACCTCTAGGAACAACTCTTTCTCACAAACCCTAGTCCAAGCATGAATCAATCAACTCAAAATGTTTCCAACAATGCTCAACCACAAATATCACATAACAATGATACTCATGTTCTTTTCTAACTCAAATTCAAGTTCTTTGCTCAACCAATGGGCTTCAAAAACAATGCTTATAAAACAAGGTTTAATCACAACTCTCAAACCAGAAAACCTTGAAGCATTAAACCAACACTTTCGAAAAGGAAACCACAATCAATCCTTTTCTCTCCAATGATATTTCAGAAATCAACCACCATAAACAATCAATAGAGAATATTGCCCATACCTTATTAATGCCAAGAAGTTGTCCACAAAATCTGCCACACTCAACACAACTTTCCTTTCCAATCTCAATGAGGGTTAGTGGACTTCAAATAATAATCACAAAATAAAGCATAACTCAATTTACACCTTTTTACTCCAACTCAATAATCACATCCACCAAAGATATATTCAATAACCCTCAAGAAAAATATTTTTCTCAAGAATGTTTCAATAATTAAAAGCACTCTCCAAATAACATCTCAACAATGTGCCAAATAAGTAATAATCCTTATTACTCCTCAAACCACTTATACCCTAAAGAAATTAAAATCTATGCCTACCTACTTATCTCTCCAAAAACCACTTTTACTATAAAATTTATGCACAAATTTTAAACTAACTTTTAGCACCCAATAAAACAAAAACTTTGTTTTAATTTTCTTTTACAACTTTAATGCATACCTTGGAACGAATTTTGGAATATCAAACACAGCATATAAACCTTGGCAGCATGCACACAAAAAGCCACAACCAATGCACTATTTCCATTTTACAAAGCAAAAGGGAGTTCGCAGGATTTGAACCTGAGTCCTATGGCTCCTGCGTCCTAACAGATGCTTGTGCACCACGTGAGCTAGCGCTCCACACAAGACCAAAGGCACCTCACTCTCCTTTATCCTCCATGCAACAACCAACACAAAATAAATTTCTCCTTTCTCAATCAAAATGAAGTGCACATGATTCGAACACTCAACCACTTGCCTCCCAATGCCTTTGCATTGCTCGAGTTGCCAATAGGCCACACTGCCCATGATGTCTTGGAATCGACCACACCTCAACTTATTTTTTGCCTCTACCTTTAAACATTTTTCACACGAGCTCTTTTCGTTTTCTAATAATCGCATTAACCACCAGAGCAAGGATGAGGAATAATAAACCTTAGTCATCCTTTTATAGTCTTCTCCCTCATATTCGATGACGTCGGTGGATTACTTTTATTTTAATTTTAAAATTTAAATTTAAATTTTAAATAATTTAAAATTTAAACTAAATATTTAAAATTAAATATCTCCATCATCGGGGCACCTTTTTCGATGAAACAAAAATCCAACTTGGGTTTTAAGAAAAAACCATTTCAAATATGCCATCCATGGTTTTAAATAAAACCTTTTATTTTGCCTACCTTGGTTTTCACAAAAAGACTTTCCTTGCACTTTTCACAAAACATAGTGCATGCCATCATAGATCCTTTTGACATCAAATAACCTTTTGACATCAATGACAACATTTTAGCTTAGGGACTCAAAATTTCCAACAATCACTATAGAATATTACTTGTTGGAGATAAGTAACTAAGTAATGGATATTCACAACCATTTTGTTACCATGTTAGATTTTAGAATACTTTGGATAAATGGATGGAACCAACATATTACACAAATAAGTAGAAATAACTCATACATAATAAGAATATGCACAATATAAAGGTTATTGTAGACACCAAAATATCTCACTAAAGAGAATAGATTTATACTCTAATTGATGATAAAATAGTTGGAAGGAATTCATATAAATACCCATCTACAAGATACCTTTAGGTTAGGGTTAATGAACCGATTGTTAGGTTAAATAACTAATATTTTAATAAATTCACCTATGCAAAGTATACAATGATCTAAAAGGCTTATACAAGGAATATAATATAAAATATAGGTGTGTGCTCAAATGAATCTTAAAACCACATATTCCAACAATTTTATCTTAAATTTTTATTATTACTACTCCTAGAAGTAGAATCATGGGTTCCACAGATAAAGACTATCAAGTCTTATATAGTTCGATAAAGTTCTATATATAGTAAAATTTATAATTTTCACAAGTACTTTATACTTTGAAAGTGTGGAAGTGGGAAATAATAACACCAAAAGGAAATAAGTTTTAAACACAATTTCCTTTATTATAACCAGTAAATCCATAGAATAAAATTTTTTCAGATTCCTCCTATGTATTACAAAACTACTAAAAATTTATTTTTCTTTTTACTTTAGTTAATTTATTGAACATTGTACACCCATGAGAAAATGTGTAATTACTTTTAATGGAATACATACTATAGTAAAATTTTACTACACCAAGTAAATCCCACCAAAAGGAGAAATATGAAAGCTAAAAGCAAAATGAGAGGGCCAAAATCCCCTTCAGTATACTAGGTAGTCATTGATAGAGGGCCATTCAAAAGGAGTCTCCACCATAGGCAAATAGCAAATCTCAAGCCCCCCCTTACCATGAGGTCATACTGACCAATTGTACAGGGAAAGTGATGAATCACAATCTTTTTAATGGAAGCTAAGCAAACCATCACCATTGGTAGGAGTCCCTAAGCCTTCTTAGTTATAGAAAAAATAAATTCACCTCTACAAACCCAAATAATGGTTGCAAACTCTTCTCCCCAAAGAAAACAACACATAGTGTTGGATGTCTTCCACATTTGATTGGGTTTGCAATGACTACCCAATTAGTTGATATTCCTTTATGTAGTTACAAGAATTGCACTAGTGATAAACATTAAGGAGTAGAACCCAACAACTATGGAAAAATAAGGAGCAAAGATTAGAGCTACAATTGACATGCAAGTAAGATCCCAAGGTACTACTTTGCAAAAAAATCCTACTAGAAAGCTGAAGAGGAAAGCTTCGATAGCTCCAAAAATTTGAGAGGCGAAAAGGCAAAAATTAGCAAAGAGTTTGAAAGCATTGAAAATAAAAAATCCAAGGATAAAGAATTTTAAGAAGTTTAAAGGAAGAAAGGAGACAAAATTTCTTATGGCTAATGTAGTCTTGGAATCTTAAGGCAAAATGTTTTTTGAAGATTGCTAAAAGGTGAATGGCCAAAGGTTGTCAAAACTTTTAAAATTTCTAAATGAAAGAAAAAAATAAATTTTTTTAAGGCCACAACAAAAGAGAAAATTTTTATATTCAAGGAAACCAAAAACTTTGTTGGAAAGGGATAAACAAAAGTTCTAACTTCTAAAGAGTTTGGGTCATATTGGAAAAAAGAACAAATTAGATTCAAAGGTAGTAGTAATGACACACAAGCTCCCTTGAAGAGTAGATAAGGTATATTAATGTACAATTTTGTAAAGTGGATATGGATCATCTACTAATATCATTTTAATTTAGCAATCCAAAGAAAGTTAGGTGGTCTGTTAAAGGTGAAGGCATGGTGCTAGCACCAATGACAATCCCAAAACTAACAAAAGTAATGGTGAAAGATGCTTCTATTCAATTTTTGGCATATTTAGAAAGAGCAATTGGGATTGTCAAAAAATCCTACATAGTATTGGAGGGAAAATCCCCTTAATTCTATATATAAATAGTAGTTAGTTTACCATTGTAAAGAATTTTCAAGATATACATTTCATATAGCTTTCTCTTCATTTTCCCTTGTATAGTAGTTTTCATATTCATGAATAGTCTTGTAGGCTTGTCCTTGAGCCCTCACTTCTAGCATAATCTTGTAATGTTTTTGTATTCATACACACATACTAGAGGCCTATGATAATTTGGTTCCAATTGTTTTGGTTCTCCTTGTCCCATTTCCTTTATGTAGTGTGTATATCTACACTTATATATGTTGAGGAGAGGAAGTATTCACTATGTCTATGCTTTATACTCAGGGTTGTTGTGTAGGGAGATCTTCTCTTGATATTGATGCATTGACTTAGTTAGCTTAGGTTTTACTTTTCTATTAGTTATTTTTTGCATATCACTAATCCTTTCCTTGCAAAGCTATTATATTAGGACTATGCACTCAATATCACATCTTAAAAGGATTCAACCTTGTAAAAATCCAAGAGGCCATTGATAGAGCTAAATCTCACACTATTGGGACTAACTCTACTATGTCACTATATCCAAGGTACAATATTCTTGACCATCTAGTCCAACCCATTCAATAGCCTAAAAAATTAGAGAGGATAATTTTTTATTGAAATATGCAATGGGATCCCATTAACTTATCATTGGTCACATAAAATAACAAGTTTGGATTTGACTCTGGTGAGGGTCTCTGCCTATTCTACTTGTTGAAGCACCTTAAAACTCATATAGTGACTCTACTCTAGAACAAACATATAGAAGAAGCTACTTTTAAATACATTAGATTGAGTTGTTGGTGAAGACCTTGATCTATCAACTTCTAGAGAACAAGTTATATTCACCTAGTGATTCTATTCAAATCAAAGTACCTAGAAGTGTATGAACAAGAGACTTGTTACCAAGTACTTTGCTACTAAAAATTTGTAAGAGTTGCTCCCTCCACTCAACACCATTCCATGAAGAAGAAGATATAGAATCCAAAATATGGCTTCTACAGAGCCATCCAAACCATTCCCTACATAGAATAATAAAAGTTCCCTTCAAACCTTCCACTCCACATGAAGTATGGGAGGTGATTTTAGTGTCTATTTTAAAATATCTCCCATATATCACTAGGGAGGACCCGATCACTCCAATCAAGCATGTAAACCACATCATAAGCTTTTGCATGCTTCAAAATATATCAAAACAAAACATGGATCCAAGATTACTAGCAACCTCATTCAAAGACAAGGCTAGAGAATGGTATTATGTGATTCCACCTAAATCTATGTTAGGATCCCATCCTAATATTCTTTTGTAATTCTCATTGGCTTATGTAATGACCCACTTCCAACGTGGGGGATTCTATTATAATTTTATTTTGTAATACTTTGTAATGTATGTGGCAAGTAAGGCACCTAGACAAGTGGTGTCATCTCATGTAATCATTATCAATATTGTAACTAATTTTTTGTAGAAGATTCTAGCTTGAGCAGCATTTTACATGTAAGTTAACTCTTGAGCCTTTAGGTAGGGTTGCATGCAACTTTCTCTTTAAAAGACATGAATCCATGTACAAATGTATCTTTTTGAAAGTTAATGAAATATTGAAGGAGGTTGCCCCCTCGAAGAGGCCTACGATTCTGAGTTATTTGTGAGATTGTTATAATTCTACAATTAGTTTTTGCATAGTGTTATTCTATTATTTGATGTATTTCTATTATTTTTCAGTATTTTATGTGAGTGAGCTTTATTTTAAAAGTAGGTTCCTAACAAGTGGTATTAGAGCGCTTTCCAAGGTCGAGTTCTACTACAACTATGATAATTATTTCTTAGCCATTTCTACCTATTAGGTATAATTTTCTTGTATTTTTCATTATGTTTTTCTTTATTTAAAAACCAAAAAAAATTCAGCAAAAACCAAAAAAAGCTAAATAAAGTACAATTTTTTTTAGTAGTTGAGTAGGCTGGAAACTCTATGTTGAGGGTTTTAAAATATTGCAAAGGAGATATCGTTATTAGCTAAGATAGATAGCCCATAAAATGTCTAGTGAAGTGAGGAATGATCAGGCTCCAATAGTCAGGACTCATACAACACTTACGCATGAATTTGAGCTCCTACGCATCTTTGAGTGTATCAAGAGACCATTTTAGGATTAAACAATATTTTATCCAGTATGAATCTTTTTGGCCTTGTATCATCCATAGTCCATGAGACACATCATCCCAAAAAATTACCCTCCCATACTATCAGAGAATTAGATAGTGTGCTCAAGGGAATGTGTGGAATCACCTTGGGTAGTGGCCTAAAATATTGGTTTGAGCATTATTATTTGTTATTGTGGTATAATAGAGGGCCTATGGGTGTTACATAATCCTATATCTACTATACCTTGGTTCTATTAAAAAATTCAACCTACAAAAAGAAACATCTTCCTATTCTGCTAAATCTACATTCATGACACTAAAAAGTGAGCATACAGAGGACTTCCCTATCACTAAAGAACAAAATTGCATGCACCAAACAGTTAGGACAAAGTTTGTAAGCATGTACAATAGTCTAAAATATTCTAGTACCATCTGGGTTAGTGGCAGTAATAATCAGGTCAATGATAGTAATATTTGGGTCAATAATAGTAACAATTAGTTCTATAGTGGCAGTAATAGTAATTTGTAATAGTTAAAAAATATAGGTGGTCAAGATCAAAAATAGAAGTGTCAACTGCACAGTAAATAGGATTCTAATATTAGAGACATGAATAATGTTAGTAACTGTAGTATAGGTGATAGGGATAGTGACAAGGTGATTAGTCGATAGAATGCATAGGTTAGAGATAGTTGATCCAAAACCCAACTTTTGAACAATATCTTTGAATACAAAACCGACCACACCAGTAGACTCATCAAAATAGAGGATTAAAAAAAATTCTAGGGTGTCCAAAATTAGTTTTGTGGGATATAGCTCATTTTGATCATCTTTTTGATCTAATAATTTTGATATATAACACCCAAGCACTTTTTTGAACTCCTTACTAAAAATAGTAACTCCTAAAACTACATTTCTATTTTTAGTAATTTAGTAAAAGAGGTTCAAGACTATTCAAAATGGTTGGTGGCACTTATGGATATCAAAAGAGAAATATTTGGTCACCTCATTGTTGGAAACCCTCCAAAGCACCGTTGATAGCATGCAAGTCTCAAATCAAGTTGTGATGATAGAGCTTCAAAATTTTAGAGATGATTACTATACCTCCATAACCCACTTAAAAGAACTTGCAGATGTTGAGTCTAAATTGCAAGGTGGTCCAAGAAAGTCTGAGTACCATACTAAAAACTCACATTATGATAGAGGTAAAGGAAGGGCAAAAAATAACTCTCACCCTCGCTATGATTGTGATTCTACCTTTAATATTCCTAAATTAGACTTTCCTAAGTTTAATGGGAAGGATTTGGATGGGTGGCTATGTCGTGTTGTTCAATTTTTTAAACTCCATGATGTCCCCATATATTATCCAGTTCAAATTGATTCCTTCAACTTAAAATATGAAGTTTTATAGTGGTACCAATGATTGTAGAACACTACCCCTGATCCTTCTTGGGACGACTTTGAGTCTCAATTACTCACTCGCTTTGGCCCTAGTGAGTATGATTATTTTATAGGATAATTGAAAAAGTTGAAATAAAATTCAACAATTTAAGATTGCCAAATACAATTTTAGAAATTGGCCATCAAAACTAAGGGGCTAAATGAAGGGTTATTTATGAGTTGTTTTGTTAGTGGTTTGAGGGAAGATCTCCAAGATGAGGTCATGATTTTTAAATCATAATCCATGATGTAGTTTATCAAGTTGGATTGTTTGGTCGAATCCAAATTTTCAACTCAGAGGTGGATATATAAATTTTCATAGGCTAGACCCTCTTTTCCTCCTAGATTCCAAAATCAAAATAAACAAAAAACTATTAAACCCACTACTGCACCTAAATGTCTAACCACTATAGAAATGGATGCACGATGCACCCAGGGGTTGTTCTACAATTATGATGAAAATTTTTCTTGTGAGCATAAGTTTACCCAAAATAATTTATTCCTCATAGATGCTAATGAGCCTGACACCAATAACCATAGTGATGATGATACGAAATTAGTAGAGTAACCATCCAAACCGTAGGAAGAATACCAAGATAGGCTAAAATTTTTGTTCATGGTCTTGCTAGAATTACTACTCCCTAAACCATGAAAGTTATGGGTTACTTCAAAGGCCTATGTCTTACCATCCTGATTGATTCTGGAATTACACATAACTTTATTGATCCTCGCATTGCCAAATAGGCAAATTATTACTTACATACATGTAATTCCTTTGAGGTTATGGTAGCCAATGGTGGGACCTTACCTTGCAAAGGTAGATGTAATGTTAAGGTAGAAATTAGGGACTATGAGCTCAAAAAATATATGTTTGTGCTTCAAATAGGCTGATGTGATATTGTGTTGGAAGCTCAATGGTTGGGCACCTTGGGAACCATCTCATGGAACTTTGCTGAACTTTAGATGCAATTTTTATAGAATTGACAATATCACACCCTCCATGGCTCAAAAGCAAGGCCTTCATAGATTATTAGTTAAATCTAGATGGAGAAATTGTTAAAAAATTATCTCAATGAGTCATAGCTCAGATATTTGGAATCCAACCTCACCCCTCTGAGGAGGATTCCATTCCTTTCAATTTACTACTCATTTTGTCCAAGCACAATTCTGTTTTTGCTAAACCATAAAAATTATTGCCTCATCGCTCTTAAGAACATGCTATTCCTTTGTTAGCTGGAAATGCACTACCCAATATTATACTGTATAATAATTGTCAAAGGCTAGCATCATTTAGCCTAAAAATAGTCCTTACTCTTCTCTAGTTTTACTAGTACACAAGAAAGATGGGTCCTGGTGGTTGTGTATTGATTATCATGAGCTTAATATACTCACCATCAAGGATAAGTTTCCTATTCTAGTGGTGGATGAATTACTAGATGAACTACATGGGACTATGTACTTTTCCAAATTAGACCTTCACTTTGGGTACCATCAAATCAGGCTCAAGGATGAGGATATTCCTAAGACTACTTTTCGTACTCATGAAGGTTACTATGAGCTTTTGGTGATGTCATTTGACTTTAATAATGCTCCTTCCACTTTTCAAAGCCTCATGAACAACATTTTTTGCCCATTACATCAAAAATTCATCCTCATTTTCTTTGATGATATTTTGGTGTATAGTTGCTCCTAGGAAGAGCATCTTTTTCATGTGGATCAAACTCTATAGTTTTTGGCATAACATCAACTCTATTCTAAGCGGTCCAAGTGTTCTTTTGTGTTGACCAAAGTGGAGTATTTGGGAAACATTATCACCAAGGATAGCATCAAAGTTATCCCAAGAAGATCCAAGCAGTTTAGGAATGGCCGAAACCTCACTCTCAAAGGTCTTCAAGGATTTTTAAGGCTTACAGGGTATTATTATAAATTTATTTGTAACTATGGTAAAATTGTAGCTCCACTCACTTCCATGTTAAATAAGGACTCTTTCACTTGGTCATAACCCAGTGAATAGGCTTTCCTCGAGTTCAAGCATGCTATGACCACCACTCTAGTTTTAGCCATGCCAAAAATTTCCAAATATTTTGTCATTGAAAGCGACACTTCTTGTCATGATATTTATACCATGTTGATGAAAAAAGGATGACCCTAGGATTTCACTAGTAAAGCTCTCTAGTCGTAATTCAGAAAATTCCACTTATGCCAAGGAGATGATGGAAATTTTGCATATGGTGATCCATTGGTGACTGTATCTCATTGGGCATAATTTCTCCATTAAAACGGTCCATAAGAGTGTCAAATACTTTTTGGAGCAACAGGTTGCCAGCCTTGAACAAAAATAGTGGATCTCTAAACTCATGGGCTATGATTATGATATCACCTATAAGAAGGGCAAGGAGAATATTGTGGTTGATGCTCTCTCTCACCAATTTGAGACTCTTAGTATGTTTTGTGCCATTTCATCACCTATTCCCCAATGGATTGATTCCTTATGCTAAGAGGTACTTCAAGATTATGATTTACAAAATTGGGTTGCCTCCCTACACACTGAGTCTAATTCTTATCCAAGATACACTTGGATAGCCATGATTTGCATTATCACTAACACCTTGTTGTTCCCCACACATATCCACTTTAGGAACTTCTCATGAAATAATTGCATGCCACACCATCTACAGGCCATTCATAATTTCTCAAAACATATGAATGGCTTAAGCGCACTTTTTTACATAAGTGTATGAAAAAAGACATTTAGGATTTTTTTATGGCTTGTGATACCTATCAATGGATGAAAGGTCAAATAGTGCATTCTACTAGCATTCTTCAACCCTTGCCTATTATTGACTAGGTTTGGATGGATATTTCTATGGATTTTATTGAAGGGTTACCTATGTCTAGAGGTAAACCCATTATCTTTGTGATAGTGGACCGTATTTCAAAGTATGCTCACTTTTTTCCCTCTCCCATCCTTACATAGCGTCCACCATTGCCCAAATTTTCCTTGATTCTATTTTTTGCCTTCATGGTATGCCAACCTCTGTCATGTTCGACCGTGACCCAAACTTTACTAGTCATTTATGGCAAGATTTATTTAATTTACAAGGAACTCATCTCAATATGAGTTTAACATATCATTCGCAAATGGATGGCTATACTGAGATTATAAACAAATGTTTGGAGACCTACCTTTGCTAGTTTGTATATGATCATCCTACTCAATGGGTAAAGTGGCTTCCTTTGCCTGAATGGTGGTACAACACTTCCTATCACACAAAAACCAAGGTCACCCCTTTTGAGGTATTTTATAGGCACCCTCCACTCATGCCTTCCTCTTACTTTTTAAATAACTCCAAGTTACATGCCATCAAAAATACTCTCAGTCAACACACTAATGTCCTCCACAAACTGGAGCTAGATTTGGATGCGATCCAAAACCAAATGTGCCAATAAGTTTACCAACATCATTCTAAACATAATTTTGATTTGGGTGATGTGGTTTTCCTTCACTTGCAGTCGTACAAACAATCATCCCTCCAGCTTTGCAGGTTCTAGAAACTTGCTACAAAATACTATGGGTCCTATAAGGTTTTATATCGGATTGGTGCCACAACTTACAAATAGGACCTCCCACCTACCTCCAAACTTCATATTTTTTCATGTCTCCTCTCTTAAAAAGGTTGTTGGCACTCAGATACATGTTCAATATGCACTCCCAGAATTATATGAAGAAGGTTCTATATTTCTCGAGCCTAATCATTTGTTTGATCATTGAAATCAAACTTTTTGAAACTGCACCATTATTGAGATCCTTGTTTAGTGGTGTGGAATTCAACCAAAATATGCTACATGGGAGTCTCTCCACTAGCTATAGCACCAGTTTCCTCATCCCAAACTTTGAGGACAAAGCTTTTTGAAGGGGAATGACATGTTAGTATCCCATCCTAATGTTGTTTTGTAATTCTCATTGGCTTATGTAATGACCCACTTGCAACATTGGGGATTCTATTATAATGTTATTTTGTACTTTATAATGTATATGGCAAGTAAGACACCTAGCCAAGTGGTGCCATCTCATGTAACCATTATCAAGATTGTAACCAATGTTTGGTAGAAGATTCTAGCTCGAGTGGTATTTTGCATGTAAGCCAACTCTTGAGCCTTTAGGTAGGGTTGCATGTAACTTTATATTTAAAAGACATGAAGCCATGTACAAATGTATATTTTTGCAAGTTAATAAAATATTGAATGAGGTTGCCTCCTTGAAGAGTCCTATGATTTTGAGTTATTTGTGAGATTTTTACAATTCTATAATTACTTTTTGCATAGTGTTATTCTGTTGGTTGATGTATTTCAATTATTTTTTAATATTTTGTGTGAGTGAGCTTTATTTTCATAGTAGGTTCCTAACACTCTATATCTAACTAGGACCAATTATCTACTCTATTCATAAAAATATTTTAGAGAGAAGGTGGATTGGGTGCCTCTCCTAGAATAAGTATCAACCACAAAGATATCTCCCATGGATATTGTAGATGAATTCAACCTCAAATTTTACTAGACATGGCATAAAATACCTTAAGAGATTCATCCTCCCCTAGGTATGGTATTTATATACTATTTAAATTCCTTAGATTCTAAAATCTCATTAATAATTAAGGTTAGAGGGGGAAACTCCCTACTAGATGCCTATGGTATAAACATCCAAGTTGAACATGATCTAATTTATATTGGAAGGCTAGATCCTAGGCCTCCCATGCCTTTGTATTCCAACATAAAATATCCATACCAACCTTCCCTAGTCTCATAATCAAAAAACTTCCAATCAACATCAATATCACTTGTAGTTAGTCCTATCCCACCTACTATAATGTTGTCTTATTTAGAAAACCCAAAGATTAAATCAATTCAAAAGTAGCTCATGTTGATCAGTAATGAGATGCTAACTATGAGGAGGGAATGTAACACCCAAAGGTACCCATATCAGAGTAACCAGAGGTCTCCTTTCCCACAAGGAAATTAGGTCAATAGAGCTACATTTAATGGCTACCCTAGGCCCCAATTCTAATCCAATTGGGAAAATTATTGGCAATTTGAATTATTTTATGTTGTCATTGGTGTCACATGAATCATTGATGGCATATGGATCACTTTGAGTTTTGATGGGCAAATGATATTTTGGAAAGCATGGATAAAATCAGGGTTTTTTGTGAAAACCAAGGTAGGTAAAATAAAAGGTTTTATTTAAAACCATGGAAAGCAGATTTGAAATGGGTTTTTCTTAAAACCTAGGTTGGCCTTTCGTTTCATCGAAAAAGGTGCCCTGGTGATGGAGATATTTAATTTTAAATATTTAGTTTAAATTTTAATTATTTAAAATTTTAATTTTAATTTTAAAATTTAAATTAAAGTTATCACTAACATCTAAAGAAATATGGAAAATCAATAATGCGCCGATGTCATCAAAAATGAGGAGAATACTATATAAAGGGGGATCCTGAGGTTCATTTGAAATTTATCCTTTCTAATGTTAATCATTGGCTAAGCATCCGAAAAGAGCTCATGAGAAAATCATTTTGAAAAGGAAGACAACAAATAAATCCAAGGTTGATCGAAAATCCAAGATATTGTGGGTAGAGTGGCATAGTGGTAATTGATTGTTTTTAAGGTGTGTGGCAGCGCTTTACGTCAAGGTTCGAATATCCTTGACTGCATTCGAAGGCATCGAAAGGAAAGTGTTTGAAGCACTTTTGGTTTGCGTGGAAGGGAGGAAGGACTGAAGGCACATCGTGCCTTTTCATTTCAAATGAGTGGCTAGCTCATGTGGCAACCTTAGCCATGGCTAAGGCACTCACAGTGTGTGTAATTTGGGGGTTTGAATCCTCTTGAGGAGGTAATTATGTTTTTCTCTAATTAAATTTGGTTGATGCCCTAGGATAGGAGTTATAAGGTGGTTAAGGAATAATTAAAGTTTTTAATTAAACTTTATTTTTATAAGGGTTGTGACTATTATTTCAGAGGTGGATGAGTTGATTTATTTTGATATTGATGAAATTGAAAATTAAGATTTAGGAGAAATAAGCAGTCGTTATAAAATATTTTTGAGAGCCCTGTTGATTATTGTTTTTGATAAGGGTTTTTATTAAAAAGGAATTTGGTGGATATGTTTATTAAGTTGGAGTAAAAAGGTGTAAATTGAGTTATGCTTATCTTGTGGTTATTATTTGATGTCCACTAACCCTTATTGAGATTGGAAAGGAAAGTTGTGTTTAGTGTGGCAGATTTTGTGGACAACTTCTTGGCATCAAAAAGGTATGGGCACATTCTCCTATTGATTTTTTATGGTGGTTGATTTCTGAAATATTTTGGAGTGAAAATGATTGATTGTGGTTTCCTTTTCTAAAGTGGTTGGTTGAATGCTTCAAGGTTTTATGGTTTGAGATTTGTGTTTAAACCTTGTTTTATAAGCATAGTTGTTGAATCCCATTGGTTGTGAAAGAATTAGAAAAGAACATGAGTATCATTGTTATGTGAGATTTATGGTTGAGCATTATTGGAAACATTTGAGTTGGTTGATACATGCTTGGACTAGGGTTTTTGTGAGAAATAGTAGTCCCTTGTGGTGATTGGTTGAGTTGAGTTGAGTTGATTGAGCCTAGTCAAGTGATTGTGTGAGGTGATTGGTCAAGTTCCATGAAACAAACTGTTGCGGGCCAAACAAGGTGAATGGTTTCCTATTTTTGTCACATGCCTGTGCATTTAATTATCAACCCAGGGAGCTTTGTAAACTTGCGAAGAGTCATAATTAGGTTACTACAATACCACTAGAGGTGAATCTGCTAATCCTATGTTTGGTGGGGTGTTCTTGAAATGGTTGTCAATCATTCCGAAACTCCTCAATAAATTATGTAAGAAGAATAGAATTAAATCTATAGAAATAAATCATGTACACATTCCTAAAAATAAATCTACTGCAAATACTGGAACTAGTAAACTAATGAACATTCTTATGAAAGCAATAAACTAATTAAAATAAATAAACAAAAAGGAAATGGGGAAGAGATACTGGCTTGGAGTGGGCCCAGGCTCCAGCAGCTTCTTCCCGATTGAACATGCGCTTTAGAACTTCTGGAACTGTAATATATTTATCAACATATTACAATCTATCTTCTGTAACTCTAAATGAATCTTTATTAATTATTTCTATAATTTTTTAGAATGATCTATGTGTGTTTATATAACACACCCATAGAACTTTTGTTATAGAAATGGTTACAATAGTCAATTCTTCCCAGACTAAATTAGAACAGTCTGGCGAATGCAATCGACTTCTGGCATTCTGTTCTAATGGTGGTGTGTTCGTTTCAATTTGTGCTTTGGTTGGCGTTAGTAAGACGTTTTGATACATTAGTGTTATCTCCAATTTAGCTCTGCATGACATAGATCTGGAACTGCACCAGCTGCTGCCATCCATGTCATTCAAATCTGGTCAACGAGCAAAGAATCAGTGGCGCCTTCCTTATAAGGAAGGTACCTTATTATTGCGGTGTCTTCTGGTTGTAGGGAGGTGCTTGCCTTCTATTAGTGCCTTTCGACTATGGGGAGGCGCTTGCCTTCTATTAGCACCTTTCGGTTGTGGGGGGTGCTTGCCTTCTGTTGGCGCCTTCCGATTTTGGGTAGGCGCTTGTCTTTGGTTGGCACCTTTCGATTGCAGGGAGGTGCTCGCATTCAGTTGGCACCTTCCAACTGCAGGGAGGCGCTCGCATTCAGTTGGCACCTTCTGACTGTAGGGAGGTGCTCACATTCATTTGGTGCCTTTCGACTGTAGGGAGGCACTCATATTAATTTGGCACCTTCAGACTACAGGGAGGCACTTGTATTCAGTTGGCACCTTTCGACTACAGGGAGGCGCTTGTTCCCTTGGCGCCTTCCAGTTGCAGGGATGCGCCTATGTTCTCTACATTGACCCCCGATGAAATAAAGTGCCAGGTCCATCAAAAGACCTTGACCATTCCAAATCTAACTAAATCAACTGCAATTCCACAAAACATACTAAAAGCACACAAATTAGATAACACGCATAATTATATCAAATATCTATATAATTATTCATAAAAGTACGCAATCCTTATTATACAGCCGCATATTGATCAAAGAAATATGTACAAAATATGAGCATTTCTAGTGCTCATCATCCCCCCACGCCTAAAATATGCCACGCCCTCATGGCATCCAAACTACAGGTAGCCCTTTGACTTTTCATCGTTGCCATCTCTTAGAGGATTCAGCTACCCCTGTGACCCGAGTCTGTCTTTTCGTGTTGACATTTGAAGGTGTGGTTTGCCTTTGCCTATGGGAAACTATGGCTATCAATTGTCCTATTCTTATTCTGGCCGCTACTGGTGGTGGTCTAGCCAGCGTTGTTCCTACCAATTGAAATGCAGCTTCGACAGCTTGCCAGAGGTCAACGTCTGGAGGTCTGACCACTGCTAGAGGGATATCCGAGTTATCCCCTCTGGAAGGCACTACTTGGGCCTTGTATAATCCAACCGCTTCAGGGGTAAGCCCTGCATTCTCCTTTGCAATTGTGGCGGCCTCCAATTGTGGGCCATATACTCCCCACCGTTCCAAGTACCTCCTCATCATGGAAGGCCACCCTCGGGATGAACCATAGATGTCCCAAAACTGGTTATCTTCTACTGGATTGATGCAGATGCCAGAATATACTTTTACCCTAGAGGATGCCTTCCTGGCCTCCTTGGCTGCTTTCATTTCATTGCGCAACTACTCAAAATATTTCTACCTTTTGACGAATAGCTGCATGTCCCATTCGTCCTCCTCTGACTCGACGAAGTTCACTTTCACCTTCTGTTGAGCCGTCCTAGGCCTCTTTGCCTTGGACTCTATAGAAAATGTGGCATCTCAGACCGGGGTATCTTATTTATCCTTTGGGGACTTCTCTTTACTTTGAAGGATCGGCTGTGCTACTATCTCCAGGGGTGATCCTTCATTCTCCTGTCTATGTGGTGTTGATCCCTCAGGCTCTTCTCCTTCTTCAGGCCTGGGGAGGTCCTCCTTATCCTCTGGTCTTATCTATTTTTGGAGACCTTCGTCCTACTCTATGTCACTCAGGACAATGATAGGGGCCATCGTAGGACTTCTTTCCTTTTCAACCCTAAAAATAGAGGAATCCTCCCCTACCTTCGGGCTGCTCTGTCGGGCGTCCGATCAAATCTCCCCCAAAGAGAATACTCGTTCAATGGATGTGGGAGAGTTCGTCGGCACTTCTTCTACCCAATTAGTCTGAGTGGACGCCTCCTGTATTGTTGTTCCTCTATCCTAAAGTATTTGATTTTCCTCCTACAACTGCCAGACCAGCTACTCGAGCTGAGCGATTCGTCTATCCCTTTCCTCCAATTCCCTTTTATGCTAGTTTTGGCAATCTTCTAGAATCTATTGTGCCATCCAGCAATTGGTTTGCCATTCGAGCACCTCCTCCAAGGCTGCATTGATCTGGTTGTTACTCCCAAAAGTTCCTTCATTTTGTGGGCTCCAGTTTGTTAATTCTCTGAGGGTTTGGGTGGCAACGTTTATCTCTGGGTCACTCTTTCCTTCCTCTATTGAGAGGAATCACCGTAGAAATTTCCTTTTGGGGATTGGTTTGTCCTCACCACCAGTGAGTGGTGCTCCTTCCTCCTCATACTTGGGCACTGGGGAATGCCCTCTGTCCTCTATGTCTTTGGGCACCGATGACTGCTCTGCTCCTCCTAGAAAATAGGGCAACGCCAATTGCCCAATGTTTGTTATCTCCTCTATAAGGGATGCTTCATCTTGCCCTAATTCAAAAACTGCATTTTGTTGCTCTATTTAGCCACCATCTCCCTGTGTGTCATGGTTCTATCCTTGTGCTTCTATGTGGCAGACCAATGTCGATATCAGCCCATGGTGGGCTAAGGTGGATGGTGCCCATTTCTGGTACTGAGTCGCTTCATCTTTTAGAGCATTCACCAAGTAGAAAGGTATATTTAATTTCCTCCCATGCACTAGGTGATTGAGGAAGTGCACATGATTAATGTGCAGATGGGTATACTTCCCTGTGCATGTGAAGAATCGAGTAATCTGCTCGAACATCTTTCGTATATTCATGGGGAGACTATTTTTGAGTAACCCCTCCCTGTCTACCTGCACATTTTCTCCCGACAGTAGTATTTCGGCATATAATTTTAACACTCTGCCCTTGTATGTACATTCCCTCGTGAGAGGCAATCCAGTCACCTGTGAGATGAACTCAGGGGTGACTGGAATTTCCATCCTTCGTACTTGGGCCGCATCGCCCCTCAAAGAGGTGACGAATTCTCTAGCTTCCTCCATGTCCTAGCCTTAACTGACCAGGGTGCAATATTCGAGCCACCCCTCGGCTTCGAATTGGGTCTTCACTGCCCCTCTGATCCCATCAGTATCACTGGGTTCATTCTTCTTGATCGCGTGGTTCTTGGACCTTCCTCCCATGGTGCCTTCTACTGCTGTATATTTTTTTTTTTTTTCCTTCCTTCTTTAGGAAGACACCTTCTTATAGAAAATACGCTTAACCCTAGCAGATATGGAAGACGCCCTATCATTGGCATGCAATTTTGGCTATGGGGGGATACGATCTCTATGATGACAGTATCTTTTTTGGTACTATGTATTTATAAATAATTATATAAATGATTTGATTTAGTATGTGCATACCTGATTCGTCATTCCAATCATCATGGTAGTTGCTGATTTGTTGACTTGCGACACGAGGGAGGGGTATGGCCATTTGATGTCACTTATTTGTGCGATGTTTTGTTCCGCTCGAGGCATCCGGTAGATGTAAATGTTGCACACGGGAGGCATTCTTTGGTACCTTCCCCATGTGGATGGTGCCCTTGTAGCACCTTTCCAACATTGTCGGTGCTCTTCTTCGAATGAATGCGCCTTTCGATGCTACGAGGTGCCTTTGATTGGTGGGAGGCACTTTTACCTGCATGTGTCTTCCTAATGTGGGGGGCGCCTCCTTCTGGTTCATGCCTTTCTGATGTTGGAAGGCATTCGGCTTGATGAATGTGCCTTCCTGATGTTGGAAGGTGTATTCGGCTGGATGAATGCGCCTTCCTAATGTTGGAAGGCATCTTTTCTGGGTGAATGTGCCTTCTTGATGTTGGAAGGCATCTTGGCTGGATGAATGCGCCTTCTTGATGTTGGAAGGCATATTCGGCTGGATTTTTTTTTTTTAAAGACTTGGTGCCTTCCTGCCATGGAAGGCACCTACATATGTATTTTTTTTTTAATAGAACTTCTGAATGGATGGAAGACATTGTCTTCCTATTTTGCGCCTTCTAGATGCAATAAGGTGCCTTCTTCTGGATGGGTGCCTTTCGGGTGTAGTAAGGCACCTACTTGGCACCTTCTTCTAGATGCAGTAAGGCGCATTCTTCTGGATGGGCACCTTTCGGGTGTAGTAAGGCACCTTCTTGTGGACTTGGCACCTTCTTCTGGATGTAGTAAGGCACCTTCTTTTGGACTTGGCACCTTTTGGGTGTAGTAAGGTGCCTACTTGGCACCTTCTTCTAGATGTAGTAAGGCGCCTTCTTCTGGATGGGCGCCTTTTGGGTGTAGTAAGGTGCCTTCTTGTGGACTTGGTACCTTATTCTGGATGCAGTAAGGTGCCTTCTTCTAGACTTGGCACCTTCTAGGTGTAGTAAGGCTCCTTCTTCTGGATGGTGATTTGATTGGAAAAAGGGTGATCAAGCCTTCCCAATTTTTCATGCTGCCCAGATTCTACCTATGAGTCGGTGTCAAAATGTTGAGCCGAATCAGGCTTGGTTTCCTAGATACCTATCCCTCATGTTTTCAGGTCCTCCACTTGCAAAAAGAAACCGAAAAAGAAAGGAAAATAAAGGCAGTTAGATGCATTTCGTGCCTGTTAGGCCCTGGATTAGGATGCCTGCAGCTTGCATGCGGGCATCGTCCCTGCAAAAACACACATTACACAAAAAAACTATATTAACTAAAAAATTTTGGGTGAGCACTTTCGTGCCCACCATTTCACCTGTGAGAGTTCGGTCCAGATCTAGCAAGATGGGGTCTCCGCCATGCGTACTCTGGATTCCACCTGTAAAATTTCAGACGTATTATAGGGGTGTAGTCGGTGGCCATTGACTGTGAACATGGTGTTGCTGTCATCAATTGTCTTAATGCACACCGCCCCGTTTCTAATGAGATCTGCCACCTCATATGACCCCATCCACCTCTACATAAGTTTGCCCTTCCTTTCTTGGAACTAGGAATCGTACAACAGTACCCATTCCCCTACCCGGAACTTCTTCAGCTTGATGTGGTTATCATGCCACTTCTTTCTCTACTTCTGTACAATATCTGTCCTCTACAAAGCATCCAGTCAAATTTTGTCCAGCTAATCTAGCTAGCGAATCCTATATTTTTGAGCTTCGTCCAAGCTCAAATTTAATTCTGAAGCCGTCCTCAGAGTTTTGATTTCGAACTCGATGGGCATCATCACATTTTTTCTATAGACCAGTTGGAAAGGTGTTCATCCTATGGTGGATTTACACGTGATGTTGTATGCCCAAACTACCTCCGACAACCATGTGGCCCAATATTTCTTGTGTTGTTTTGGTTAGGATGTTTTCTATCTCCCTGTTTGTCACTTCTACTTGCCCGTTCACCTGCGGATGCTAGGGCATGGTTTTATTATGCCAAACTCTATACTGCTCCATCAACTCTTCAATCAAGTTGGAGGTGAATTAGGGCCCTTGGTCTGTTGTTATCTCCCGAGGAACCCCAAATATTGTGAAAATATGGGCAAATAAGAAATCAATGACCGTTATTTCCTTTGAGTCCCTGAATGCCTACACTTCTACCCATTTGGTGACGTAATCCATGCAAACTAGAATAAACCTCCTTCCCATCGAAGGTGGATTGAATGGTCCCACGAAGTCCATGCCCCATTTATTGAAAGGTTCTAGGTGTACCTAGGGCTGCAGGGGCATTTCATCTTGGTGGGTTGGTCTACCCATCCTCTGGCACTCGTCACACTTGCTGGTATACA
Organism: Wollemia nobilis; assembly: GCA_028583015.1. NCBI lineage: Eukaryota > Viridiplantae > Streptophyta > Pinopsida > Araucariales > Araucariaceae > Wollemia > Wollemia nobilis. The sequence goes on from JAQPPZ010002606.1 coordinate 1,643,509, forward strand.
CTATTGCATCCTTGAATAGAGTGGGCCAAAAATACCCAGCTTGCAGGATTTTGTAGGTAGTTCATTTCCCTGCAAAGTGTCCTCTGCATGGCTCATCGTGACATGCCTTGAGCACTTCTAAAAACTCCTGTTCTGCTACGCATCTTCTTATAATTTGGTCCTGTCCTATTTTAAATAGGAGACCATCCATCCAAAGGAATGATGCGCTCTTCTCTATGAACACCTACTTTTCTCGGTAGGAGAGAGTAGGTGAGGTCCTTTCGATGGCCAAGTAATTGGCTATGTCTGCATACCACGGAGTTTGTTCACTAATAGCAAATAGATGTTCGTCCGGAAACTGATCTTCCACTGCTTGATGATCTGCTGGTATCAATCTGGAAAAAAAATCTGCCACGACGTTGTCCTTGCCCAGTTTATCGACTATAGTGATGTCGAATTCTTGCAATAGAAACAACCATTTGATAATTCTGCCACCAATGGCTAGCTTGCTCATCAGATACCTGATAGCCGCGTGGTCCGTATGGATGAAGACCTTGTATCCCATTATATAGTGGCATAATTTGTTTATTGCATGGACAACTATGAGGAATTCTTTTTTTTTTCACTGTATAGTTGAGTTCTGCTCCCGCCAAGTTTTTACTGACATAATAGATGGCATAAAATTCTTCGTCGTCTTTCTGCCCGAGGACTGCTCCGATCGTACCGTTAGATGCATCGCAGTAAATATGGAATGGTATGGCCCAATTCGGTCCTCTCAAGACCTATGCAGATATCAAATTTTCTTTCAGTAATTGGAACACTTCTTCACAATCTCCCATCCAATTGAACTCTACATCCTTAGAAAGTAGGGTGTGTAGTGGTTTGGCAATCTTACTAAATTTGGCGATAAATCATCGGTAGTACCCGGTTGATCCAAGGAAACTTCTTACCTCCTTCTGCATTATGGGCCTAGGTAGGTCTCTGATGACCTCGATCTTCCTCTTGTCTACTTTTATTCCTTCTGCAGAGAGGTGGTGTCCCAACATGATGCCTTCCTGCATCATCATAAAACATTTTTCATTAATTAGAGACATGAATTTCCTTGCTCCTGTCGAGCACTCTTTCCATATTTTTCATTGCTTCCTCGAAGGTTTCTCCATAGACGGTGAAGTCGTCCATGTATACTTCCACCCTGTCTCCTATAATATCAGAGAATATGCTAAGCACCACCCTTTGAAAGGTGGTCGGTGCGTTGCATAGTCCAAAAGGCAATACCTTATAGGAAAACGTTCCCCATGGACAGGTGAACATTGTTTTATCTTGATCTTCTTCCCCTATCTGGATCTTGTTGTAACCATTGAAACCATCCAAAAAGGAGAAGTATTTTCTTCCTGAGAGTGTGTCCAAGACCTAATCGATGAATGGGAGTGGGAAGTGGTCTTTCTTAGTCGCCTTGTTCAATGCCCGGTAGTCCACGCAAATCTGCCATTTATCGTTCTTTTTGGGGACCACCACTAATGGTGATACCCATTCACTGTCAAAAATTGGATATATGAATTCGGTAGCCAGAATTTTGTGCAGTTCTTCTCTGAAAATGTCTTTCATTACTGGGTTCATCCTTCTCTATGGCTGTTGACTAGGAGTTGCCTGGTCATCTAAATAAATCTGATGGATACATATTTCTAGGCTGATGTCATGCATATCTGTGTAGTCCCATGCAAATGCTTGCTGGTGTTTTACCAGAAGCTCTTCCAATTTTTCTAGCTATGTGGGCGTCAACCTGCTATTGACGTTTAATATCCTCCCTGGCCCAACGTGTATTTTTTGGATGTGCTAATCTTGGGTGCCAGTCAATGGTGATCTAGGTGTGGGGGTGGACAATTCTCCATGGAGAAACTCCATGATAGCACCATCCTTGTCCTCTTCTACCACCTCCTCTAAGGTCATCACCAGCTGGATTATGGACAACTCTATAGTTCCATGCTCGGTGATCCTGGGTTCTTCTGCTGAGTCCATAGACTGAGCTGGCGATGAAATGGTCAGCATTTTGACATTTTGCCCATTGGAGATGGTCATTAGCCCATCCCGATAGCTAATGTAAGCGTCAACTATTGCTAGCCATGGCCTCCCCAAAATGAGCGGGTAATCGCCCAGCCTGTTCTTGGTTTGCAAAACTAAAAAATCGGCTAGATATTCCCATGCACTGACTGTTATGATCACATCTTCCAGCATCCCTTCTGACGACACGGTTGATCGATCGGATGACTGCAGCACTATCATGGTTGGCTTCAGGTTCGTGAGCTGCAGCCTCTGCATGGTCTCTAGAGGCATCACATTGATGGCTGCCTTGAGGTCAACCAATATGTTGGACATGGAATGTCCTCCAATTTTTATGGTCAGTACTAGGCTGCCTAGATCTGCATACTTCGGATGACGTGTTCTACCCATCATTAGATCTGCTAGTTTACCCATGACATTGATAGTCTGGGTAGCTTTTCATCTTGGTCTCTTTAGACACATTTCTCTAATTGCCTTGGTGTAAATGGGGACATCTCGAATTGCTTGAAATAATGGGATTGTCATCGTGAGATTATTCAAGGTCGAAAAGATGTCAAATTTTGGCTGTGTTGTTTTTCTTTGTTCCTACAGTCGGCTAGGAAATGGAGCCTTCACTCTCTCAAGTGCTTTTCCATCTTCTACCAGAGGTGTCTCCTCTATTTCTTCCTCCTCTTCTACCAGTGGAGGTGTCTCCACTATTTCTTCCTCCTATTCTACCAGAGGCGGTGTCTCTACTCCTAGCTACCTACCTGATCTAAGATAAATATTGTACATATGATACATCTCACCTTCTACATTGTATGTCGACTGATTTACTCTATTGTTCGGGTTTGCTATCGGTTGTGCTGGTAGTTGTGCAGGTCTCACTGCTAGCAATGCTAGTAAGTTCTGTTGTGTGTGACAAGGTGCTGCACTCTATGGAGTCCGATTCCATGCATTGTGGCCTCTCCACTACTGCCCAGGATATGGATATGGCATCCATGGCTAATTCGGAAATGCTATTGGGGGTGCGTTAGTCTAGGGTGATGGTCCCCACCACCCCATATTAGGTGGTTGATGGGGTCCTTGGTGCATGTATGGCCCTCCCCTATATGATGGCATTCCGGTTGGTATATTCCTCATGGGGGACTATGGCCAACTCTTCCTATTGCCTATGAAGTAGGCCTCCATGCTCTCAACCGCTTCTTGGTTACTAGGCAGTTGTGGGTACAATTGAGTTTTATGATTCAGCCTACAAACTGCGCATACTCTGACCTTGTTTTCTGGACATGCATTCTTTGCATGCCTTCCTCTACATTTTGGGCAAAAATAGGCTAATGTTGCATCATTTTCTTGTTTCTTATTTTCTAATAGTAGCATATCCATCTGTAGTGCTAGAGATGAGAGCATTTTGCTCTTCAAATCCTCCAGCATGTTGCCTATTTCTGTTTTGGTGACTGAAGCAGTCACCTTCATGGTCCTGGTGGTGATTTTGCCTTGCCTTATTGAGTAGTTCCGGCATAATTGCTGGATGTCATCCATAGCATGTTGATAGACATCACCTCTAGAGATCATTTTGAGAGCCTCCAGTGACTCATCGGTAAGTCCCCTCAAGAAGATGCTTTTGAGGGACTTATCAGATAGCTTCGAGTGAGGGGACCGTTGAATATTAAAGCTAAATCTCTCCCAATACTCCTCAATAGACTCATATTATCTTTGTGTCATGCTCAAGACCTCCTCCCTAGAGTCTCTTGCTCTCCTGAAATCTTGATATTGCTCTAGAAAGAGCCTCTTCATCTAGTCCCAGGTGGTGATGTGTTTGTCTCCCAGACTGATGAACCATCGCAGACCTGCATTGTCTAATGTAAAAAGAAATAATTTCAACTTCTATGTGTTTGATTTGTAATCCATAGACCTACACAAAACATCAAACTTGAATAAAAATAGGTCAAGGTCCTCAGTCGGGTTTCCTCTGAAGGACGAAAGGTGAGCAGGGGATATGTTTTTCAATTTGGTATCTCCTACTCCCTCCTCTATTGGGAAACTAAAGCCATATGAGACTTCATCGTTATCTACCATTTCTTCAAGAAATGTGGTTTCTAATGTAGTTTTTATGGCCTTTCAGTCATTTAAAACTTTCTGAGTCAATGCTCTAAGGTTGTCTGGCGAGATCGTCTGATCCTCCATATCCTTCCACAACAGGGCTTCCTCTAGAGGATTCCTATTAAACAGGGGATTTATGATGATTCGTTCATCCCCTTATTGATGGGATGAGGTGGCACTTTGCACAAAGTGTGGTTCCTCACTCCAATGGACTTCTGGTAGGTCGGGCGAATCTAACTCAAATCCAAAATGCTCGAATGACTCAGGTCCTGATGGATTAGTTCTTATAAAGCGATCGTCAAGTCCTCTTCTTCTCGAAGAACTCATACAAGGTCAGATGGAAGGTTTTAGGGTATTGCAAATAATCTAATTAAGACACTTACCCGACAACGATGCCAAAATGTTGTAGGCCAAACAAGGTGAATGGTTTCCTATTTTTGTCACATGCCAGTGCATTTAATTATCAACCCAAGGAGCTTCGTAAACTTACAAAGAGTCAGAATTAGGTTACTACAATACCACTGGAGGTGAATCTGCTAATCCTACATTTGGGGGGTGTTCTTGAAATGGTTGTCAATCATTCCCACACTCCTCAATAAATTACGTAAGAAGAAGATAATTAAATCTACAGAAATAAATCATGTACACATTCCTGAAAATAAATCTACTACAAATACTAGAACTAGTAAACTAATGAACGTTCTTATGAAAGCAATAAACTAATTAAAATAAATAAACAAAAAGGAAATGGGGAAGAGATACTGGCTTGGAGTGGGCCCAGGCTCTAGCAGCTTCTTCCCGATCGAACATGCGCTTTAGAACTTCTGGAACTGTAATATATTTATCAACGTATTACAATCTATCTTCTGTAACTCTAAATGGATCTTTATGAATTATTTCTATATATTTTTCAAAATGATCTACGTGTGTTTATATAACACACACGTAGAACTTCTGTTACAGAAGTGGTTACAATAGTCGATTCTTCCCAGACTAAATTAGAATAGTTTGGCGAATGCAATCGACATATGGCATTTTGTTCTAATGGCGATGTGTTCATTTTGGTTCGTGCTTTGCCTGGCGTCAGTAAGACATTTTGATATGTTGGTGCTATCTCCAATTTAGCTCTACATGATGCAGATCTAGAACTGCACCAGCCTCTGCCGTCCACGTCATTCAAATCTGGTCAATGGGCAAAGAATCAATGGCGCCTTCCTTATGAGGAAGGTACCTTGTTATAGCGGTGCCTTCTGGTTGTAGGGAGGCACTTGCCTTATATTAGCGCATTTATGCTGTGGGGAGGCACTTGCCTTCTATTAGTGCCTTTCGACTGTGGGGAGGCGCTTGCCTTCTGTTGGCACCTTCCGAATGTGGGGAGGTGCTTGTCTTTGGTTGACGCCTTTCGGTTGCACGGAGGCGCTCGCATTCAGTTGCTGCCTTCCAACTACAGGGAGGTGCTCGCATTCAGTTGGCACCTTTCGACTGTAGGGAGGCGCTCACATTCAGTTGGTACCTTTTGACTATAGGGAGGCACTCGTATTCAGTTGGTGCCTTCTGACTTTAGGGAGGCACTCGTATTTAGTTGGTGCCTTTCAACAACAGGGAGGCGCTTGTTCCCTTGGTGCCTTCTGGTTGCAGGGAGGCGCCTATGTTCTCAACATTGACCCTCGATGAAATAAAGTGCCAGGTCCATCAAAATACCTCGATCGTTCCAAATCTAACTAAATCAACTGCAATTCCACAAAACATACTAAAAGCACACAAATTAGATAACACACATAATTATATCAAATATCTATATAATTATTCATAAAAGTATGCAATCCTTATTATATAGCCACATATTGATCAAAGAAATATCTACAAAATATGAGAATTTCTAGTGCTCATCACAAACTATTCCATAATTCTAATTTAAGTTGAGAGTGATATTAGAACATATTGATTCTCTAATAATTCTCTTTATGCTTCTATGAGTTGACTTGAGTTGAGTTGAGATTTATTTGAGTTGAGTTGAGTTGAGATTGAGCTTAGAACATATTGAGTCTCTAACAATTCTCTTTATGCTTCTATGAGTTGATTTGATTTGAGTTGAGTTGAGATCATTTTGGATCATTGTTGTCATCCATTGAAGAGTATATTGGCATTCATTGTTGAGTTCATCTTTGAGATTTGTCTTGATATATTTGTGCATGAGATTTGAGTGCTACTTGAGCATGATTATTTGAGTCTTTGAGAAGGCCTTTGTGGATAGTTTTGGGACAACTTTGTGGATAATTTTTGGAAAGCTTTGTGGACAGTTTTGGGATAGATTTGTGGACAGATTTTAGCAAGTTCTTGGTGAGCTTGCTAGAGCATATTTGGGCAAGTTCTTGGTGAGCTTGCTAGAGTATATTTGAACAAGTTCTTAATGAGATTTTTGGAGAATATTTGGACAAGTTCTTATTGATATTTCTAGAGAAGATTTGAACAAGTTCTTGGTGAGCTTATTGGAGAATATTTTGGGCAAGTTCTTGGTGAGTTTGCTAGAGAAGTTTTGAACAAGTTGTTGGCAATTTTGGGATTGAGATCCTAGCTTCTTGTCTATGAGTTGTCATTGATGTCAAAAGGAAATGACATTAATGTTAAGAGGATGTGTTGGCTTCAAAGGTGGAAGATTCCAAGAGAATATTTTTAAGAGAATCTGGAGAGATTCCATTGGCAATGGTTTTTATTAAAACCAATGGAGGTTCTCTTTATTATTTATTTAATTATTATTTAAAACCCTTCAAGGTTTTAATTAATTAATTATTTAATTAATTAAGGGAGAAATTATTTTTAATTTATTAAAAATACGTTAAGGGTTTTTAAACCCTTTAGAAAGCAAATTTTGATTAAATTTGAAATTACTTTTCTTTGCAGCGGACGTGTTCTAAAGTTCATGTATGGACTATAAATATAAGAAGGTTCCTAAGGTTAAAATCTCTTGGAAAATTGAAGGCAATTAATTGGTTTGGCTGCGATCGAATGTTCTGTTTACGCTGCGAAAGAGGAGAGCTCGTGGTTTGAAAAGCTTTCGAAAATCTTGACCATTTATGTGTAAGGAATTCCATCTTGGACTTCATAAGCCCCTTATGGGCTAGTGGAAGCAAAGGCTACATTTGGGCCTTGCGTATGCAGAGGTCTACGTTTCGATCCCCGCGAAGAGAGTTGTGCATGGATTAGTCACGTTTTTATTAAAACATGTTTTGTGCCGCAAATTTCAGATTCTTCAAGGGCAGCCAATATAAGGTGTGATTATTTTCTTGATATGATTTTTGTCATTTTTTAGCATTGTTTAAAAGACATAGGAGAAATAAGGGGATATTTCTTTGGTTGTATTTTTGAGATTAGTCTTTTGCTATGCTAAATTTAAAAATGGAGATATAAGGTGTAAATTTTGGTTGTTGTGTTTTTGGCTTCTTTGGTGGTTGTTTTTAAAGAAGAGAAGCTAAAAGGTGTATTAAGGAAAGTTTTTATATATGCTCATTTATCTTGGTTCTAACCCTAAATTGGTTGGAAGTTTGAGGGTTGTGTGTGGTGACAACTTTAAGGATCAATTTTCTTCTACTCCAAAAAATGTATGGGCACATTTTCCTTATGAGTATGATTGGTGTATGTTTTTTTGAAATAAGGTTGGAGTGAAAAGGTTTTCAACTAGATTTCCTTTGGTTGGGTGTAAATCCTATTTTATGGTTTGTTGAAGACTACTTATGCATTGTTATCCTTAAGGAGAGTTTTTGGTGAATGCATAATTTTTGGTTTGAGATAGTGGAAGCTTTGTGCAATAGGGTTTATATTTGTGAGTCTAGCTACTTGCATTGAGTTGGTGGAACCCTTGGTTGGCTGTTTTGAGTTTGATGGTTGAGTTGCTTCCATAGAAGTTGTTTGATCAAGTTATTGCTTTACTTGATTCATGATATTGGGCTTACTCCATTGAGTTGATTTGAGCAAGTTATTCTTTGCATTTGGTGATATTGTGTTGGTGGCTATTTTGTTCAAATATCTTTGGAGGGAAAAGGATTTCTACTTGTTTCCTTTTCTTGTGATGATTGGTTGAATGCTTCAAGGTTGATGTTGAGTTGAATGGTGTTGGTTGACTAAACCTTGTTTGATGAGCATTGTTGTTGAAACCCTAATTGATGGTGAAAATAATATGAGTATCATTGTTATGTGATTCTTTGCATAGTTGGAAATTTTTGGGGTTTCATGTTCTTGAAAGAAAAACATTCTATCCTATCCATTTTAGATATTGAGTTGAGTTTTCAAATTTGAGATTGAGATTGAGCTGAGTTGATTTGAGTTGAATTTTGAGATTGGGATTTGAGTATAGAACATATTGAGTCTCTAACAATTCTCTTTATGCTTCTATGAGTTTGACAAATCACATTGGGTCTCTAACAATTCACTTTGTGATTTCCTACTAAGAAAGTTTTTCTTGGTGAGCTTGCTGAGTTTTTGGATAGGTTCCTATGGGGACTTGTGAGCAGATTTGGACAGGTCCTAGCAGAGGACTTGTGAGCTGAGTTTTATAGTTCTATCAGAGAACTTGAAGACAAAGATGCATTGGTTCTATGAGAAGAACTTGAGGATAGTTGGCAAGTCTTTGAGAAGGCTTGTATGCAGAGGATTGATTTGTTTAAGAGTTGGATAGATCTGACAGATAGAGGAAGACTTGTACTAGACCGACTGACTATGTTTGGTATAGGTTGCTGAGCTATTGTGGACATGATCATAGAAGGCAGAGGTCTCTTAGGCTAAGCATTGAGGACAAGAGGTCTTTGGTGGAAAGGAGTTCCATGTGATGGCAAGAGGTAGAGGCAGTTGATCTTCTGAGGGATCATTTCCAGAGAAGAGGGGAAGGTATCTCCTTTGAGCAAAGGCTCATAAATTTTAATTTGGGGAAGCTATCTCCTTTGAGCAGAGGCTCATAAATTCTAATTGGGGGAAGGTATCTCCTTTGGGCTGAGGCTCATAAACATTGTAATTGGGAAGGATTCCCAAAGAACTTTGAGATAACTTTTAGAGAAAATTTTTGTGGATGTAGCCCAACCATTCTGGGTGAACCATGTTAAAATTGGTGTCTTTTTGTGGATGATATTGTGCATTGCTTTGATATTGCTTTGGGTATATTGCTTTAATGTTTTGAAGTATAAAAGAAAAAGTAAAAAGAGGTCTTATACTATTCACCCCCCTCTCAGTATAAGCTTGTGTTCTTCAATTGGTATTAGAGCAGGTGCCTTCGAAAAGTTTAACAGCTTAAATGAAAAGCTAGTAAAGAACACAATGGATCATTCAAGTGGCAATACAACACCTATTCTTGATGGGTCAGATTTTGGTCTTTGGAGTGCAAGGATGAAGGTTCATCTAATGGCACTTGGGAATGAGGTTTGGGAAGTGATTGAAGATGAGTACACTATTCCTGAACATGGTCCTAATACTAAAGAAGAAAGGTTCCTACATCACAACAATTCAAAAGCAATGAATGCAATCCTGAAAGGCTTACGTGAAAGCGGATCTCACCAAAGTGATTCACTGCAAGACAGACTAGTGAAATGTGGAAACAATTGAAGGTGGTTCACACAGGTGATACAAATGTCAGAAAGGCCAAGTTGAGACACTTCAAATGTATGTTTGAACAACTCAAGATGAATGATGATGAAAATATTAGTGACTACATGCTTCGTATGGATGAGGTTGTTAACTCCAAGAAAGACTTAGGTCTTGAGCTTGCTGAAAATGATGTTTGTGATAAGATTTTAAGATCTCTTCCTAATAGATTTAGTGAAAATATTTCTGCTATTGAGGAAGCTAAATATTTGGATAAGTTGAAAAAGGATGAGCTCCATAGTATACTTGCAGCATTTGATTTGAGAACTCAAGTGAAGTTTGATGTCAAGAAAGATGTAGCTTTCAAGGCTACCAAGAATTCCAAGGGTAAATAGCTTCAAGATAGTGATGAGTCTTCTAGTGATGAAAAGGCATATTACAGCAAGAAAGGCAAGTTCTCTAGAAAACACAAAAGTGTGAAAAATATAAGATGTTTCAATTGTGGAAAGTTTGGTCATTATGCTACTAACTGTACTGTTCCCAAGAATGAAAGTGATGAAGATAAACAAGATTCTATGAGCAAGGTTTCTGAAAAGCATAAGCATCACAGAAAGAACAAAGATGAGCACAACAATCAAGGAAATAGGTATTCTCACAAGCACAAGAAGAGTTTCTATCTAGACAAAGCAAGTAAGTGTTCTAGTAGTGATAGTGAAAGTTCTTCAAGTGATAATGAAAATGAGATGTTCATATCAGAAAAAGAGGAAGAACCAAAACATAGATTCATTATCATGAAATGTCTTAGATGTGGAAATTTTGGTCACCTTGAGGATGATTGTACAAATAATGATTTTGTTTCTATTATGTATGAGGATTCTTCAGAAAACTATAAGGAAGATGCATGTATGGTTTTTGAAAAGGGTAGCACCTCTAGTGATAAGAAATCTGAAAAAGGCTTTGATGATTCAAAAAGCAAACAAATAAAGGATCTTGAAAGTGAACTTATTAGTGCTCTTAGTGCTTTGAAAAAGGAAAGAAAGAAGAATGCTAGACTCAAGGATAAGTTAGATGAATGTTGTATGGAGAGAGATGATCTTATAGAAAATCTTGATATCTCTATAGCTAAGACACAAGAACTCAAGGATGAGTTAGAGTCTAAGGTTCTTGAGTATAGTGAGTTAGAACAAAAAATGGCTTCTTTGAAAGAGGAAACTAAAGAGTACAAGGATAAGCTTTATAGGTTTCAAGATAGCTCCAAAAAGGTTAAGTCACTCATCAAAGGTCAAAGAAAGACAACAGATAAAATAGGCCTTGGTTTTGTTAAGCCACACAAGGAACAAGTTGGAGAGTCTAGTAAAAGACTCCAAAAGGAAGAGAGTTCTGATGAGGAAAGTATTTCAGATCATGAGTCCTTGAATGATAGATGCACAGAAATAGAAAATAGAATTCAGAATGAGAAGTTTTCAGGACCCAAGAGGTCAAATAAAGGAAAATTTCAAGGCAGATGTTTTGCTTGTCACAGATTTGGTCACATGGCTTCACATTGCATGGCTCAAGTGAAGGAGGTAAATGAAAATTTTAGAAGTGCTAGTTACTTTCAAGGGTATTGCTACTCTTGTCAACAATTTGGGCACAAGGCAGTTTATTTCAAGGCAAATAACAGGAACAGGTTTGGTCAGAATAGGTTTGGCCAGAACAGGTTTGGTCAGAACAGGTTTGGTCAGAACAGGTTTGGCCAGAACAGGTTTGGTCAGAACAGGTTTGGTTAAAATTGGTGGATTCAAAGATCAAGTTTGCCTCAAAGAAACAACATTTTCAAGTGTTTCAAGTGCAACAATGAAGGTCACACAATCAAATAGTGTAGAGCTGAAATTCTAGAATACAGGAATAGGAACAGTGGCATGATCAGGTCCAAGGATCAAGGCATGGACAAGAACAGGGATGAGAACAAGAACAAGAACAGTGATAGGAATAGGAATATGGACAAAGAGTTCAAGAGAAGGCCCCGCAAGGAAGTTATAGACGCCGATGATGATCAGTGCCTAATGGGAGTTTTACTCCCACCCAAGAATTAATCACCTCATCAGGAGGTGGGGGAGGGACAAAGCTAAGAGGCTCATTCTTAGTCCCGAGCCCCAAAGGTGACCCTTTGCCATTGATGACAAAGGGGGAGAGATTTGAGTAAGGGGGAGAGCCTCAAGACAAGGGGAGCTATTTATGTTGAGTTTCTGTGTTGTTGAGAAGCATGGTTTGCCATCAATGACAAAGGGGGAGATTGTTGGCAATTTTGGGTTTGAGATCCTAGCTTCTTGTCTATGAGTTGTCATTGATGTCAAAAGGAAATGACATTAATGTTAAGAGGATGTGTTGACTTCAAAGGTGGAAGATTCCAAGAGAATCTTTTTAAGAGAATCCGGAGAGATTCCATTGGCAATGGTTTTTATTAAAACCAATGGAGGTTCTCTTTATTATTTATTTAATTATTATTTAAAACCCTTCAAGGTTTTAATTAATTAATTATTTAATTAATTAAGGGAGAAATTATTTTTAATTTATTAAAAATACTTTAAGGGTTTTTAAACCCTTTAGAAAGCAAATTTTGATTAAATTCAAAATTACTTTTCTTTGCAGCCAACGTGTTCTAAAGTCCACGTATGGACTATAAATATGAGAAGGTTCCTAAGGTTAAAATCTCTTGGAAAATTGAAGGCAATTAATTGGTTTTGCTACGATCGAATGTTATGTTTACGCTGCGAAAGAGGAGAGCTCGTGGTTTGAAAAGCTTTCGAAAAGCTTGACCGTTTATGTGGAAGGAAGTCTGTCTTGGACTTCGTAATACCCTTGTGGGCTAGTGGAAGCGAAGGCTGCATTTGGGCCTTGCGTAGGCGGAGGTCTACATTTCGATCCCCGTGGAGGGAGCTGTGCATGGATTAGTCACATTTTTATTAAAACGTGTTTTGTGCCACGAATTTTAGATTCTTCAAGGGCAGCCAATATAAGGTGTGATTATTTTCTTGATATGATTTTTGGCATTGTTTAGCATTGTTTAAAAGACATAGAAGAAATAAGGAGATATTTCTTTGGTTGTATTTTTGAGATTAGTCTTTTGCTATGCTAAATTTAAAAATGGAGATATAAGGTGTAAGTTTTGGTTGTGTTTTTGGCTTCTTTGGTGGTTGTTTTTAAAGAAGAGAAGCTAAAAGGTGTATTAAGGAAAGTTTTTATATATGCTCATTTATCTTGGTTCTAACCCTAACTTTGTTGGAATTTTGAGGGTTGTGTGTGGTGATAGCTTTAAGGATCAATTTTCTTCTACTCCAAAAAAGGTATGGGCACATTTTCCTTATGAGTATGATTGGTGTATGTTTTTCTGAAATAAGGTTGGAGTGAAAAGGTTTTCAACTAGGTTTCCTTTGGTTGGGTGTAAATCCTATTTTCTAGTTTGTTGAAGACTACTTATGCATTGTTATCCTTAAGGAGAGTTTTTGGTGAATGCATAATTTCTAGTTTGAGATAGTGGAAGCTTTGTGCACTAGGGTTTTTAGTTGTGAGTCTAGCTACTTGAATTGAGTTGGTGGAACCCTTGGTTGGTTGTTTTGAGTTTGATGGTTGAGTTGCTTCCATAGAGGTTGTTTGATCAAGTTATTGCTTTACTTGATTCATGATATCGGTCTTACTCCATTGAGTTGATTTGAGCAAGTTATTATTTGCATTTGGTGATATTGTGTTGGTGGCTGTTTTGTTGAAATATCTTTGGAGGGAAAAGGATTTCTACTTGTTTCATTTTCTTTTGATGATTGGTTGAATGCTTCAAGGTTGATGTTGAGTTGAATGGTGTTGGTTGACTAAACCTTGTTTGATGAGAATTGTTGTTGAAACCCTAATTGATGGTGAAAAGAACATGAGTATCATTGTTATGTGATTCTTTGCATAGTTGGCAATTGTTGGGGTTTCATGTTCTTGAAAGAAAAACATTCTATCCTATCCATTTCAGATATTGAGTTGAGTTTTCAGATTTGAGATTGAGATTGAGCTGAGTTGATTTGAGTTGAGTTTTGAGATTGGGATTTGAGTATAGAACATATTGAGTCTCTAAAAATTCTCTTTATGCTTCTCTGAGTTTGAAAAATCACATTGGGTCTTTAAAAATTCACTTTGTGATTTCCTACTAAGAAAGTTTTTCTTGCTGATCTTGCTAAGTTTTTGGACAGGTTTCGATGGGGACTTGTGAGCAGATTTGGACATGTCCTAGCAGAGGACTTGTGAGCTGAGTTTGATAGTTCTATCAGAGAACTTGAGGACAAAGGTGCATTGGTTCTACGAGAAGAACCTGAGGACAGTTGGCAAGTCTTTGAGAAGGCTTGTATGTAGAGGATTGATTTGTTCAAGAGTTGGACAGATCTGATAGACATAGGAAGACTTGTACTAGAATGACTAACTATGTTTGGTACAGGTTGCTTAGCTACTATGGACGTGATCATAGAAGGCAGAGGTATCTTAGGCTAAGCATTGAGGACATGAGGTCTTCTATGGAAAGGAGTTCCACATGCTGGCAAGAGGTAGAGGCAGTTGATCTTCTGAGGTATCATTTCCAGAGCAGAGGGGAAGGTATCTCCTTTGAGCAGAGGCTCATAAATTTTGATTGGGGGAAGCTATTTCATTTGAGTAGAGGATCATAAATTCTTATTGGGGGAAGGTATCTCCTTTGGGCCAAGGCTCATAAACATTGTAATTGGGAAGGATTCCCAAAGAAATTTGAGATAACTTTTAGAGAAAAGTTTTGTGGATGTAGCCCAACCATTCTGGGTGAACCACGTTAAAATTGGTGTCACTTTGTGGATGATATTGTGCATTGCTTTGATATTGCTTTGGGTATATTGCTTTACTGTTTTGATGTATAAAGGAAAAAGTAAAAAGAGGTCTTATACTGTTCACCCCCCCTCTCAGTATAAGCTTGTTTTCTTCACAAGTTCTATGTGAGTTTGTTATTCAGTTTTGGAAAAGTTCTGTGTGAGCTTGTTATTCAATTTTTGACAAGTTTCGTGTGAGCTTGTTATTCAAATTTGGACAAGTTCTGTGTGAACTTGTTATTTAGTTTTGGACAAGTTTTGTGTGAGCTTGTTATTTAGATTTGGACAAGTTCTGTGTGAACTTGTTATTGCCTAGATTTGAGCAGATCAAAGAAACCATTGTATTGGATAAGGATCCTTATTTTTGTGTGAAATATTATAACAAGATTATCTGGTGGAGTACCCCACATTGGGGGAACCACATTAAATCTTATGTCTCAATTGTGCGTGGTGACTTGCGCTCTTTCTTATTACTGCTATCTAGGTTATTAATGCATGCTTCTATATTTGGTTATTGCAATTAAGGACATTAATTGATATTTATTTAGAAAGAAAGTAAAAAGAGATCTTATATTGTTCACCCTCCCCTCTTAGTATAATATGGTGTTCTTCAATTTGTATCAGAGTGGGTTTCTTCAAAAAATCTAACAACTTGAGGGCAGATTCTACAATAACACATATGGCTTCATAGAATGGATCATCTACAAATAAGGTTCTATTATTTTATGGTAACAATTATGCTTTTTGGAGCATGAGGATGAATAACTACTTGATATCACAAGGATATGAGGTATGGAAAATGGTTGAAAAATAGTATAGGGTTGAAGGTGATCCCGAGGCAGATAAGACTATCATGAAATTGGTTGAGATCAATGCAAGAGCAATGAATTATATTTTTATTGGGCTTCGTGACACAAATTTTGCAAAGGTCATGGTATGTAATTCAGCTAATGAGATGTGGACCAAGTTGTAGAATACTTATGAAGGATATTCCAAGGTAAAGTTGGCAAAAATACAAACTCACAGAAAAATATTTGAGGAATTGAAAATGGAATATTTTGAAGATATTGAAAAGTTTTTCCTTTGATTTTATGAGATTACTAACACCATGATAGGCCTAGGTTTTGATATTAAAGAATCAGAAGTTACTCAAAAGGTTTTGAGATCACTTCCCATGAAATATGATGCTACGATTGTAGCAATAGAAGAAACAATGAATATCAATAAGCTAACAATGGAAGAATTGCAAGGAACTCTCACAACTTATGAGATGAGGGTAAGTAAGCATAAGGTTCCAATAAAAGATATTGCATTCAAGGCTTAAGAAAAAGAGAAAGGGAAAGTTTTAGAAACAAGTAGAGGTTAAAATAATGATGAGGAAGCTAACTTCATCAAAAGGAATAAGGACTCAAAGAATTTTAGGGATATAAGGAAATTCAGATGCTACAAGTGTGGTGATATTGGTCACTATGCATATAGGTGTCCACATGAAGAAAATGGTGATGATGAAAAAGAGTCACAGAAGAAAAGAATATGGAAAGCATAAGCATGACAAGTATGAAAAATATAAGCAAAACAGGTATGAGAAGAAGAAAAAATTTTGTAAGGCAAATAAATATTAATACATTTTAGAAGCAAGTGATAGCTCAAATCACAGTGATAGAGACAAGTCAGATGATGAATATGAAGAACATCTATTCCTAGGAATAGAAGGTGAAAGAGAACAGTATTTTGTATGTGGTCAAAAAGATCACAGATCGGGATATTGTAATGGTTTTAGTGGTAGTAAAGATGAGATGACACATCAAGGAAACATGTATGGTCAAAGAAATCTTGAGATTTTGTTTGCTATAGAATATTATAATGATATTAGTGACAGTGAAGATGAAGAAGGTTTTTTCTATGGAATAAGAGAAGTAGAAGAAGAACATTCACTCCAAATAGAAGAATTTAAGCAAGAGGATAATTTCTCAGTTGATATAAAGTAATACTTCAATATTATCCATGAGAAACTACAAGAGGCTAAATAGAATCTAAAAGAATTGAAATGTTCCTTACTTGAGAAATTTGATCCATCACATGACTCAAAAGGTCAATATACTTTCACTAAGAAGGAAACATGTGTTTCAAAGGCTATAGATATAGATGCCAAGTAGCTACTTGACACAAATAAAGAAAAAGAAGAGGAAGATTCCAAAGCACCGAAGGTCTCATATTTCTAAATTTGGGGAATCACACTCAAAAGGAAAGGAAGTTATAAAAGATGAAAGCAAGGAAGCACATAATATTTGTGAGGAAATTTCCAAATTTCCTATGGCTCCAAATATTCAGTTTGGATCTTGTTTTGAGATAGGTGAATCAAGCTCAAAATAAAAAGAAATTCTTGAAGAGGAAAGCAAGGAAGAAACTAAGGAATAGGTTTTAGATTATACAAAGAAGGTTCAAGGATGCAATGCACAAGTTGAAAATGACCATAAGGATAATGGTCAAGAAAAATATGAGGAACCAAGGCATGAACAAAGGGCTTTTCAAGGACATTGTATTTCTTGTAATGGATTTGCACATAGGGCTATACATTACAGGATCCATGGATCAAAGAAGTTTGATTTTGCTAGAAGAAACCACAAAGGAAGAAGGTATGGTTTTCAGGGGCATTGCTTCTCATGTAACAGGATTGGTCATAGAGCTTTTTAGTGCAAAGGAAATGAGCAACATGGTTTTTGTTTTGGATCTTCACAATTCAAAATTCATGGTCATAATTGTCATGAAAATAGAGCTTCACAATACAGGGTTCAGGAAAGGAATGGATATGGAAATTATTTTAAGAATGAATTTAGGACATGGGCACCATCCAAAGGCTACAATATCAAGTTTTTTAATTGCAATAACTTTGGGCATATTGCAAAATGGTGTAGGACTCAATTCCAAATAGGTTCAAGGCAAGAAGGTCAAACAGGTTCAAGGCAAGAAGGTCAAACAGGTTCTAGACAAGAAGATCAAGTAACTCATCAAGATAAGGATATTAGAAAAACATGGAATAAAGTTGATAGATGAAAGAAACAATGTGATATGGGATTAAAAGTACTCCCACCCCAAAATTAATCATCTCAAGAGAGAAGGTGGTGAGGGGGCTAAGTTTAAGAGTCATATATTTTAGCCCTATAGGTGTCCCTTTTGCCATTGATGTCAAAGGGGGAGAGATTTGAGTAAGGATGAGAGCATTGAGTTAGGGGGAGCAGCCTCCATAGATATTATTGAGTCAGGGGGAGCAAATTTGATTCTCAAAGATGGTTTTTGTAGTGATTGTGGTTTTTCCATTAGAGGTGTTGCCATCAATGACAAAGGGGGAGATTTTTGGAAATTTGAGTTATTTTATGTTGTCATTGATGTCACATGAATCATTGATGGCATATGGATCACTTTGAGTTTTGGTGGGCAAATGATATTTTGGAAAGCATGGATAAAATTAGGGTTTTTGTGAAAACCAAGGCAAGAAAAATAAAAGGTTTTATTTAAAACCATGGATGGCAGATCTGAAATGGATTTTTCTTAAAACCCAGGTTGGCCTTTCGTTTCGTCAAAAAAGGTGCCCCGGTTATGGAGATATTTAATTTTAAATATTTAGTTTAAATTTTAATTATTTAAAATTTTAATTTTAATTTTAAAATTAAAATTAAAGTTAGCGTCGACGTCTAAAGAAAGATGGAAAATCAATAATGCACCGACGTCATCAAAAATGAGGTGAATACTATATAAAGGGGGATCCTAAGGTTCATTTGAAAATTATCCTTGCTCATGTTAATCGTTAGCTAAGCATCCGAAGAGAGCTCGTGTGAAAATCATTTTGAAAAGGGAGATAGCGAATAAATCCAAGGTTGATCGAAAGTACAAGATATTGTGGGCAGAGTGGCATAGTGGAAATTGATTTTTTGCTAAGGTGTGTGGTAGTGCTTTACGTCAATGTTTGAATCTCCTCAATTGCATTCGAAGGCATTGGAAGGAAAGAGCTCAAAGTGCTTTTGGTTTACATGGAAGGGAGGAAGGACTTAAGGCACGTCGTGTCTTTTCCTTTTGAAAAAGTGGCTAGCTCATGTGGTAACCTTAGCCATGGCTAAGGCACTCATGGTGCGTGCAAGTTGGGGGTTTGAATCCCCTTGAGGAGGTAATTACATTTTGCTCTAATTCAATTTGGTTATGCCCTAGGATAGGAGTTATAAGGTGGTTAAGGAATAATTAAAGTTTTTAATTAAAATTTATTTTTATAAGGGCTGTGATTATTATTTCAGAGGTGGATGAGTTGTTGATTTATTTTTATATTCATGAAATTGAAAATTAAGATTTAGGAGAAATAAGGAGTTGTTATAATATATTTTTTAGAGCCTTATTGATTATTATTTTTGATAAGGTTTTTTATTAAAAGGGACTTTGGTGGATGTGTTTATTAAGTTGGAGTAAAAAGGTGTAAATTGAGTTTTTATTATCTTGTGATTATTATTTGAAGTCCACTAACCCTTACTAAGATTGGAAAGGAAAGTTGTGTTTAGTGTGGCAGATTTTGTAGACAACTTCTTGGCATCAAAAAGGTATGGGCACATTCTCCTATTGATTGTTTATGGTGGTTGAATTCTGAAATATCATTGGAGTGAAAGGGATTTATTGTGGTTTCCTTTTCGAAAGTGGTTGGTTGAATGCTTCAAGGTTTTTTGGTTTGAGAGTTGTGTTTAAACCTTGTTTTATAAGCATAGTTGTTGAAGCCCATTGGTTGTGAAAGAATTAGAAAAGAACATGAGTATCATTGTTATGTGAGATTTATGGTTGAGCATTGTTGGAAACATTTGAGTTGGTTGATACATGCTTGGACTGGGTTTTTATGAGAAATATTAGTCCCTTGTGGGGATTGGTTGAGTTGAGTTGATTGAGCCTAGTAAAGTGATTGTGTGAGGTGATTGGTCAAGTTCCATGAAAAAAACTATTTCGTAATTTTGATTTGAGTTGAGAGTGAGATTAGAACATATTGAGTCTCTAATAATTATCTTTATGCTTCTATGAGTTGACTTGAGTTGATTTGAGATTTATTTGAGTTGATTTGATTTGAGATTGACCTTAGAACATATTGAGTCTCTAACAATTCTCTTTATGCTTCTATGAGTTGATTTTAGTTGAGTTGATTTGAGATCATTGTGGATTATTGTTGTCATCCAATGAAGAGTACATCACCATTCATTATTGAGTTCATATTTGAGATTTTCCTTGATAGATTTGTGGATGAGATTTGAGTGCTACTTGAGCATGATTGTTTGAGTCTTTGAGAAGGCATTTGTGGACAGTTTTGTGACAGCTTTGTGGACAGTTTTGGGACAGCTATGTGGACATTTTTGGGATAGCTTTGTGGACAGTTTTGGGACATCTTTGTGGACAGTTTTGGGATAGATTTGTGGATATATTTGAGCAAGTTCTTGGTGAGCTTGCTAGAGAATATTTGGGCAAGTTATTGGTGAGATTGCTAGAGCATATTTGAACAAGTTTTTGATGAGCTTGTTGGAGCAGATTTGGGCAAGTTATTGGTGAGCTTGCTAGAGCATATTTGAACAAGTTCTTGGTGAGATTGTTGGAGCAGATTTTGGGCAAGTTCTTGGTGAGCTTGCTAGAGCAATTTTGGACAAGTTCTCTGTGATTTTGTTATTCAATTTTGGACAAGCTCTATGTGAGCTTGTTATTCATTTTTGGACAAGTTCTGTGTGAGCTTGTTATTCAGATTTGGACAAGTTTTGTGTGAACTTGTTATTCAGTTTTGGACAATTTTTTTGTGAGCTTGTTATTAATATTTGGACAAGTTCTATGTGAAATTGTTATTGCCTAGCTTTATGCAGATCAAAGAAATCATTGTATTGGATAAGGATCCTTATTTCTATGTGAAATATTATAAGGAGATTATTTTGTGGAGTACCCCACATTGGGGGAACCATGTTAAATCTTGTGTCTCAATTGTGTGTGGTGACTTGTGCTCTTGCTTACTACTGCTATCTAAGTTATTAATGCACACTGCTATATTTGATTATTGTAATTAAGGACATTAATTGATATTGATTTGGAAAGAAATTAAAAAGTGGTCTTATACTATTCACCCCCTCTCTCAGTATAATCTTGTGTTCTTCAAAAATAGTCAAGTCTAGAGCCAAAACCAACAAATAATGCTAGTGTTTACCCCTCTACAATAAGAATTATTTAGCCACTCTAGGGAGATGGATCTTTTATAGAAAAATTATGTGGAAGAGTGCTTATATTGGTATTTCCTAAGTCTAGATACCTAATCCACCTATGTTAATCTTGGAGAGGTCTACTAGCTACTTGAAGCCATGACAAGTGATATATTGCCTTCTAAAGCATCTACTTCATATTCAAGAGCTAAAGCTAAAATGGAGAGTCAATATTCCTTGATCCCATCCCCCATAGATTCAAATTATTTTACCTAAAAATAAATCTTAGTGACTTGGGATGAGGAAGAGGTCTATGTAGTATATGAAAGATCAAACAATTTGTTGTCCAATCGGCCTTGAGTCAAATTGAACTATTTAACAAGGTATAAGAAGAAAGTAAATGAGAAGTAAGATAGGAACAATCTAATGGGCCCAAAAAACTAGATTAGAATAGTTGGACTAAGTCAACAACCTCCTTCCATGTTGCCCTTGAAGTTGAGTGCATCACAACCTACTACTAGAATTAAGAAAAAATATTATATGGTCTAGGTTGGTCAAAGCAAAAAAAATAAGGTCTATAGGAAGCCTCCAATTTTTGTTTCGAAGTGAAGCATCATGAAGATACCAAAGCACCCAATGCCTTACTAAAAATCAACTTAAAGCCCTAAACTAATTGAGTACTAACCCACTACTAGAAAATATTGTGCAAAGGCCCACCCCTCTCAAGGCCTTCAATGTCATAGATCATCTAAAAATATCCATAGTATCATGCATGTATGGGATTTCTTGGCCATTCTTGGAAAGAAGGATCATTTAAGGATATCCCTAGAAGAAGAAGAGGAGAAAGGATAGCAAAGATCACTTCTTGTAGACACCAAAATCTAGCCACTTGTTCTCCATCCATGATTTCCCATCATTTCCACCACCAAAATCATAGCCACTTGTCCTCCATCCTAGCTTTCTCACCATTTTCGCCTGTTATTTATATATATTTATAAATATTTATAATATATATATTTATAAATAATATTTTAAATGTTATATTATATATATATTTATATAAATAAATAAATACCAACCATCAGATTTCATTTAATATCATCCGTCCATCCACATTAATCCATGCCACACCATAAATTTAATATCCACCCTTAGATATGCTTTAATCTTAGCCACATGATTAGTGTCATTGGAACCCTAAGTATGCCCTGAGTTGTATTATAAATAGAGGCCATTTTGATGGCTCAACCCTTGAGTCTTTTTCTAAGTTTTTGAACACCTTGAGTCCCCTAAGTTTTCTGAGTTCCCTGATTTGGTTAAGCTCTAATTGTCCTAATTTTTGGATTATCCTATGCTTCCAAGAATCATGATTTCCCAATTTACCATTTGTATCCTAGCCCCCACTTCGTCCACCTCATCCTTAACCTCTGCAATCACTGCCATTTTACCTCCCTTTCCACCATAAGATCTACTTCTATAGGTTTGAACTAACCCCCCAAATGCCTTGCTACTCTCCATCCCAGTCTCGAGCACTCTGTTGTTCTCTATAGTTGCCCTTATACTCTCCATCCCAATTTTGAGTGCCATGTCACTCTCTGTAGGTGCCCTGCCACTCTTTGTAAGTGCCCTTCTGCTCTCAAGTGCATTCCTAGGTGCCTTTTTACTCTTCTTGAGAGCCCTGCTATGTTTCAAAGTCCACTTCTAAAGATTAGTGAGATCCTTGGGTGTCATTAGGGCATGTCTACATCATAAAACTACAACAAGATACATTATTCCATGAACAAACAATAATAAATAAGGTAAACCACACATTTTTTTTGTATTTTATTTCATATATTTAGATTTACATGCAATTTCATTTATCAATAGCTAGGGTTTTATTGATATCTGAGGATCTCATGCAACAGAGCCCTCACGATTATTACTAAATCTCTATTATTATTGTTATGTGTATAGTTTTGAATATCTATTAGTGTTGAGTAGCCATTTAAGCTAGAGTGGATTGACATCAGATATCAAGAAACCCACTCAACACTGTTGGAATCAAGAACACTCCTAAAGACACCACAACCTTGTTGTTAGGGTTTTGAAGAATCCTAACCCCTGTAAAATTGTATCAAAAGTATTACAAAATATCCTAATTGTAACAATAGAGTTTTTAAGCTCCACCATTAATACAAGATCAATTTATTATTATGCAATTTTAATTCTTTTGTGTCTATTTCATTTAGCATTTTTTGGCACAAATTTCACACATTTTGCTAGATCTAAGGTTTCTAAAAATTTTGCAGAAGTTGGAGGCAGTGCGCAAACACCCTGCTACACTCAAGATCATCTAGAAGCACCTTGAGGCATTCTAGAATAACCTAGTTGCATTTTCATAGGTCCATAAGTGCCCTGGGATGTTTTACAGACACCCTACTATGTTTTTCAAAGATTTGGAATATATACGTAGGATTTATGGTATCTTAAATTTAAGCTTCTATTTTTACGTATTCTGGGTTGTCTACTATATTTTTCAGATTTTAAACATAAAACGAACCATAATTAAGTAATCTGGAAAAAAATCCATTTTAGCTTGCATTTTTAAGTTTGCATTCATTCACATATTTTGATTAGGGTTTCTATTTTCTTAATACAAATTGCTACATTTTGTTTGCATTTGAACTAAAAAATTGCATAACATAGTGTTGCATCTTAGGGTTAGAAACACTTTATTTCATTTATCTAAGTTGGAACACCATTAGACTACTAAAATTATCCCTACCATTGGGTGACACTAGGTAGAGGGGTGGACGAACCCTCCAGTTGTTATTTAGATAGGGGGTTTTAAGTGGTGTACTTCACACCCTTTGGAGAACTTGGAATTCTCTTGTTGGATTATGATTTAGATTTATGAAATTAATTCTTTTTAACATTGTTTGTACACAATAGAAAACATAAGATTTAAAAATAATTCACACACATCACGAATCATTCAAAACAGTAGTGGTTGGATTTCATTACCAATCATTGCTTGAGATTTGATGATGGTGGAATTCATCTCAATCCACCAATATCTACCCTTAGCCACCATAGGATACCCATAAGAAAACTTGTTGGATTTCATCACCTACAAGAATATTGTTGCCCTATCTTCGCCATAGTTTTTTCACCTTTGTTTCATTAAGAAATATTAGAAAATCAAAACACACAAATCTAACACATAAAATGAATAAACTTTAAAAGGATATAATCAATGAATGAGGTAAGTCACATTGGTTGAGACTTATAATTGGTTCTTTGTTTCCTTAAGCATTCTATTTTTTATGTTACATTTGGTATTTTAATTTGTATCTTGATTTATTTTGCTTACGGTATTAAATAGAAATCAAAATAAAGCAATAAGTCAAGATAATTTAATGGAATCTTCATCCATATTCCCTACCACTTCTATGGTAGATTCTTTAATTGTGATTGAGGAAGATTTATCTATAGGTCCCTCACATTCTTTTCCATCCATAACCTTCCACATGACCATGCCCCAAGGAGTCAACCTCCCCTATAATTGATAACCATATCACCCATATAGACCTAGATAAAGTAGAAGCTCTTATGAAGTCTTCTAATTATATCTTAGAGTCTATTCCCAATTCACCTAGACATAAGTCTACTTTACAACAAGAGCCTTTCTATTCCTATCCACCATCTAGGTTTACCTAGGTGTATACTAACCCTCTTTTTGAGGCATCGATTGCACCTTCATCCCATGTATATATTCCCCAACCTTCGTGTGCTCCTAGCACCTCATACACTTCCACCTACACCAACCCCTTGTATGAAGCACATGTAAATGCTGCTTCACAAGTCCCAACCTCCCAAGTTACCATACCTAGTGTAACTTGCTCCCAAACCACATCGTCCATACCCTCCACCTCCATACCCTTAGCCTATGATAGAGAAATTAGTGAGGCATGGGAGCACCTAAAAAAATTGCTTAGATAACATCAAAACACTCAATAGAAAGTACAAGTTAACCCTAAGCCTTTACATACTTCTACTCAGGCTATCCTTTTCAACCAGGGTCCATCATGGGCACCAAAGTCTTCAATGGTTTCTATCCTTGTTTCTCCATCAAGCCATACCATTACCCATCCCATTCCCATTGTCCAGCCTAGCCATAACCTCCATCTATCAACATCATTTCATAATTCCCCATCGTTTCATCAATAGCCCACCATTCATTATATTCCATATAATTCACCAAGCCATAAATACCAATCTCCTCATCACCTAATTATGGCTCCATAATATTTCTCCACACAACCACAAACCCATTAGGTTATTCAGGGTTTTCATTTTCCTAAGGAAGAATAAGACCCTCAAATTGAGGCCATGCAAAAACAAATAGATCAATTGATGCAATATACTCTTGGTTTTTCAAACCAAAAACCTACCTTATGCCAATTGATCAACCAACCAATTCATCCTTCGGTACCATCACTGCCATATTCGATAGACTTTACGATACCTAAGTTTGAAAAATTTAATGAAACTAGGGATCCCAAAGAACATGTGAGCACTTTTGTACATGCATACTTCAGAATTCAAGATGAAAATGCTCTCATGCTTTGAAATTTTCCTCAAAAATTAGGAGGGGATGCCATATAATGGTATACTCAATTTCCAAGCCATAGTATCTATACTTTTGACCAATTGATTGATCAATTCTTTGACCATTTCATCCTAAATATTAAAAATAAGATCTCATTGGAAGATGTCTATGCTTTAAGGCAACAAGATGATGAATCTATCTATGATTTTAGTAACCGTTAGAGGGTCATCATCACTAAATTATCATTCATCCTACCAATGGATAAGCTAATTAAGTTATTCACCAAGAGTTGCTTAAAACCTATCTCTTGGATGCTTCAACTGCAAACTTATCAATCATTTGAAGAAACTTTAGCTCAGGGTAGTGTCATCGAGGATATCAAAATCCAAGAAGGTGTACTAAAGCCGAAGAATAAAGAATGGCATAACAAGTTCCAATATAAAATTAATTACTCTAGACAACAAAAATCAACACAGTATACCCTAGCCTCTCAACCTAATCAAGTCAATCAAGTGGTCATGAGCCAGCTGGTAATGGCTCAATAGCAACTTGTGCAATAATTACCACACCAAATTTCCTATCATGCAGTACCCTCAACAACACAAGCTCCAACAATACAAACCTCAATATAAACTATGGAAAACCATCCCTGGTGACAATATATCCTATAAAATCACCAATACACCCTATTATCTGAGTCTTTATTCTTCCATTTTTTGAAGGTTGTATAAGAAAAATAAACTTGCTCTACCCAACATTAGACTGGATGATCCTGCCAAATGTGGGAAAAATTATCGAGAAAATTTATTTTACTCATATCATAGGAAAAATAGGCATGATATCAACAATTACAATATTTTTAAAGACATATTCCAAGACCTCATTGACTTGGGGACAATCAAACTCGATAATCCCCTAGCTCAAAAAAAACCAAAACCTTGGTATTTTTGAAACACCACTTCCTCATAACATGGAGGTGCAACCAAATTTAGGGGGGATAAAACTTAAATACCTCCTAACTAAGTAAATCATATACAAAAATATTGAAAGCAAAATGCAGAAGGACGATGTACCAGATATGATGCAAACAAAATTGATGTGGTATAGATGCGAAGTCCTACAAATGCGATGAACAAATGCATGAAGGAAATGATGCAAAAATGATATGTAAGAAAAACAAAGTGGGGAATATTTTATTAATGTTACTTTTAATCCAGTTACAATACGTCCCCCCATATAAGGCTCAGAATGTTTGATATAGTTCGTTACATCAATGGATGGTACGCTTCTAGTGTCTTTCGCATGCCCACATTCAAAATGGGTGGGCCAAAAGTTACCGCCGCTTGTTTTTGCATATTATTCATTCCTTTTTTCCCCTATGGTGTTTCTAGTGGTGATATCCTATGCAAAAAAAAATATCAAATAGTTAATAGCATATGCGGATATAGGAAAACATGCAATCCCCAAAGCCTCCGACTAGTTAATGTATAAAATAATGAAACGATGGTCAAAACATGTCATAATAAATTAAAAATTTGATAGAGGCATGGAGACATCATCAAGGACACATTTCAAAAAGAACAGTCAGGAAATCATGCACAAATTTCTAATCACTCCAGGGTGGGATGCTGGGGACTGTCACAAAATGTGCAAGAGCGACCTTGCAAATGTCTAGCCTAGATGCCTCCAAAACTAGTGTAAACTTGGGGTTAGACTAAAAGGGGCATTTTGAGATAACCCATAAGGTCATATTTGGAAGATTCTACCTATATTATCCTATATCTGAAGGTGCTCCCTATAGGTTAGTAAATGCATAAAATGATAAAAACAAGGTCAAATCATGTCAGAAGACAATGAAACCTGGGTAGTAGCATAAGTACATCAAATACAACATAATGCAAAAATAATAGTGAAGAAATCATGCATATATTTCTAATCGCTCTGAGGTGGGGCGATTAGGACTACAATAGTGTAGGGGGTGCTAGGGGGCAGGACGCCCACCATTTGGGGCTTAGTTTTGGCACCAATCCAAGTGGGATGGGTCAAAAACCTCCTAGGGGGTTGTTTCAATGATTTTAGCATGGGATTGTGGCTTATTTCTTGGGTTTTGGATCTGGATTTGCGTTCTTAATGTTCACCTGATAACCTCTCTTCCTAAAGAGAAATTAGGGATGTAGGAAGCACAAACAGGAATGGGGGTATAATTTGGCAACACTTCATTGCTCCAAATGCTCCAACTCTATTATGATTTTGGAGTGAGGAGCATCACCTTTTTATAGACCTAAGTGTCTCATTTTAATGCGCATGCGAGGGCGCCATTTGGCTCACCATGCCTTTTGGAGGGAGAGAATATTCCTCCCTGATTTAGAGCCTCCATGATCAGGGCATGCTTGACTAAAGTCTCTCTCTATGATTTGAAACCGTTCCTCACAATTGCATGCTTTGAAGGCAAAGTTGGGTGGTGGATCTAGGCTGCCATTTGTCAAGGCTTGACTTTTTGCCAGTCAAACCTGCTAATCATCCCACCCTGGAGCGATTGCTGCTAATCATCCCAAGGTGGGGCGAATAGGATTCTAATCATCCCAGGGTGGGATGAATAGGGAGAAAGGTGCTTAAAAGGTGCAAAACTTACCTTTGACCTTCAAAAACTAATTTGGGAGTTTTTAGGACCACTGTTTAGCCTCTGGAGGCTGCCCTAGGGGGTATGTATGCCAATTCGGTCAGTGCTTGTAGTCACATAATCAGATTGGTGCTATTTTGGTGTCTATAGATGCCCCTTTTTGGGATTCATTGTGTGTGGTGTAGTGCTTGAGAAAAAATAGATGACCAAAGCACTTAATTATTAGGGTTTCTCAGTAACCTAACCAACTTTTGATGCCCCAAGTATGGAGAGGGCATGCATTCTTGAATCCTTGCTTCTGACGAGCTAAGGAGCTTAACTCAAGTGTAACCTTTTTCAGTGAGGTGTACTTGATCTTGGACATTTTTTAGTCATGAAAAGGCAAAGGGCACAACATTTTATTTGAGGAACCTTTTCTTCATTCTTCTATAGACACCAAAACAACACCAATCTGATTATGTGACTATAAGAACTTATCAAATTGGTATACATAACCTTTAGGGCAGCCTCCAGAGGTTAAAAAATGGTCCTAATCACTCCAAAATTAGTTTTAGAAGGTCAAAATTCAATTTGACACCTTTTAAGAACTTTTATCCCTATTCATCCCACCCTGGGATGATTAAGATCCTATTCGCCCCACTCCGAGACGATTAGTAGTAATCGTTCTAGGGTGGGACAATTAGCAAGTTTGACTGGCAAAAAGTCAAGCCTTGACAAATCTACCATCCAAATTAGCCTTTAAGGTATGCAATTGTGAGGAATGGTTTCAAATTAGAGATAGGGACTTCATTCAAGCATACCATGATCATGGAGGTCCTAAATCAGGGAGGAATCTCCTCTTCCCCAAAAGGACATGGTGAGCCAAGTGGTGCCCTCGCATGTGCATGCAAAGGAGACCTTGAGGTCTATAAAAATGTGAGCCTCCTCACCCTAAAAAGAGAATATGTCTAGAGAATTTGGAGCAACAAAGTTCTGTCAAATTATACCCCCATTCCTCTTTGTGCTTCCTACATCCCTAATTTCTCTTTTGGAAGAGAGGTTATCGGGTGAACACTAGGAATGCAATCTAGACCCAAAACCCAAGAAATAAGCCACAATACCACAAAAAACTTGTTGAAACAACCCCCTAGGAGGTTTTGGACCCATCCCACTTGGATTGTTGCTAAAATTAAGCCCCAAATGGTGGGCGTCCTACCCACGGGGTGCCCCCGCACTACTACAGTCCTAATCGCCCCACCCCGGAGTGATTAGAAATCTATGCTTGATTTATCTATTATTATTTTTTCATTCTATCATATTTCATGTACTTATGCTACAGTTCAAGTTTCATGGTATTCTGACTTGATTTGACCTTGTTTTTATCATTTTATGTGTTTACTAACCTATAGGGAGTGCCTTCAGATACAGGAAAATTTGGGTAGAATCTACTAAATATGAACTTTTGGGTCATCTTAAAATTCCCCTTTTAGTCTAACCTCAAGTTTTTAGGTGTTTTAGAGGTCTTGGGGTAGGAAATTTGTAGGGTCACTCTTTCACATTTTGCTGCAGTCCTAATCGTCCCACCCAAGAGCGATTATAAATTTGTGCATGATTTCCTGATTGTTATTTTTGCAATGTGTCCTTTATGATATCTCCATGCCTCTATCAAATTTTAGGTTAATTATGACGTTTTTTGACCATTTTTTCATTCTTTTTTACATTTACTAGCCGAAGGCTTTGGGGATTGCATGTTTTCCTACATCTGCATATGCTATTAACTATTTTTTGTTTCTATATGCATAGGATATCACTAAAAAAAACCCCAGAGAGGTAGAAAGGAATGACGAACACATGGACACAATCGATGACAACATTTGGCCTACCCATTTCGAATGTGGGTATGTGGAGGAAACTAGAAGTGTACCATCCATTGATGTAACGAACTGTATCAAACGTTCTGAGCCCTAGAGGGGGGAGACATATTGTAACTAGATTAAAAGCAACATTAATAAAATAGGCCCAACTTTTTTTTTGTTTACATCTCATTTTTGCTTTATTTCCTACATGCATTTGTTCATTGCATTCATAGGACGTAGCATCTATACCATATCAATTTCATTTGCATCATAATTTGGTACGCCGTCAATCTACATTTGGATTTTAGTGGCGATCATGGTGGGACATTGTCCCCTACTATTAGGATCAAGTTTTGATCCAAATTTTTTGGATTCTTTGCAGGTGTTACTCATTCAGGCTCTGGACTGCTACTCGTGCCACCCTGGGACTAATACATATTCGTCCCACCCTGTGGTGAATGTAGACCTGCTATTCATCCCACCCTAGGATGATTAGAGCTCTATGCATTTTATGAGTAGAAAATAAAAAGAATCTGGTTTAGATAGAGAAAAGGTAGACCTTATGGACATCCTCTGTGTTTTTCTACTTTTTGCTTTTGCAAATTTTTGCTTTCTCTGCTTTATTTTCAGACACACACATGTTTCTCTAGTTTTCTTGCATGATGTTTGCACAAATGACAAGTCCTCATCCTAGGTTCTAGTTCTAGTTAGGTTTTTGTGATTTCCTTTTTTTTGCTACTAATTGTTTCTAAAAGATAAAACGTATGTGAAAGCATTGCATTAGTGAAAATCATCTTTTACTGTATGTTTTCTTTCTTTACACGATTAAAAGGAACCACACACACCACCTAATAAAGTTAACATCAAGGAGTTGGTCTTAATACCCCAACACTTGATCAAGACCAATGGTGGATTTCATCAACACTTTGGCTTGGATTTTGCATACATATACCCTGATCACGGCTATTGCTAGATGTAAATCCTGACGAAAGCTGACCAAGTGTAGCAGGGGTGGTATGAAACTAAATAGTGTGGAAGGAGGAATTATTTTTATATTGAATCACTTTTTTATTATAAGGTAGAAAAACCCACAATAAACTTAATTCATATATTTGTTCGATGATGCCTTATTACCATATTTGGATTGCATTTACATACCTAGTCTAATAGTTGTAAGAGTGAAGGGTTGTGACCCTAAAATATAATTAATAAATAATATAAGTATTAGGGTATGTTAGGAGGGTCCTAACATGCCACCCCCCTTAAAGGAGCTTTGTCCTCAAAGCTAGAAATTTGGAAATTGCTGCTGGATATCTTGAAAATTTTCCCACGTTGCATCTTCTAAAGGTAGACCTTTCCAATGGATTAAAAATTTTGTGATATCGTGAGTATGAAGGTGACGAGAGCGGCGATCCAAGATAGCTTCTGGCTCGACTAGAAGTACTCCATCATCGAAGAGTTCAAGGAGAGTGGTTTGTGTCATGATATGGGCTCCAAATGTGAGCTTAAGGCAAGATACATGAAATACGGGGTGAAGTTTGGAAGAGGGAGGAATCTCTAGTTTGTAAGCAACGATCCCAATACATTGGAGAACTTTCTATGGCCCGTAAAATTTGGGTGCTAACTTTTGAGAACCTTTTTGTTTAAGATAGGATTGACGGTAAGGTTGGATACATAAGAAAACCATATCACCCTCGTGGAAATTACGTTCACTTCTATGTTGATTGGCTTGCTTCTTCATGCGATGTTGGGCTGTGTGTGGGTTCTCTTTTAGGATTCGTAGTATGTCATCTCTATTAGCAAGTTTCGTTTCCACCACATGGACTTTTTTAGTCCCTGGAATATAGGAAGTGAGGGATGGTGGTGTTTGACCATCTAGTGCTTCATAAGGAGTCATTTTGATGCACGTATGGTATGAAGTGTTATACCACCATTCCACTAGTGAAAGCCACTTTACCCAATGGAGTGGTTGAGTGGAAACAAAACATCGAAGGTATGTTTCCAAGCATTTATTTACAACTTTTGTTTGGCCATCGGTTTGAGGATGGTAAGCGGAGCTCATACGAAGTTGAGTACCTTGTAATTTGAACAATTTCTTCTAAAAGGTGCTAGTGAAAGTTGGGTCATGGTCACTAACAATTGTGGAGGGCATACCATGTAATTAAGAGGTGGGCTATAGTGCTATCGATATAAGGATGAGCCACGAAACAAAAATGGGCATATTTAGATAAATGATCAACGACTACAAAAATGGTTGTTTTTCCTCCTGATTTTGGTAATCCTTCAATAAAGTCCATAGAAATATATGCCCATGTTTTGGTGGGTATAGGCAGAGGGTTAAGTAATCCTAGAATAGTGAGGATCTCTCCCTTTTGTCTTTGGCAAACTTCACATGCTTTTACAAATTTTTTAATGTAATTTTTCATTCCTACCCAATAGAAGGAGGTAGTGCCTCTGTTATAGGTTTTTAAGAACCCTGAGTGGCCTGCAGTGGGTGAGGTATGTAACTCATGAAGATGTTTTTCACAATAAGTTGAATTGGGGGTGAGGACCATCCTCCCTTTGTATCTTAATATATTGTCCTTCCAAGTGTATGGAGGTTTGCTACTAGGATTATGTTGAAGTTGTTGAATTAAGGCGTGGATAGTAGGATCATTTATCCATTCTTCATGCACCTCATCTACCCATTTAGGAATAAGGGAGGAAAGAGCATGGACTTAAGGCATATCTTCAAATTTTCTAGAAAGTGCATTGGCTTCCATGTTGTCCTTTCCATTTTTATATGTAATTTCATAATCATAGCCAAGAAGTTTAGTAACCCATTTTTGTTGTTTTGGGTATTAGTCCTTTGTTCCAAAAAATACTTCAAGCTATGATGGTCAGTGCGCATAATGAAATGTTGGCCAATAAGGTAAGGCCTCTAATGTTGAATAGCATGGAAAATAACCAACATATCTTTTTCATACATAGAGCGAGCTAAATTCTTAGGAGAAAATGCTTTTCTTATAAAAGCTAGAGGCCTTTCATCCTGCATGAGTACAGCTCCCATTCCTATTCCTAAAGCATCACTTTCAATGACGAACGGTTTAGAAAAGTTGGGCATGGCTAGAACAGGGGTGGTACACATTACAATTTTCAAGGTGATAAAGGCCTCATCCGCTTTAGATGACCATTTGAAAGTATTTTTCTTAAGTAATGCTATTAGAGGAGAAGTGATTTTACCATAATTTTGGACAAATTTTCTATAATATCCCGTTAGTCCAAGAAACACATGTAGAGCTTTTAAGGTTTTTGGAATAGGCCAATTTTTCACCTCCTTGAATTTGGAAGGATCTACCATAACTCCTTCCTTTGAGACAATATGCCCTAAGTATTCAATTTCTTGTTTTCCGAAGGAACACTTTGATCTTTTTGCATAAATTTCATTTTCCTTCAAGATTTGGAATGCTTGTCTAACATGGTCCAAATGTTCTTCCCATGTTTTTCTATAAATCAAAATGTCATCAAAGAAAACTAATATAAATTTATGAAGAAAAGGGTGAAATACCTTATTCATTAGACTTTGAAATGTAGAAGGAGCATTGGTCAGGCCAAATGGCATCACCAAGAATTCATAGTGCCCTTTGTGAGTGCGAAAGGTCATCTTAGGAATATCCTTTTCATTGACTCGTATTTGGTGGTAGCCTGATCGTAAATCTAGCTTGGAAAAATAAGCTGCCCCGTGGAGTTCATCTAATAGCTCGTCTATGACCAGGATAGGAAATTTATCTTTGATGGTCATTTTATTAAGCGCTTGAAAATTGACACATAAACGCCACGAGCCATCCTTTTTTCTAACTAAAATAATTGGAGAGGAGTAAGAGCTTTTGCTAGGTCTAATGACTCCTACATTAAGAAGATTTTGTACTAATTTCTCTATTTTGGTCTTTTGGAAGTATGGATAATGATAAGGTCTAATTTTAGGAGGTTGATGCCCTGGAAATAGTGGAATAATGTGATCGTGACTTCGTTGTGGAGGTAGTCCTTTTGGTTCATTTAATACCGCCTTATGGTGGTCTAAAATATTTGTAACTCTGGTGTCTCGTATTCTTTGTGACTAGGTTGAATTGAAAATAATTGGGTGACCATTCCTTTGTTTCCTTTTCGGATAATTTTCTCCATTCTATGCGAGCTGACGATTTGGGAAGGTCCTGATTTCAGGCCTTGGATAATATAGGTTTGGTTCTTTGCTATGAATTTCATCCATAGTTCAGCAAATTCCCATTGGACTATGCCCAAGGTTCATAACCATTGTACGCCTAGTACAATGTCGCACCCACCTAGGGGTAGGACATACATGTCGCCTTTCATGTTATAAACTCCCATAGTTAGTTTTATATTTATGCATTTTCCTTTGCATGCAATTTTTCTGTTGTTTCCAATAATCACTTCAAAGTTATTGCAAGGGTATATAAAACAATTTTCTTGTTTAGCCACATTTGGATTGATAAAATTATGCGTTCTACCAGAATCTAGGAGCACAGTAAGGTTTTTTTTATTAAAATACCCTTTAACTCGCATTGTTTGAGGGGCAAAAAATCTGGCAAGGGCATTGAAGGAAAACTTTGGTGCATTTTCTTCGTCACTTTCAAGTGTGTTGGATAATACCTCTACTTCGAGTTTAGGTTCCTCTTCAATAGAATTCCCTTCCTCTGTGGCATCTAGAATATATAATTTTTGTGAGGCACATTTATGATTTCTGTCAAATTTCTCATCGCAATGGTAGCAAAGAACCTTAGCTTGTCTTTCCTTCATTTCCTCAAAACTAAGACACTTAATTGGTAGTGCGGGGTTAATTTTGGGGGTTGTGTAGGAGTTTTGGGTTCATCCATTTTGCATTGGTTTGGGGTTGGTATAAGTGTTTGATGGTTTCTCCCAAGTTGGTTTTGTGAATCGATTTCGTGCCTTGATTTTATCCTCTACTAATTTCGCCAAGTCGATGGTCTCTAACATATTTGTAGGGTTATACATTTGCACCTCTATTTAAATTTCTTCTTTTAATACGCTGACAAAACATTCTTGAAAGAAGGCAGTGTCTAATCCAAATGTTCGATTAGCTAGCCTTTCAAATTCTACTTGGTATTCGCTTACCGAAGTGGTTTGGCATAATTTAGTGAGGGACTCTGTAAAGCTTTGAAACTTGTTAGGACCGAATCGCACTAATAGATTCTATGTAAAGTTTGACCATGTTGGAGTGCTGTTAGTTTTCTCGAACCATTGGTACCATTTGATGGCATCGTTTTCCAAGTGGAAGGAGGCGATATGCACTTTTTGCATTTTTGGAATTTGATTTAGTGAGAAATATTGCTCTGCTCAGTAGATCCAGTTTGTAGGGTCTCCTCCTTCAAATTTTGGGAAGTCTAATTTGGTCGTTCATGGTAGAATGGAAGTTTGTGGACATCCTAACATTGTTCGATTTGATGACCCGTTGTTGGTTGAATTTGCATGTGGTGTTGCTTGATTTTGACTGATGGCATCAATTTTAACATCCATTGCAAATATTTTCTCGAAGAGTTCTCTTGTGTTACGGGTATTCTCCTCTCTTTCCTGTTGAACTTCTTCAGCGATCCTTTCATGTTTCTCATGGATGGAATCTATTGATCGTCATCCTTCAGCCATTGCGGTTGGTGTAGGTAATGATCAATATGACTTGGTACAGGTGAGGAAAACATAAAAAATAAAAAATTTGGTGGGCAATGCCCTATCAAATTTTTGAATTTGGTGCTCTTTGTTATTTAATAGGTATCTTATAGAGGCGTTAGGGTCGAGAGCACATGGCGGTTGGTAGGGTGGTAGGTGGAAGGCCGACTGATAGGGCGACAAGCAGGAAGGCAGACTGGCAGGGCGGCAGCAGGCGAAAGGTCGAGCAATTTGGGTGTAAGACAACTTAATTCATACCTTTAGGAGAAGGTTTATTTTTTTGCGAGTATTATGACATGGATCCGTGAAACATAAATGCTATTTGCATCCTCGCGAATGTGGACTGGCTGAAATGTGCGGTGGGAAAAAATAAATTAATGGTGAATTTTCTCCTTGATCTAGCTCTGATCCAGATGGTATGAAACTAAATAGTGCAGAAGGAGGAATCATTTTTATATTGAATCACCTTTTTATTGTAAGGTAGAAAAACCCCCAATAGACTTAATTAATATATTTGTTCGATGATGCCTTATTATCATATTTGAATTGCATTTAAATACCTAGTCTAATAGTTGTAAGAGTGAAGGGTTTTGACCCTAAAATATAATTAATAAATAATATAAGTATTAGGGTATGTTAGGAGGGTCCTAATAAGGGGTGATTCTCCGTGCATGAGTATAAGTCTTCTATGGTAGGTGTCAAAAATAGAGTGATCCCCTTTCATACCACCTATGTTCCACGTAGTGTTCTGCTCTCACATACCAATAGTTTCCCTCATGTAAGGGCGGGTATATTGAGAGGTTCAGTATAACGGCCTGGCAATGGTATATTGAAGGGGTGACCATTTTGGAGATACAAGAGCCCTCATTATGCATGTATAACAAAGTTTTCTTTACAATATTCACACAACAAAAATCAAACACATTGAACCAGGTCTAGGACACACATTTAATCTATAAACAAGATAATCATTTCTTTGCTTGTGTGGTCCCCTTTTGTTTGGTATAGCATAAAAATTTTAAAGAAGATAAAAATATACATATCTTTCTAGAAATACCACCACCATGGTGTATACCCATAGCCAAGCCCAATCAAGGGCAAAAGCTATAGAAAGTATACAAGGAGTCACAAGTCGCCTCTGTTATAGCCCCAAGGACTTGGTTATACCACCTTGGTAGCCTGACCCACAACATAGTCCACACTATGCCACTACAAAAAATGACTATAGAGGCACCCCTTTGAGGGGCACTTCCGTTCAACACAGACCTTCTCAGGAGTACACACATGGGAAGGCCCCATTAGACACTCATTATGAGTGTCCACTACATGAAGTGCTAGAGTAGCATATGGTTTGTAAGGAGGGACCACATGATTATATCATTCCTCGTCCACCCCTCATTATTGTTAGAAATAATAGGACAATTATAGAGCGCACAACTCTTCAGAGAGGGCAAGCCAAATTCGCTCGTACCTTTCACATGTATGAAATGGAGCATGAGAAAAACCAGTGTATTCCTCAAGAGCAATACATCGCGTGAGAGAAATGCACCTCCGCACCTACTAATTATCAAGATCACCTATTGAGGCTAGAGCATCAGGTGAATGCTACTAACCTCGATAGAGGAAAGCAACCCATAGAGATCTCGGATCACCATGACTGAGATAGATATGTAGGAGAGGCATCTAGGCCTCCTAGACCTAGGATGATAGAACAAATTGACTTAGCATTTTCCAAACAAGCCGCATACCAAGCACAAATCATGTGTTGCATAGCTTTTATTATTAAACATGAACCATTCACCAATATGCAAAAATATCAAATCATTCATCCACAATACATTATCCACAATAACAATCCACAAATGAGAGAGAGATAGATAATACCCTTAAGGTAGGGAAACACGAATAATAATCCTTAAGGAAGGAATAACTCCACAAGATCTCCCAATATGAGAGGCCACTTCATGGGCACAACGATTACATAAGATTCTTCTTCAATGATATGAATATCCTTAAAATGACAATTATATCTTCTTTATATATCCATATTCTTATTCTACTTTGGATAGCCTACTACTAATATTATATTATATTAAAATATAATATAATATTATAATACAATCAACCTTGGGTTATGTGTGGCCCATGCCAAACCTTATACAATATAATAATATATCTCCAAATATCTATTCCTAGGTACCCTACCATCATGCAGCTTAGGCAAGATTAGCAGTAGTTGGAACAACTGTATCATCTTAACAAAGAGCACATTCAGTGCCAGACAGATGAATTGCTCCAGAAAACTATGCATGAGAGGATTCCAACCCCTCGCATGCATAGGATAGAAATTTATGAGAGGTATAACCCCTTAGTATGGGACAGGTCTCCATGACCTTATCAAGTTTTGCCTCCAAGACCTATAAGACCTGAACGAGAGGCCATCGCTAGAACTATTGATGGGTGTCTTCCTCGGGCACCCATCCATGTTTATAGGTCATGCCAAGAAATTCCTCAAGATGCCCATGGGGAATTTGAGTGAGAAGAAGAGCGGGCTAAAATGCCCTACCAAGGTAGGGGGCACTATCCATATATCCCTCCATGGGCCTCAAGTTACTTGCAATTCACAATGGGAATAAACCAAAGAAGAGGAAATCAAATCCTCTAACGCATACAAAGTGCTGCTAGAGCACTTAGAGTCTGTGGAGACTAATACTTTAGGGTCCCAAAATCCTACCTTATGCTAGCTTCGTAGTCACCTTATGCATCCTTCAATTTTGGCACCCCCATACCCCAACCACTTCAAAATGACTCAATTGGCAATTTTTAGAGGGGATGAGGATGTCCAAGAACATGTAACAAGGTTCCTAGGTCAATGCTTTGGAATTTAGGACAATGATGCATTGCTTCTAAGAAAATTTATAACCACGTTCGCAGGCCCTGCATCGGATTGGTTTACCCAATTGCCAAAATATATCATCAACAATCTAGACCAGCTAGTGGATGCGTTCCTTGAACATTTTACCTTCAACACCAAGAAGAAGGCATCCTTAAGTGACCTATCTGGCCTTCAGTAGTATGATGATAAGACCATGACTGCCTATGGGAATCGATGGATGACATTGCTTTTGAATCTACCTTACCTCCCTCCCATGGTCGACATGACTCAAATGTTTTCAAAGAGTTTCTTAAGGTCGATCTTCATTTTATTGTAGCTACAACAATATGCCACCCTCAAAGAAGCCTTGGTGCAAGCCAGGATAATTGAGGAAATCAAAATACAAGATGACTATATTGCCAGGACACACAAGAAAGAGTGGCCCAAAAATGCTAAAACTAGGCCCATGCAACTAAAACCCATCAGGGTCAATCAGGTTGCCATAACTGTACCACCACCTGCATAAATGACACAGCCCCCAAAGGCTAATTATCAAGCAATTCCTCTTGCTAACTATGAAAAGCAAAATCATAAACAAGAGCAAAATTAGCAGCGTCGCCCTAAGCAATAATTCACACAGTTCATGGAGTCTAGAGACTCCTTGTTTGACTGCTTGTTCATGGAAAACCTGATAAACTTGCTGGAAAGTCGGCCATAGACCCCAATGCACCAAAACCCAAGGGCTATAGGGAAGACTTATATTGTAGATTTCATCGACAGAAAGGACACGATATCTTCACTTGTTGGAAATTCAAAAACTTAGTGCAAGACATTGTTGACAACAAAACGCTCATGGTAGATAATCCCATAGCATTGAGCAACCAATAGATGGAAGTCTTCAAATACCCCCTGCCTTCCCATGACGTGCAGGAAAAGACTTTACAAGTGAATGAGGTAACACAAAACTACCCCATGCAAGGATACATGGGGATGATAAGCATCGTGACACGAAACAAAAGATACCCAAACATAGATGCACCTACTATAGCTACAGGAGATGTTCCATCAACGTCACAATCTCCACAACGCCCTACGCAACCTCCCCCACCTAGACCAGTGGCCACGATTTGGACTAATATTACTCAAAGTTTGAGGACCATGTCGGCTAGGCTCTCCATTTATGAGCTCATCCAAAAATCACCGCCCCATCAGGAGGCTCTGATGGAGATACTCAACCATTGAGTTACAGCCCCACGAACCTAATTCTTTCAAAAAATTTATGGGACATGTGAGACAATGCACAGAACCGGTCATAACCTTTAAGGAAGACGAACTAAAATTGGTGACTGGTGATATGGTGGATCCACCCCTGCACATCATCGCGCGGGTCAACGGGATTCAATTCAAGAGGGTGTTGGTGGACATTGGCTCATCCAATAATATAATCATGATAGTGGCATTAAAACACCTTAAGCTGCCAACATCCCATATTGTGGCATCCACTTACACTCTTTGAGCATTCAACGATGTGCTATGCTCGACGGTTAGCACAATTGTCCTACCCATCCAAGTAGGACAAAATACCATTCCTACGTTGTGTCACATCCTTGAGTGTGATATGGCCTACAATATCTTGCTAGTCCGGCCTTGGATTAGGGACATGAAGTGTGTCCCTTTGATAACCCATCAATGCCTCAAATACACATATGAAGGGTAAGTACATGTAGTCCTAGCATACTTAGATATGTTTAAGTTTTGTAATGTGGTGTAGCTAATGCCACAATCAAGCCTCCCATTGACACATTTGGACTTTCAATCGAATCCATCCACCCAGGGTCTGATTCTACCTACATCCCCATTGTTAAGTCCCTCAACTCACCAACCTGACCCATATTCGTCATCTATTCCTTCACCAACAATGCCACCTATGGTGGAAACACCGAAGGACAATGGGAAGAATACCCTAGAGGAAGCACCACCATTAGTATCAACCATCTCTACCAAGAAGGTGCCTAGTCGAATGGAATTCGAGACACCTGGTTCATCCAACATGGAGTGGACTCAGGGAGAACTCCCATTCCCTCCCCCTAAACCACCGATGATTATCATAGAGATGACCAATATAATCCTAAGGGAGTACCTAGTGCAGAATGTTATGGAAGCACCCATGGTTGAATTCATGCAAGACATGAGGAGACCTCGCCTCCCCATCGACACTATCGTCCCTTTAGGCTACCTGCAAAATCAGACCAATTTTGTATACGAGAGCCTCGATAATGGCATTGAACCCTAACTACAAAATGAAGAGGACGAAGAGCAATTTTTTGAGAATGTTGACTATCTGTCCAACCCAGAATTCACCTTGAAATACCTAAACCAATGTAATTGGCATGGATATGGATTGGGCAGATACGAACAAGGAATACGTATTCTTTGTCAACCAAGATACCAAATGCCATATGATAAATAAGGAGTAGGATTCAACCACCCTTTCTCCCTTGACATCTTGGTAGAAACCATGCAAGGCCTAGGTCTAGGCAACAGGGATAGGTTGGCACAAGATCCATATGCCAATCCCAGCACAACATACACATTGGGGGATTATCTCCCATTGTTAACCACAAACCTTGTTGACCTCAACAATCCTTCCCCTTTGATCGAGGAAGGGGAAATTTCAAGGAGTAACCTCAAAGAAGGATATGAACAAGAACAATGGGGTCTTCTAAAGATGAGTCAAGTTATGAGGTAGCACCTTAGGAGCCTTTTGAGTCTGATAGCAATCACTCGTAGGTGACACCCATTGATGAATATCAAGTGAACTTCATGGAAATGTTCCCCTTTAATGTTCTAATCAAGAAATTGCCACCTCTAGAGAATCTAGCCCTCCCGTAGAGAGTGAAACAACCCAGAAGGGACCAAATCAACATGCTCAAACAAAACTAGCCTCCCAAGCCGACCACAAGGCCAAGTGATCAGGAAATGCCTAGTGAGAGGCTATACCAGCTAGAAGAGCACATAGTTGTCAAAGCCAATGAAGGCCTATGGATATTTGATAGCGACTATGAGGATGAGACTGAGATGGCATATCTCAACCATATGAGGCAACAGGAATACCCCATAGACATCGATGGTATGTTTGAACATCTAGATATGGGACCAAGGCATAGGTGGCATTTAAACCAAGTACAGTTAAACCAAGTGCTTCATCCACCACTTCGGGCATACAGGGAGCACCCCCCACCTAGAGACCCTATAGGGCCATCAATGTCAAGGGTAGACCCCATCCTTCTATCCACACATAGGGCCGATCCTTTTGTACTAGTACCCATAGAGACAAATCTAGGGCACAATGATCACCAAGAATGTCTGAATCAACATCCATGTAGTAATGAAGACCAAATTCATTCCATCAACATGATCTCCATTGATTTAACCGCCCCCATCCATAATCTAGTCGATCCAACATGACCGCTGTAGCTAGACCTAGATGCCATAGACTGGGATCACATTGACACACCACCATCCCCATTAGATTACTGGCCTTGCAATGAGATGTTTCATTTCACCCCAGTATAGACTCAGGATACCTTCCATGTTGAAGAGGAAACCGATGTTCCTAGCATAGATCTAAATTTAGCAAATGATATCCACATGATCCCAACTCCACACCAGTTGGAGTATGGATCCCACATGTTATTTGAAGAGACGATTGACGTAGACATCAGTTCTGATCCAATAAATCCATAAATCATCAAGCTGGGGCAATTCTATCCTTCGAAGAGCAAGCCAATTACATTGTCCTTCTCAAAGAGAAGAAGGAGGTTTTTGCATGGTCCTACAAAGACATGCAGCGGCTAGACCCACAGCTAGTCACTCATAATCTAACACTTCATCCGATAGTCAAGCCAGTCAAGAAAAAACTATGTAAGATGCACCCAATAGTAGCCTTAATGGTTAAAAATGAGCTACAAAAGTTGTTGGATGCACAGTTTGTCATCTACATGGATTACCCACCATGGTTGTCTAACATGGTACCCATCAAAAATCCTGATGGGAGGATTCGTATATGCATCGATTTTTGAGATTAAACAATGCGAGTCCCAAGGATGATTTCCCCTTGCCAAGCATTAATGCACCCTATTCAGTTATGAACTTAACTATGCATACGTTGAGAAGCTATGCTTGGTGGTGGTATTTGCCACCAAAAATCTATGCCATTACATGCTGAGCAATATGATGTATGTTGTGTCTCAAGAGAATCCATTGCGGTACAAGATGAGTCGTACTTATCATAGTAGTCGCACGGTGAAATGGATCATATTGTTGACGGAGTTTGACATCAAATTCATTGGACAAAAGTCCATAAAATGTCAAGTCATTGTCGATCAACTAGCAGAGGCTCCTCTCGAAGATGATCAGCCTCTGACCATAGAGCTATCCGATGATGGGGTCTTCCATGTCTTAGAATTGCCAGATTTTGATGAGCCTAAGTCACAGGCCAACATAACCCTATTTTTTGATGGTTCTAAATGTGAGCAAGGGGGTGGCATGAGAATCATATTTTTCACACCACAAGGGGCTCCCATGCATTTATCATTTAAAATTTATTTCTCATG
The DNA here is from genome assembly GCA_028583015.1 of Wollemia nobilis. Classification (NCBI taxonomy): domain Eukaryota; kingdom Viridiplantae; phylum Streptophyta; class Pinopsida; order Araucariales; family Araucariaceae; genus Wollemia; species Wollemia nobilis. The sequence continues at coordinate 1,686,462 of JAQPPZ010002606.1, forward strand.
CACCAATAAAAATTTTGAATATGAAGCCTTGCTCATAGGTCTTTAGATAGCCATCACCATGAACATCAAACGCTTGAATATCTTTGGTGATTTGCTATTAATTGTAAACCAAGTGAAAGGGGTATTCCAATGCAAATGCCCAGTTCTACAGGCCTACAAAGCCCTTGTTGATAAATTCTTGGCAAATCTTGAATGGTACAACATTGAGGAACTCCCTCGATCATCGAATCGGTTTGCAAACACTATGGCCTCCTTGGGGTCACTAATCTCACAAGACCCTTCTAGTGAAATGACAACCATTCAAGTCAAAACGTTATCACAATCTATGATGGAGCATGCAAGCTCCGACATAACACAAGGAATCCACCTAATATAGATTGAACCATCTCAGGATAGGTTCTCTCGAATCCATGATAGTCTAAATCATGCCAACTGTGGGTCTTTGTTCTCTCCAACCCCTCTTAATAGAAACACAACACTATTTCTACAAGTTCTTTCCCGCTCAAATTTTGATAGGGATGAACTTCAAGAGGGAACGACCATTCATATCATTGAGGTTTTTTATCAATAGGATTAGTACACACCCATAAGATATTATCTCAAGTTAGGTAGCCTCCCACTTGCATTATTGCATACCATGAAAAGATCATTCAAATAGAAAGCGGAAAAACATGTCTTGCTAGGAGACATTTTATACCATTAAAGCTACGAAGGAATCCTCCTCCGTTGCTTGGACCAATAGGAGTTCACTTGGGCGATCACCCAAGAACACTATGGTACGTGCGGTGGCCACTTCAGCAATATGGCCATTGCAAAGTGCATTCTTTGTATGGGCTATTATTGGCCATATTTAGAGCGAGATTGTTGCACATATGTGCAGAAGTTTGTGAAGTGTTAACACCATGCTAACTTGATACATGTACCTTCTTAGGCCTTGTAGTCAATCCAATTGGTGTGGCCATTTTCACAATGGGGATTAGATCTCATTGAAAAGATCTCCCCTATGTCATCAGGTCATCACACATTTATCATAATGACCACAAAGTACTTCACTAAGTGGGTGGAAGCCATTCCGCTTACCTTTATGACTAGGCCCCGCATTGCGGAGTTCATTTTACATAACATCATGTCATTTTGGTATTCCATCCAAGATCATCTCGAATAATGGGACGTTATTTAAGAACAAATGTGTGTGCTTTGACAACAAAGTACAAAATTTAGCACAATTTTTTGACACCCTATTATCCGTAGGCAAATGGGCAAGCAGAGACGTCAAACAAAATGCTAGTTGCCATCCTTAAAAAGATGGTCGTCAATAATAATAAGGATTGGCACATCCAAATACAACTTTCCATATGGGCTTATCCCACTAGCATTCAAACGCTCATCGGGGCAACTCCATTTTCGCTAGTGTATGGTTCTGAGGCAGTCATGCCTCTTGAGTTGGAAATACCCTCCCTACACATATCAATGCAAGAGTTCATCGATGATGATACTACATGGTAGGCCTGGTTAGACCAACTTACGTTACTCAATGAATGACATGTCAATGCTATCAAATATTTACGTATCTATCAAGAGCAACTTAAGAGAGCATACAACATGAAAGTACACCTAAAGGACTTTCAGGTTGGTGACCTGGTCTTAAAAGAGAACCAAAAAAATTCTAACTTGTCGCCCCATTTAAGGGACAAGTTCATGGAAAATTAGTTAGGTCCTTATGTAATCGATAGTAAAATAGGACCTAGAATGTACCAACTCACCTCTCATGAAGGAATCAAGGAACTAGAACCCTTGAACATCAATCATTTGAGGCCATTCAACATTTAGAGAGCCATAGCCCACCCCAAAAGATCCAAGGATTCCAGCAATCGCTTGGTCAACATAAAAATGCCCCAATGGTATCCATAATCTCTTTGGTCAAACCAAAATCTCCAAGGGTTTCCACAATCACTTGGTCAACCCCAAAATGCCCTAAAGGTATCCATAATCCCTTTGGTCAAACCAAAAGCTCCAAGGATTCCCACAATCACTTGGTCACCCAAAATGCCCCAAAGGTATCCATAATCCCTTTGGTCAAACCAAAAGCTCCAAGGATTCCACCAATTGCTTGGTCAACCAAATGCCCCAAAGGTATCTATAAGCCCTTTGGTCAAACCCAAAAGCTCCAAGGGTTACCACAATCTCTTGGTCAACCCCAAAACACCCCAAAGGTATCCATAATCCCTTTGGTAAAACCAAAAAGCTCCAAGGATACCTGTAATTGCCTGGTCAACCCAAAAATGCCCCAAAGGTATCCATAATCCCTTTGGTCAAACCAAAAGCTCCAAGGGTTCCCATAATTGCTTGGTCACCCAAAACTCCCCAAAGGTATCTATAATTCCTTTGGTCAAAACCTCTAAGGATCTGTAAGAATCACTTGGTTCGCACCCATTCGGGTTAAACCACCATAACGAATATTCAAAAACAATGGATAATCAAAAATAACAAAAAAATTGCATCTCACTTTCATGCATAATATTAAAAATCAAATCACAGAAAGCTGCATTAGGCATCACATACATCCATTGCATATTTGTTGGTCATACAGGTCAAACACACCATAGACTGTAATTACTCGGCAATGCCATCATTTTCCACATTTATCCATTTTGTAAAAGATCCATAAAAAATAATGCCCTTCACATTTTTGCCATATCATAATTAGTTTTCTTCTAATGTCTTTAGGGTTTTCTTCATTCACCTGTCTTTAGATTTCTAATCAAATGTTGTACAAAGTCAAACCAATTTTTACAAGGTAAAGTTTTACTTGGATCATGCCTTGTTACATTGCATCCCAACACAAGCTTAAAACACATAAAAATTCCCAAGTTTTGTGAATGATAGATGAAACCTACAAAGTGTTCTAGGGTACCTTAAGAAAAAATTGTATCCTGCTCATCCCCTTGTGCGAATGGTTCAAGAATGCTAAGAATTGACAAAAGGACAAGCTTTTCCCCATCCAATTCCCCAAAATAAATAGTGGTTTTCACCACTATCAAAAATCCCAAACCCCTTTGATCCCCAAATTCATAAGGATTCATACTACATGCCCCTGAGAAGGATGGGTAGTCATCCCCAAGGCCTAAAAGGATCAATGCCATTCACGAAGCAAAATCCCAAAAGTCCACCATCAAGAATCCCAAACACCTTTGCTCCCCAAAGTCGTAAGGATTCTTACTACACATCCCTAAGAAGGATGGGTAGTCATCCCCAAGGCCTAAAGGATCAATGTCATTTACAATCCAAAATCCCACAAGCTCAACTTTGAAATCAAAATACAAAATCAAACTCCTCAAAATGCAAAAATAATAGTGGTTATCACCACTACTCAAACCCCTTGCTCAAGAGAAGAAGAAAAAACTCAAAATAAATAGTGATTTTCATCACTATATATGAGAGAAAGTATCCCAAAAAAGTGAACAACTGAATGACACCTGAGCTTGAATCCCTAGAATTCTCAGCATTTGAAAAACCATTTAGGTGATCCTCATTACGGGTTTTGTGGATAGCCTACCTGGAAATGGCGGTATCCTAAATGCATGACAATATGTCTATCACATTAGCTTTGCATGTGTGTAGACCAATGTTTGCATGTGGATGAGCTAGCTTATGGTATCCTAGATTGCCCCGTGGATTAATCTTACTAAATACAACAAAGGAGTTAGTGGAGCTAATTAGGTGATCCTCAGTACAAGTTTGGTGGACAACCTACCTGGAACTAGCGGTATCCTTACGAATACCACATAAACAAACTCAATCGCACACATAGGGATGTGAAATAACTTGGTCAAACTCAATTCTGATTTGTACCTTGTTTGAAAGTCTCGTAAGATAATGTACAATCTTGACTAGTTAGTTAAAGCATCTGAGTCTCAAAAAAATCTTAACTACATTCTAAAACAATTGTTGTACATTTCATTACCTACATCACCATCAAAAAATACAAAATAAAAATCACAAATGCAACGTTATTCCATAAAACAAATCACATAGTACAGAAAGCCAGTAAAGCTTGTACAGTCTATGGTGCCATCGCTTGTATACCAACAAATCATTCCATCCATTCCATATGCATACATCAACATAAATAAATGTGCATAAATAAACAATAAACCATGACAAGCATATAATCAAGCCAAAAAGAGTCATGTATATATATCAAGTTAAAATGCCCTCAAGCTACAATAAGAAGGTCCTCTACCCTAAAAAAAAACCAAAAACTCAAAATCCCCAAAGCCTAGGGAGTCAACTACCATGATCACGTAGGATCGGTGCGACTGGTACTACCCCCAGTAGCATGGGTCCTATGGGACATTTCAGGGCAGCTACTTCCAACTTGTGCATCGTGCCCACCAATGCTACCTTCATCTAGTCGTCTGCGATGAGAGGATGCAGACTGCTCAATATCACTACCTCTTGTAAGGTGCGATGAACCACCTCCATCGAGCTTAGGAAACTGTCCACCAAGGTGAACAACCTCTATCTCTAACTCTACCCGATACCTCCCCCACTCCACATCTCATCGACGATACAGCCAATACACTGTCTAGCTATGCCAACTGAGCCTGCAGGAGATCCCTATCCTATAAAACATCTCTATGCTCCTCCTCTTGTCTCTATAAGATACTCTCCAATTGTGCTATCTCAGCACAAAACCTAGCCTCCGCATCCCCTAAGATAGCCTAAGGCATGGGCATCTCCAGGATGGCCTGTAGCTCCAGCACCCACTGCACCAAGACATCTTGTACATTTGGCTGCTCCAGACCCTTGCATCATATCCATCATCGGTGAAGTCGTCGACCTCCACCATGTTTGCATCATCAAGAGGAGCCCCCCAATCCTCCATTGGTGCCTCTGCACCCCCACATCCTGCTGTTGCCGCATCCATGCCTCCTAAAGGCTCCTCACCTCGCCATCGCTGCATATTCCACCATCGTTCATACTCTGTAGTTACCCGACATCGTCCATGTCAGGTACATCAATAACTACATTAGACCTCTTTCCTAGTGCCTCAATGATAGGCTACACTGGGTTCCTCTCATCCCTACATCGTCCATAGATCAAGGGATCACTAGGAAATCCCTAGCACACCCCAAACTGCTGCATCACTTGGACATATGGGAAGTACTCCTACTCTGTCCCATGCCACCCAATCAACCACCTACCCCTGCACACCCACCGAAGCCACTCTTTAGCCTCAGGATAGGTTGGACAGTCCCAGTATAGCCACAAAAATACCTACCCTAGAATTATATGAGAGAAGGCATCAGTATAGTGACCTACGTCACCTTCCCGTCATTGACTCTGTCCATGCTCCTTTGACTGTTGCCATAAATTGGCATACCCAATATCCTGATCCACCATCTCACCTTGGGTGATCCATGGAAAACCTTGCAGCCACTCCACAGCTATGTGATACCACCTCCAACACTGCAAGAGATAACTGCACCTGATCCCCTTTCGCCTTCGACAATGGATCTCATACAACTCGTCGTACAGTTGTGCCAAAAATGTCTGACCCCATCTCATAATAAGCAGAGTTGATGTAGGACACTCCACTAAAGTGAAAACCAACTCCAATAGGTTCCAAGGGAACCTCGCACATGAGGAGTTAGGAAGTAGCATATTGGAAATTAGGGCCATGAGTAAAGCATGCCTCACCCCCAATACGCCCTTCTCCAGCCACCATTGCACCAGAATACTGCCTATCTGGCAGTTAGCCTATTCCCTCTCCACAACCCTCTCCACCCCCATCTCCCCCACCCGACCAAAACATTGTGTCATTTATGTTGTTCATTGGTCTCGATGGGTCATCAAGATAGGTATTCTATCTATATAAATTCACAGAATATGATACACATCATCTAGAGTCACAATCATCTCCCCTATTGGGAGATGAAAGGTGTTGGTGCGGGGATCCCATAGATTGATCAGGGTAGTCAAATATGCCCGATACCCCACATCAGGCTCTAAAAACGTCACGTTATTGATCCCAAGGGCATCAAGCCACTCCCAATCCCCAACTATCAAGGCATCCTGGGCATCAAAGAAAACAGTCGACGGGCGGTACCGACTGTTCACAACCTAAAAAATATTAAAAAATAAAAGATATTAAGTACATACTTAATATAAACAAAAATATTACAATAAAATTGTACAAAAGAACAACAAAGTACAAGAAAATAATTGTACAACAAAAGTATAGCATAAAAAGTAAAGAAAAACAAAAGCACAACAAAAGTACAAAAACATTAAAAACAAACTATACAACAACGACAACAGACATAAAAATAACTGTACAAAAACAAAAACAAAACAAAACAAAAAATCATCCTAGGGTTTCAACCTTAGTGTGAAAAAAAAACAAAATAAAACAAAATAAATCATCCTAGGGTTTCAACCTTAGCGTGAACAAAAAAAAAAAAAAAAAAAATCATTCTAGGGTTTCGACCTTAACATGAACAAAAACTACAAAATAAAATGACAACGTGTTGGGTTTTAAACCTAAACACAGCCACAAAGTATAGAAAACAATTGCGTATTAGGGTTTTGACCTTAATCTATGAATAGTCACAAAATAAAACAAAAAATCGTCCTAGGGTTTCAACCTTAGTGTGAACAAAAAAACACAAAAAAACAAAAAAATTAATACTAGGGTTTCAACCTTAATATTAATGCAAAACAAAAACAAAATAATGCAAACAAACATTTATATGTGAGTTTTTAACTTCATATAAAGAAAAAATAAATAACAGGTAGGGAGAAGGAACATCATACCGGTCTCACCTGGGCTCATCCACTCGAAGATCCGGTTATCACACTCATGATGTCCACAAAATTTCAGTAGCGCTCCACTATGCACACTCGCACTCCTCACCGCTCCAAATCGCTAAGAATTTTTTTTACAAATGAGCCCAAAACATATTTTTAGTCCTTATATAGGCTCTTAGGCCTGTAATCGTCCCACCCTGGGATGAGCACTCTCGTTAACACTCGTACCACCCTGGGAAGATTACAAAATTGGTATTCGTCCCACCCTGGGACAATTATAGAGCAAGAAATAAAGCAAAAAAAACTGCATAAAAAAAAATGCACCAAAAGCAGCAATAAATCTTCCGAACAAAGGTGCCTCTGCACCTGACATTCATGGTACAAAAAACTTTCGTTGGGGTCACAAATGATCACTATCCTACTCTCTAATAAGGCTATGCTAGCCAGAACACTCCACGAGAAGGAGGATTTTTGATAATTTCTATCCCAATCAGCATCACAAAAAGGGTCAAAACCCACCAAAAATAGGTCCGATTGTTGGAAAGCTACAAGCGTTCAATGGAAAACAATTGAAGGCACCCTTACAAACATCATCTTGGGTCAAGCAACTCGTTGCTTTTCTCATTTTGGTCATTCCCTCATCAATTCATCGCTTGAGGGGGTAGTCACACTTAGTCACCAAATCAACAAATACACACCAAATCAAGGAAATGGCATGCATTCAAAGAATCATTGACAAAGACAATCACGCTCCTGCTTGGGGTAGTAAACAAGCAATAATCACAAGCTAAACAAACACTTGGTATTTTGAAAGCATGAAGACAAGGTTCCTTAGACAAAATGTTGCACCCTTTGCCTATTCATGCCTGAAAAATGTCCAAGATCAAGTACACCTCACCAAAAAAGGTTACACTTAAGTTAAGCTCCTTATCTCGTCAGAAGCAAGGATTTAAGAATGCGTGCCCTTTCCATACTTGGGGCATCAAAATTTGGTTAGATCACTAAGAAACCCTAATCATTAATTGCTTTGGTCATCTATTTTTTCTCAACACTGTGCCACGCATAGTACATCCCAAAAAGGTGCATATGTAGACACCAAAATAGCACCAATACGATTATGTGAGTACAAGCACTGACCGAATTGGCATACATACCCTCTAGGGCAGCCTCTAGAGGTTAAACAGTGTTCCTAACCACTCCCAAATCAGTTTTGGAAGGTTAGAGGTCAATTTGGCACCTTTTAAGAACTTTGTTCCCTATTCATCCCACCCTAGGATGATTAAGATCCTATTCACCCCACCCCAATATTATTAGCAGCAATCGTTCCAGGGTGGGACGATTAGTAGGTTTGACTGGCAAAAAGTCAAGCCTTGACAAATATGCCACCCAAATTTTCCTTCAAGGCATGCAATTACAAGGAACGATTTCAAATCAAATAGAGGGACTTCATTCAAGCATGCCCTGATCATGAAGGTCCTAAACCAGGGAGGAATCTCCTCTTCCCCAAAAGGGCATGGTGAGCCAAGTGGTGCCCTTGCATGCACATGCAAAGGAGATCCTGAGGTCTATAAAAAGGTGAGCCTCCTCACCCCAAAAAGAGAATAGAGTTGGAGAATTTGGAGCAACAGAGTGCTATCAAATTATACCCCCATTCCTCTTTGTGCTTCCTACATCCCTAATTTCTTTTTTGGAAGAGAGGTTATCGGGTGAACATTAGGAACGTAATCTAGACCCAAAACCTAAGCAATCGGCCATAATACCACACCAAACTCGTCGACACAACCCCCTAGGAGGTTTTAGACCCATCCCACTTGGATTGGTGCCAAAATTAGGCCCCAAACAGTGGGCGTCTTGCCCTCAAGAGCTCCCCGCACTATTGCAGTCCTAATTGCCCCACCTCGGAGTGATTAGAAATCTATGCTTGATTTATCTACTATTATTTTTGCATTCTGTCATATTTCATGTACTTATGCTGCTGTTCAAGTTTCATGGTATTCTAACATGATTTGACCTTGTTTTTATCATTTTATGTGTTTACTAACCTATAGGGAGCACCTTAGGATACAGGAAAATCTGGGTAGAATCTACCAAATATGACCTTTTGGGTCGTCTCAAAATGCTCCTTTAGTCTAACCCTAAGTTTGCAGGTGTTTTGGACACCTCGGTGTAGGACATTTGCAAGGTCGCTCTTGCACGTTTTGCTGCAGTCCTAATCGTCCCACCCCAGAGTGATTAGAAATATGTGCATGATTTCTTGACTATTCTTTTTGCAATGTGTCCCTGATGATATCTCCATGCCTCTGCCAAATTTTGGGTTAATTATGACATGTTTTGACCATCGTTTATTTCTTTTTTACATTAACTAGCCAGAGGCTTTAGGGATTGCATGTTTTCCTACATTCACATATGCTATTAACTATTTGTTGTTTCTCTGTGTGTAGGATCTCACCACCAGAAACACCAGAGAGGTAGCAAGAAATGACGAACACATGGACACAAGCGACGACAATGTTTGGCCCACCCATTTTGAATTTGGGCATGTGGAGGACACTGGAAGCGTACCATCCATTGATGTAATGAAATGTATCAAACATTCTGAACCCCAGAGGGGGGAGACATATTGCAACATAATTAAAATAAACATTAAAATAAGAGGCCCCACTTTGTTTTTCTTACATCTCGTTTTTGCTTTATTTCCTACATGCATTTTTTCATCGCATTCGTAGGACTTAGCATCTATACCATATCAATTTTTTTTGCATCATAATATGGTACGCCATCAATCTGCATTCGGATTTCAGATTTCAGAATGCCAAGTGTTTGTTTAGCTTGTGATTATTGCTTGTTTTCTTCCCCAAGCAGGAGCGTGATTGTCTTTGTCAATGATTCTTTGAATGCATGGCATTTCCTTGATTGGGTGTGTATTTGTTGATTGGTGATTAAGTGTAACTACCCCCTCAAGTGACGAATCGATGAGGGAATGACAAAAAATGAGAAAAACGACGAGTCATTTGACCCAAGATGACATTTGTAAGGGTGCCTTCAGTGGTTTTCTTTGAACGCTTATTGCAGTTCTCCAACAATCGGACCTGTTTTTGGTGGGGTTTGACCCTTTTGTTGACGCCTATTGGGGTAGAAATTATCAAAAATCCTCCTTCCCATGGAGTAGTCCGGATATTCTAGCCTTCTTATGGAGTGGGATAGTGATCATTTCTGACGTCGACGATGGTTTTTCATGCCATGAATGTCAGGTGCAGAGGCACCTTTGTTCGGCAAATTTATTGCTATTTTTGGCGCATTTTTTGGATGTAGTTTTTGTTGCTTTATTTCTTGCTCTGTAATCATCCCAGGGTGCAACAAATACTAATTTTGTAATCATCCCAATGTGGGATGAGTGCTAACTATAGTGCTCATCCCAAGGTGGGATGATTACAGGCCTAAGAGCCTATATAAGGACCAAAACTAGGTTTTGGGCTCATTTGCAAAGTTTTTTCTTGGCGATTTGGAGCAGTGAGGAGGAGTGCGAGTGTGCGTAGCAGAGCGCTGCTAAAATTTTGTGGAAATCATGAGTGCGAGAACCAGATCTTCGAGTGGAGGAGCCGAGGCGAGACCGGTATGATGTTCCTTCTCTATGCCTATTATTCATTTTTATTTTATATGAAGTTAAAAACTCGCATATAAATGTTTGTTTGCGTTATTTTGTTTTTATTCGTATATCAAGTTGAAAACATAATATATGATTTTTTTATTATTTTTGTGTTTTTTTTGCGTTAATATTAAGGTTGAAACCCTAATATTAATTTTTGTATTGCTTTGCGTTAATATTAAGGTTGAAACCTTAATATTAATTTTTGTATTTTGTATTGTTTTTTTGTTCACATTAAGGTTGAAACCTTTGCATGATTTTTTGATTGTACAATTTTATTTTAATGCACTTCTCATGTTGTACTTTTGTTGTACAATTGTAAATTACAGTCTGTACTTTTGTTGTACAGTTTTATTTTAATGCACTTCTCATGCTATACTTTTTTTGTACAATTGTAAATTGCAGTCTGTACTTCTACTATACAGTTTTATTTTAATGTTTTCGTTTATATTAAGTATGTACTTATTATCTTTTGCTTTTTATTATTTTTCAGGTTGTGAAGAGTCGGTACTGCCATCCGAATATTTTCTATGATGCTCGAGATGTCTTGACAGTTGGGGATTGGGAGTGGCTTGGATTGGGATCAAGCAGGTGACACGTCTGGATCCGATGGTGGGGGGTCGAGCATATTTGACTACCCTAATTAATCTATGGGATCCCTGCACCAACACTTTCATCTCCCAATAGTGGAGATGACTATTACTCTGGAGGATGTGTATCATATTCTATGAATTCTGATACATGGACTGCCTATCCAGACGACCCACCATGACCAGCGAACAGTGGTATTGACATGGTGCTTTGGTCTAGCAGTGGAAATGGTGGTGGAGACGGCAGAGGCTCACTGCCAGATAGGTGGTATTTTGGTGTGGTGGTGGCTGGAGAAGGGTGTATTAGGGATGAGGCATGTTTTTCTCATGACCCTCATCTCCAATATGCTACTTCCTAACTCCTCAGATGCGAGGTTCCATTAGAACCTGCTTGAGTTGGTTTTCACATTGGTGGAGTGTCCTACATCAGCTCTACTTATTATGATATGGGGTTAGACATTATTGGCATAGTTGTATGTCAAGATGTAGGAGGTCCACTGTCAAAAGCGAAAGGGGATCGGGTGCAACTATCTCTTGCAGTGCTAGGGGTGGCAGCACATAGCTATGGAGAGGCTGCAGGGTTTACCTTGGACCACCAGAGCTGAGATGGTGGATCAAGAGATAGAATATGCCAATTTATGGCGATGGTTATAGGAGCATGGATAGAGTCAATGATGGGCAGGTGATGTAGGTCACTCTACTAATGCGTTCTATTGTCTAGTGCCAAGGCAGGTGTTCTAGCGACCGTACCAGAACTGCCTAGCCTAGGCTGAGGCTGGAGAGTGGCTCCGACATGTGTGCAGGGGTGGATGGCTAATTGGGTGGCATGGGACAGAGCAGGAGTACTTCCCATATGTTCAGGTGACACGACAATTTAGGGTGTGCTAGGGATTTCCTAGTGATCCCTTGATCTATCAGTGTCACGGTGATGAGAGGACCTTAGTCTGGCCTATCATTGAGTCATTGGGTGAGGGGTCTGATGTAGTTATTGATGTACCCGACATGGATGATGTCGGGGTAACTACAGAGTATGACCAATGGGGTATTATACGGTGATGGCAGGGTGAGGGGCCTCTAGGAGGCACAAATACGACAGCAGCAGGAGGTGGGGGTGTAGAGGAACCAATGGAAGGTTAGGGGGTTTTGCTTGATGACATTGACATGGTGGAGGTCGATGACTTCACCAGTGATGGAGATGATTTGGGGCTCCGAAGCAATCAGATGTACAATATGTCCTGGAGTAGTGGGTGCCAGAGTAGCAGGCCATCTCGGAGGTGCCCATGCCTCAAGCTGTCTTAGGGGATGTGGAGGTTGGGCTTCATGCTGAGATAACGCAATTGGAGGATCTCCTATAGAGATGGTAGGAGGAGCATAGGGATGCTCTGGTGGAGGTAACGTAGGAGAGGGATCTCTTACAGGCTTAGTTGGCATAGTGGGATAGTGCATTGGTTGTGTATCATTGATGAGATATAGAGTGGGTTCGGTATCGGGTAGAGTTAGAGACAGGGGTTGTCCATCTCGGTGGATAGTTTCTTGTGCTCGATGGAGGTGGTTTTTTGTGTCGTACGAGGGGTAGTGAGACTGAGTATTCTGCATCATCTCATCACAGGTGGCTAGGTGATGATAGTGTTGGTGGGTAGGGTGCGAGGGCTGGTAGCAACCGCCCTGAGAGGTCCCATAGGACCCATACTACTGGGGGTAGTTCCAGTTGCACCGATCCTACGTGATTATGGTGGCCGACTCCCTAGGCTTTGGAGATTTTGAATTTTTGGTTTTTGTGAGGTCGGAGGACCTGCTTATTGTAGCCTAAGGGTATTTTGACTTGATATATATACATGACTCTTTTTGGTTTGAGTATATCCTTGTCATGGTTTATTGTTCTTTTCTGCACATTTATTTATGTTGATGTATGCATATGCTATTATGACTGCGGATGATTTTAACTATAAGATATAGATGTATGCATATAAAATGGATGAAATAATTTGTTGGTATGTAGGCGGTGGCACCATAGACTGTATAAAATTTATTGGCTTTCTTTACAATGTGATTGCTTTATGAAATAAATTTACATTTGTAAATTTTTATTTTGTATTTTTTTGATGGTGATGTAAGTAATGAAATATATAACAATTGTTTTTAGAATGTAGTTAAGGTTTTTCTGAGACTCGGATGCTTTAACTAACTATTCAATATTGTATATTATCTTACAAGACTTTCAAACAAGGTACAAATCAGACTTGAGTTTGACCACATTATTTCACATTCCTGTGTGTGTGATTGAGTTCGTTTATGTGGTATTTGTGAGGATACCGCCAGTGCCAGGTTGGCTGTCCACAAAACCTGTACTGAGGATCACCTAATTAGCTCCAATAAATCATTTGTTTTATGTAGTAGGATTGATGTACGACACAATCTAGGATACCATAAGCTAGCTCGTCCACATACAAACATTGGTCTACACACATGCAAAGCTAATGTGATAGACGTATCATTATGCGTTTAGGATACTGCCATTGTCAGGTAGACTATCCACCAAACCCATAATGAGGATCACCTAAATGGTTTTTCAAATGCTGAGAATTCCAGGGATTCAAGCTCAGGCATCTTTTGGTTGTTCAATTTGTTGGGACACTTGCTCTCACATATAGTGATGAAAATCATTGTTTTTTTCTCTTTTTTTCTTCTCTTAAGCAAGGGGTTTGAGTAGTGGTGATAACCATTGTTATTATTTTTTTATTGTTGCCTTTTGAGGATTTAGATTTTGAATTTTGAGTTCAAAGTTGAGCTTATGGGATGTTTGGCTTGTGAATGGCATTGATCCTTTAGGCCTTGGGGATGACTACCCACCCTTCTCAGGGGCGTGTAGTATGAATCCTTATGACTTTAGGGGTCAAAGGTGTTTGGGCATTTTGATATTTTGCTTTGGAATGGTATTGATCCTTTAGGTCTTATGGATGACTACCCATCCTTATCAAGGATGTGTAGTATGAATCCTTATGACTTTGGGGATCAAAGGTGTTTGAGAATTTTGATGGTGAACTTTTGAGATTTTTTTTTGGAGTGGTGTTGATCCTTTAGGCCTTGGGGATGACTACTCATCCTTCTCAGGGACGTGTAGTACAAATCCTTACGAATTTAGGGATCAAGGGTGTTTGGGATTTTTGATAGTGGTGAAAACCACTATTTATTTTGGATAATTTGATGGGGAAGAGCTTTTCCTTTTGTCAATTCTCAGCATTCTTGAACCATTTGCATCGGGGGATGAGCAGGAAATTTTTTTGCTTAAGGTACCCTAGATCACTTTGTAGGTTTCATCTTTCGTTCACACAACTTGGGAATTTTTATGTGTTTTAAGATTGTGTTGGGATGCTATGTAACAAGGCGTGACCCAAGTAAAACTCTACCTTGTAAAAATCGATTTGACTTTGTACAACATTTGACTAGAAATCTAAAGACAGCTGAATGACAAAAAATCTAAAGACAGAAGACAAATGACTATGATATGGCGAAAATGTGTATGGCATTATTCTTGTTGGATCATTTATAAAATGGATGAATGTGGAAAATGATGGAATTTACGAGTAACTAAAGTCTATTGGTGCGTTTGACATGTATGACCAGCAAATATGCAATATATGTATGTGATGCCTAATGCAGTTATTTTTGTGTATTGATTTTTAAGATTATGCAGGAAAGTGACATGCAATTTTTTTTTGTTATTTTTTATTATCTATTTTTTTTGAATATTTGTTATGGATGGTTTAACTCAAATGGGTGGGGACCAAGTGATTCTTACGGATCCTTGGAGGTTTTGACCAAAGGGATTATAGATACCTTTGGGGCATTTTTTTGGTTGACCAAGCGATTGTGGGAACCCTTGGAGCTTTTGGTTTGACCAAAGGGATTATGGATACCTTTGGGGCATTTTAGGTTGACCAAGTGATTACGAGAATCCTTGGGGCTTTTGGTTTGACCAAAGGGATTATGGATACCTTTGGGGCATTTTAGGTTGACCAAGCGATTACGGGAATCCTTGGGGCTTTTGGTTTGACCAAAGGGATTATAGATACCTTTGGGGTGTTTTAGGTTGACCAAGCGATTACGAGAACCCTTGGAGCTTTTGGTTTGACCAAAGGGATTATGGATACCTTTGGGGTGTTTGGTTGACCAAGCGATTGTGGGAATCCTTGGGGCTTTTGGTTTGACCAAAGGGATTATAGATACATTTGGGTTGTTTTAGGTTAACCAAGCGATTGTGGGAACCCTTGGAGCTTTTGGTTTGACCAAAGAGATTATAGATACCTTTGGGGCATTTTAGGTTGACCAAGCGATTGTAGAAATCCTTGGAGCTTTGGTTTGACCAAAGGGATTATAGATACCTTTGGGTCGTTCTAGGTTGACCAAGCGATTATGGGAACCCTTGGAGCTTTTGGTTTGACCAAAGGGATTATAGATACCTTTGGGGAGTTTTAGGTTGACCAAGCGATTGTGGGAACCCTTGGAGCTTTTGGTTTGACCAAAGGGATTATAGATACCTTTGGGGCATTTTTGGTTGACCAAGCGATTGTGGGAACCCTTGGAGCTTTTGGTTTGACCAAAGGGATTATGGATACCTTTGGGGCATTTTAGGTTGACCAAGTGATTATGGGAATCCTTGGGGCTTTTGGTTTTACCAAAGGTATAATACATACCTTTGGGGTGTTTTAGGTTGACCAAGTGATTACGGGAACCCTTGGAGCTTTTGGTTTGACCAAAGGGATTATGGATACCTTTGGGGTGTTTGGTTGACCAAGCGATTACGAGAATCCTTGGGGCTTTTGGTTTGACCAAAGGGATTATTGATACCTTTGGGACGTTTGGTTGACCAAGCGATTACGGGAATCCTTGGGGCTTTTGGTTTGACCAATGGCTCTCTAAATGTTGAATGGCCTCAAATGACTAATGTTCAAGGGTTCTAGTTCCTTGATTCCTTCAAGAGAGGTGAGCCGGTATGTTCCAAGTCCTATTTTACTATCGATTACATAAGGACCTAACCAATTTTCTATGAACTTGTCCCTTAAATGGGGCGACAAGTTAGAATTTTGTTGGTTCTCTTTTAAGACCAGGTCATCGACCTAAAAGTCTCTCAGGTGAACTTTCATGTTGTATGCTTTCTTAAGTCACTCTTGATAGATACGTAAATTCTCGAGAGCATTGACACATCATTCATCGAGTAACGTAAGCTAGTCTAATCAGGCCTGTCGTGCAGTGTGATCATCGATGAACTCTTGCATTGATATGCACAAGGAGGGTATTTCCAACTCGAGGCATGACTACTTCGGAGTCATACACTAGAAAAAATGGAGTTGTCCCAGTGGGCATCCAAATGCTAGTGTGATAAGCCCATAGGGCAAGTGGTATTTGGATATGCCAATCTTATGTCTATCTGCGACCATATTTTTAAGGATGGCAACTAACATTTTGTTTGACGCCTCTGCTTGCCCATTTTCTTGTGGATAATAAGGTGTCAAAAAATTATGCTAAATTTTGTACTTTGTTGTCAAAGCATGCACATCTTTGTTCTTAAATGACGTCCCATTATCCGAGATGATCTTGGATGGAATACCAAAATGACATATGATGTTATGTAAAATGAACTCCATAATGCGGGGTCTAGTTGTAGAGGTAAGCGAAATTGCTTCCACCCACTTACTGAAGTGCTTTGTGGTCGTTATGACAAATGTGTGATGACCTAACGATGCAGGGGAGATCTTTATGATGAGATATAAGCCCCACTATGAAAATTCCCATGCCGATTGGATCGGATGCAAGGCCTGAGAAGGTACGTGTGTCAAGTTAGCATGGTGTTGACACTTCACGCACTTTCATATGTATGCGCAACAATCTCACTCTAAATATGGCCAATAATAGCCCATGCAAAGAATGTACATTGCAATGGCCATGCCATTGAAGTGGTCACTACATGTACCATCGTGCGCTTGGGTGATCACCCAAGTGGACTCTTGTTGATCCAATCAACGGAGGAGGACTCCTTCGTAGCTTCGATGGTATAAAATGTCTCCTAGTAAGACATGTTTTGCCGCTTTCTATTTGAATGATCTTTTTGTGGTGTGTGAAAATCCAAGTGGGAGGCTACCTAACTTGAGATAGTTTCTTATGGGTGTGTACCAATCTTGCTGATCAGAAACCTCAATGGTATGAACGACTGATCCCTCTTGATGTTCATCCCTAGTAAAAGCTAAGCAGGAAAGAACTTGTAAAAATAGTGTTGCGTTGCTATTAAGAGGGGTTGGGGGGAAAAAAGACCCCCAGTTGGCATGATTCAAACTATTGTGGATTTGAGAGAACCTATCTTGAGATGGTTCAATCTGGATCAGGTGGATTCCTTGCGTTGTGTCAGAGCTTGCATGCTCCATCACAGATTGTGATAACATTTTAACTTGAATGGTTGTCATCTCACCGGAAGGGTCTTGCGGGATTAGTGACCCCAAGGAGGCCATAGTGTTTGAAAAATTATTTGATGATCGAGAGAGTGCCTCGATGTCGTACCATTCAAAATTTGCCAAGAATTTATCAACAAGGGCTTTGTAGGCCTGCAAAATTGGGCATTTGCATTGGAATATCCCTTTCACTTGGTTGATAATTAATAGTGAATCACCGAAGATATTCAAGCATTTGATGTTCATGGTGATGGTTGTATGAAGACCTATGAGCAAGGCTTTGTATTCAACATTATTATTGGTGCATGGGAAATCAAGTTTAAATGATAAAGACAATGGAGCCCCTTGCGATGTGAAAAACATGATTCCTGTGCCACCCCCTTGCTCACATTTAGAACCATAAAAAAATAAGGTTATGTCGACCTATAACTTAGGCTCATTAGAATCTGGCGATTCTGAGACATGGAAGACTCCATCATCGGGTAGATCTATGGTAAGATGCTGATCGTCTTTGAGAGGAGCCTCTGCTAGTTGATCTATTATGACTTGACCTTTGATGGAATTTTTTTGCATGAATTTGATGTCAAATTTCATCAACAACATGATCCATTTCACCGTGTGACTACTGTGATAAGTATGACTCATCATGTACCACAATGGATTCTCCTTAGACACAACATATGTCGTATTGCTCAAAATGTAATGGCATAGCTTTTTGGTGGTGAATACCACCGCCAAGCATAGCTTCTCAACATATGCATAGTTAAGTTCATAACTGACCAGGGTGTGGCTAAGATAATAATTAGCCTATTCTTTATGTAATTCATTTTTTTGGGCTAGCATGGTGCCTAGTGCCACCTTAGTAGCTGAGATATATAATTAGAACATCACTCCTATTCTAGGTGGTGCCAATACTGGCGACGAAGACAAGTATTGTTTGATGTCATCGAAGGCTCACTGGCACTCGTCATCCCAATGAAATGCCACCCCCTTGTGTAATAATTTATTCATGGGTCAGCACTTGTTAGATAACTATGCTATGAAGCATTTGATTGATGCGACCTTACCCTGCAAGCTTCTGAGTTTCCTAATGGTGATTGAGGGAAGCATTTCAAGGATGGACTTGACTTTATTTGGATCTACCTCGATGCATCATTTTGAGGCTATGAAACCCAAGAGTTTTCTAGATGTGATGCAAAATACACACTTCTTGGGGTTTAGCTTGACCTTGTGTTCGATGAGGCGATCAAGGATCTTGTTTAAGTGATCAAAATGATTTTGGTGCAAAAGATGTTTGGCCAACAAATCATCCATATAATCTTCCAAAGTTTTATGCATGTGATCGTGGAAGATGCATGTCATAGCACATTGGTAGGTGGTGCCAGCATTTTTAAGGCCAAAGGGCATGACCTTATAACAAAATTCCCCCAAGGCATTGTGAATGCCATTTTTAGATGATCATCGATATTGATACGAATCTAGTTGTATCCCGAGAAACCATCCATGATGGAAAGCATTTCATGGCCTGTTGTAGCTTATACCAATGCATCGATGCTAGGCAAGGGGATATCATCCTTGGGACTCGCTTTGTTTAAATATCTAAAATTGGTGCATATACGAATCCTCTTGTCATGCTTTTTGATAGGTACCATGTTGGACAACCATGGTGGGTAATCTACGCAAATGACAAACTACACATCCAACAACTTTTGTAGCTTGTATTTGACCATTAAGGCCATTGTTGGGTGCATCTTACGTAGCTTTTGCTTGACTGGCTTGACTATTGTATCAAGTGTTAGATTATGTGTGACTGGCTACAGGTCTAGCCCTGGCATGTCTTTTTAGGACCATGCAAAAACCTCCTTCTCTTTGAGAAGGGAAATGTAATCAACTTGCTCTTTGAGGGATAAACTTACACCTAGCTTGATGATTTGCAGATTCATTAGATCAAAACCAATGTCTACATCAATCATCTCTTCGACTGACATGTGGGATCCGTCCTCCAACTGGTGTGGAGTTGGGATTAGGTGGATATCATTTTCTAAATTTAGATCTACATTGGGAACGTCAGGTTCCTCTTCAACATGGAAAATATCCTAAGTCTGTCCTGGAGTGAAATGGAACATCTCACTGCAAGGCCAGTACTCTGATGGGGATGGTGGTGAGTCAGCATGATCCTAGTATATGGCATCTAGGTCTAGATACAATGGTCATGTTGGATAGGTTGGATTGCGGATGGGGGTGGTTAAATCAATGGAGATCATGTTGATGGACTAAATTTGGTCTCCATTACCGCATGGGTGTTGATTCAAACATCCTTGGTGATCTTTGTACCCTAGATCTGGCTATATGGGTATTGGTACAAAAGTATCAGCCCTATGTGTAGATAGAAGTACAGGGTCTACCCTAGGCACTGATGGCCCTATAGGGTCTCTAGGTGGGAGGTGCTCCCTGTATGCTCAAAGTGGTGGATGAAGCACTTGGTTTAAATGCCACCTATGCCTTGGTCCATATTTATATTTTCAAACATATCATTGATATCTATGGGGTATTCCTGTCACCTAATATGGTTGAGATATGCCATCTCAGTCTCATCCTCATAGTCGCTATTAAAGATCCATAGGCTTTCATTGGCTCAGACAACTATGTGCCACTTTAGTTGATATAGCCTCCCACTAGGCGTTTCTTGATCTTCTTCCTCTGGTGGATCACTTGGCCTTATGGTCGATGTGGGAGGCTCATTTTATTCGAGCATGTTGATTTGATCCCTTTTGGGTTGTTTCGCTCTCTATGGGAGGGCTGGATTCTCTAGAGGTAGCAATTGTTCGATTGGAACATTAAAGGGGAACATTGCCACAAAGTTCTCCTGATAGTCGTCAATGGGTGTCACCTACGAGTGATTGTTATCAGAATCAAAAGGGTTTGAAGGTGCTACCTCATAATCTGACTCATATTCATAAGACACTCCTTGATCTTGTTCATATCCCCTTTGGAGGTTACTTCTTGAACAGTTCCCTTCCTCGATCAAAGGAGAGGGGTTGTTGAGGTCAACAAGGTTTGTTGTTAACAATGGGAGATAATCCCCTAATGTGTATGTTGTGTTGGGATTGGCATATGGATCTTGTGCCAACCCATACCTGTTGCCTAGACCTAGGCCTTGCATGGTTTCTACCAAAATGTCGAGGGGAAAAGGGTGGTTGAACCCTACTGATTTATCATATGGCATCTAGTATCTCGATTGACAAAAAATGCGCATTCCTTGTTCGTATCTGCCCAATCCATATCCATGCCAATTACATTAGTTTAGGTATTTCAAGGTGAATTTCAAGTTGGATAGATAATCAACATTCTTAGGAAATGGCTCTTCGTCCTATTCCTCTTGTAGGTAGGGTTCAATGCCGTTCTCGAGGCCCCCATATACAAAATTGGTCTGATTTGGTGGGTAGCCTAAAGGGATGATAGTTTCGATGGAGAGATGAGGTCTCCCCATGTCTTGCATGGATTTGACCATGGGTGTTACCACAAAATTCCACACTAAGTACTCCCCCAATATCGTATTGGCCATCTCAATGAAAATCATCGACGGTTGACAGGGAAGGAATGGGAGTCCTCCTTGAGTCCACCCCATGTTGAGTGAACCAGGTGTCTCGACTTCCATTTGGCTGGTCATCTCTTTGGTAGATATGGTTGAGACTAATGGTGGAACTTCATCTAGGGGATTCTTCCCATTGTCCTTCGATGTGGCCACCATAGGTGGCATTGTTGGTGAAGTAACATACGACGAAGATGGGCCAGGTTGGTGAGTTGAGGGACTTAACAATGAGGATGTAGGCAGAATCGGACCCTGCATGGATAGATTCAATTGAAATTCAAAATGTGTCAATGGGGGGGTCGTTTGTGGCATCAGATGTACCACATTACAAAACTTAAAGGGCTCTAGGTTCACTGGGACTACATGTACTTGCCCTTCATACATGTATTTGAGGCATTGATGGGCTATCGAAGGGACACACTTCATGTCCCTGATCCAAGGTTGGCCTAGCAATATATTTTAGGCCATCTCACCCTCAAGGATGTGACACAACATAGGAATGGTCTTTTATACTACTTGGATGGGCAGTACAATTATGCCAATCATTGAGCATAACGCGTCGTTGAATGCTTGAAGAGTGTAGATGGACGTCACAATTTGGGATGCTGGAAACTTAAGATGTTTTAATGCCATTGTCATTATTATGTTGTTGGACAAGCCAGTATCCACCAGCACCCTCTTGAATGGAATATTGTTGACCCACATGATGACATGTAGGGGTGGATCCACCATATCACCAGTCACCAATTTCAGTTCATCTTCCCTGAAGGTTATGACCGATTATGTGCATTGTCTCACATGTCCCACAAAGTTGTTGAAAGAATTGGGTTCATGGGGTTGTAGCTCAATGGCTTTGAGTATCTCCATCAGAGCCTCTCGATGGAGCGGTGATTGTTGGATGAGCTCATAAATGGAGAGCCTAGCCGATGTGGTCCTTAAACTTTGAGTAAGATTAGTCCGAATCATGGCCACTGTTCTAGGTGGGGGAGGTTGTGTAGGGTTTTGTGGAGGTTGTGACATTGATGGAACATATCTTGTAGCTGTAGCGGGTGCAACCGTGTTTGGGTATCTTTTGTTCCATGTCACAATGGTTATCATCCCCATGTATCCTTTCATGGGGTAGTTTTGTGTTACCTCATTCACTTGTAAAGTTTTTTCCTGCACATCATGGGTAGCCATGGGGTCTTTGAAGACTTCCATCTGTTGGTTTGTCAGTGCTCCGAGATTATCTATCGTGAGCATTTTGTTGTCTATCAAGTTTTGCACTAAGTTTTTGGATTTCCAACAAGTGAAGATGTTGTGTCCTTTCTATCGGTGATATCTAAAATATAAGTATTCCCTATAGCCCTTGGGTTTTGGTGCATTGGGGTCTATGGGTCGAATTTTCAACAAGTTTATCAGGTTTGCCACAAACAAGCTGTCAAACAAGGGGTCTCTAGACTCCATGAAATGTGTGAATTGTCGCTTAGGGTGATGTTGCTGATTTTGCTCAATTTTGTGATTTTGCTTTTCATAGTTATCAAGAGGAACTGCCTGATAATTAGCCTTTGGGGGATGTTTTTTTTGTGTAGGATTTGGTATAGTTATGGCAACCTGATTTACCATGGCTGTTTTTGGTTGCATGGGCCCAGTTTTAGAATTTTTGGGCCACTCTTTCTTGCGTGGCTTGGCAATATCACCGTCTTGTATTTTGATTTCCTTAATTATCCTAGCTTGCAGGGTGGCATATTTTTGTAGCTATAATAGCATGGAGATCGACCTTAAGCAACTCTTTGAAAACATTTGAGTCATGTCAGCCATGGGAGGGAGGTAAGGTAGCTTCGAAATCATTGTCCTCCACCGATTCCCATAGGTGGTCATGGTCTCATCATCATACTGCTTAAGGCCATCTAGGTCACTTAAGGATGCCTTATTCTTGGTGTTTAAGTCAAAATGTTGAAGGAACGCATCGACTAGCTGGTCTAGATTGTTGATGCTATGCTTCGGCAATTGGGTAAACCAATCTGATGTAGGGCCTACAAAAATGGTTATAAACATTCTTAGAAGCAATGCATCATTGTCCTGAATGCCAAAGCATTGAATTAGGAACCTTGTTACGTGTTCTTGGGAATCCTCATCCCCTCTGAAAATTGCCAATTGAGGCATTTTGAAGTGGTCGGGGTATGGGGATGCCAAAACTGAAGGATGCACAGGGTGACTGTAGAGCTGGCATAAGGTAGGCTTTTGGGGCCTTGAAGTCTTAGTCTCCACATACTCTAAGCAATCTAGCAGTGCTTTGTATGCATCAGAGGATTTGATTTCATTTTCTTTGTTTTTTTCTCATGAATTGTGAGGAACTTGAGGCCTATGGAGGGGTAGCCGGGTAGCGCCCCCCTGCCTTGGTAGGGTGTTTCAACCCGTTCTTCTTCTCACTCAAATTACTCATAGGCTTTTTAATGAATTTCTAGGCGTGACCTATAAACATGGACGGGTTCCTAAGGAAGATGCCCATCATTGGTTCTAGGAGTGGCCTCTTGCTCAGGTCTAGGAGGTCTTGGAGGCAATGCTTGATAAGGTCACGAAAACCTATCTTGTACTAAGGGGTTGGGCCTCTCATAAATTTCTATCTTATACATTTGAGGGGTTGGAATCCTCTCATGCATAGTGTTCTGGAGTAACTCATCTGTCTGGCACTGAATGCGCTCTTTGTTAAGATGATACAGTTGTTCTAACTGCTACTGATCTTGCCTAAGCTACGTGATTTGCGCTTGGCGGGCGATATGTTTGGAAAATTCCAAGTCGATTTGTTTCACCATCCTAGGTCTAGGAGGCCTAGATGCCTCCCCTACACATCTATCTTGGTCGTGGTGATCCGAGATCTCTATGGGTCGCTTTCCTCTATCAAGGTTAGCAGCATTCACTCGAGGCTCTAGCATCAATAGGTGATCTTGATAATCAGTAGGTGCAGAGGCGTATTGCTCCTACGTGGTGTATTGCTATTGAGGAATATACTAGTTTTCCTCGTATCCCCTTTTGTAAATGTGAATGGTATGGTCAGAGTTGGATCGCCCTATCTGAAGAGCCCTGCACTCTAGATTTGGCCTATTAGTTCTAATAGTAATGAGGGGTTGAGGAGAAATGATATAATCATGTGGGCCCTCCTTATGAACCCTATGCTGCTCTAGCACTTCATCACACAGTGGCCACTAATAATGAGTGTCTAAGGGGGCCTTCCCATGTGTGTACTTCTCCTGAGAGGGTCTGTGTTGAACGGGAGTGCCCCTCAAAGGGGTGCCTCTATAGTCTTTTTATGTAGTGGCATAGTGTGGACTATGTTGTGGATGAGGTTGCCAAGGTGGTATAACCAAGTCCTTGGGACTGTAATGGAGGCGACTTGTGCCTCCTTGTATACTTTTTGTAGCTTCTGCCCGTGATTGGGCTTGGCTATGGGTATACACCATGGTGGTGGTTTTTCTAAAAGATATGTATATTTTTATCTCCTTTATAATTTTTATGCTATACCAAACAAAAGGGGACCACACAAACAAAGAAATTATTATCTTGTTTACAGATTAAATGTGTGTCCTAGATCTGGTTTAGTGTGTTTGATTTTGTTATGTAACTCTTGTAAATAAAATTTTGTTATACATGCATAATGAGGGCTCTTGTATCTCTAAAATGGTCGCCCGTTCAATATACCATTGCCATGCCATTATATCAAACCTCTTAATATACCCGCCCTTACGTGAGGGAAACTATTGGTACGCGAGAGAAAAACAGTACATGGAACATAGGCGGTACAAAAGGGGGATCGCTCTATTTTTTACACCTACCATAGAAGACTTATCCTCATGCACAAGGAATCACCCTCACTACACTTGGTTAGATTTCATCAGAATTTACGTCTAGCAACAGTTGCGATTAGGGTATATGTATGCAAAATCCAAGCCAAGGTGGTGATGAAATCCACCGTTGGTCTTGATCAAGTGTTGGGGTATTAAGACCAAATACTTGATGTTAGCTTTATTAGGTGGTGTGTGTGGTTACTTTTAATTGTGTAAAGAAATAAAACATACAACAAAAGATGATTTTCACTAATGCACTACTTTAAAATACATTTTATCTTTCAGAAACCATTAGTAGCAACAAGGAAATCACAAAACCTAACTAGGATTGGAACCTATGATGAGGACTTGCCATTGGTGCAAGTATCATGCCAGAAAACCAGATAAGAATGCATTCCTAACCAAGTTCCTTACATTTAATTTACTCTATGTTTTTATTTTTTATTTTTTTATTGCAAGAAAGGAAGACAAACTACTTAACCTTTCTATGGAAGTGTCTGAAAATAAAGCAAAGAAAGCAGAAATTTGCAAAAACAGAAAGTAGAAAAACACAGAGGATGTTCAGAAGGCCTACCTCTTCTTTGTCTAAACCTAAACCAAATGCCTCTAAGTTTATGCTTAGAAAATGCACAGAGCTCTAATCATCCTGGGGTGGGATGAATAGCAGGTCTGCATTCGTTACAGGGTGGGACAAATACGTATTCACCCCAGGGTGGCACGAGTAGCAATCCAGTTCCTGAATGCATAACACCTATAAAGAAAAACCACAAATTTGGATCAAAAACCTGATATTAATAGCAAGGGAAAGGGTCCCACCGTGATTGCCACTAAAATTAAAATGTATAAGGACAACGTACCAGATATGATGCAAAAAAAATTGATGTGGTATAGATGCTAAGTCCTACGAATGCGATGAAAAAATGCATGAAGGAAATGATGCAGAAATGAGATGTAAGAAAAAAAAAGTGGGGACTATTTTATTAATGTTAATCCAGTTACAATACGTCCCCCCATATAGGGCTCAGAAAATTTGATACAGTTTGTTACATCAATGGACGGTACGCTTCTAGTGTCTTCCGCATGCCCACATTCAAAATGGGTGGGCCAAAAGTTGACACCGCTTGTGTCCATGTGTTCATCATTCCTTGCTACCCATATAGTGTTTTTTGTGGTGAGATCCTACACACAAAAAAATAGCAAATAGTTAATAGCATATGCGGATATAGGAAAACATGCAATCCCCAAAGCCTCCGGCTAGTTAATGTATAAAAGAATGAAATGATGGTCAAAACATGTCATAATGAATTTAAAATTTGACAGAGACATGGAGACATCATTAGGGAAACATTTCAAAAATAATAGTCAAGAAACCATACATAGATTTCTAATTTCTTCGAGGTGGGATGCTAGGGACTGTCACAAAATGTGCAAGAGCGACCTTGCAAATGTCTAGACCAAAGGCCTCCAAAACTCTTGAAAACTTGAGGTTAGACTAAAAGGGGAATTTTGAGATGACCCAAAATGTCATATTTGGCATATTATTCCTAGATTATCCTGTATCTGAAGGCGCTCCATGTAGGTTAGTAAACACATATAATGATAATAACAAGATCAAATCATGTCAGAAGACAATGAAACATGGAAAACAACATAAGTACATCAGATACAACATAATGCAAAAATAACAGTAAAGAAATCATGCACAAGTTTCTAATCACTCTGGGGTGGGGCGATTAGGACTGTAGTAGTGCAAGGGGTGCCTGGGGGCAGGACACCCACCGTTTGGGGCTTAGTTTTGGCATCAATCCAAGTGGGATGGGTCCAAAACCTCCTATGGGGTTGTTTCTATGATTTTCGTGTGGGATTGTGGTCGATTTCTTAGGTTTTGGATCTAGATTTGCATTCCTAGTGTTCACCCAATAACCTCTCTTCACAAAGAGAAATTAGGGATGTAGGAAGCATAAAGAGGAATGGGGGTATAATTTGGTAGCACTCCATTGCTCCAAATTCTCTAGCTATATTCTCCTTTTGGGGTGAGGAGGCTCACATTTTTATAGACCTAATGATCTCCTTTGAATGTAAATGTGAGGGCACCACTTGGCTCACCATGCCTTTTTGAGGGAGAGAAGATTCCTACCTAGTTTAGAGCCTCCATGATCAGGGCATGCTTGACTGGAGTCTCTCTCTCTAATTTGAAACCATTCCTCACAATTGCATTCCTTGAAGGAAAATTTGGGTGGCAGATCTGGGCTACCATTTGTCAAGGCTTGAATTTTTGTCAATCAAACCTGCTAATCGTCCCACCTTGGAGCGATTTCTACTAATCATCCCGGGGTGGGGCGAACAGGATTCTAATCATCCCAGGGTGGGATGAATAGGGCGAAAGGTGCTTAAAATATGCAAAAATGACTTCTAACATTCCAAAACTGATTTGGGAGTGGTTAGGACAACTGTTTAACCTCTGGAGGCTACCCTAGGGGGTATGTATGTCGATTCGGTCAGTGCTTGTAGTCACATAATCATATTGGTGTTGTTTTGGTGTCTACAAATACCAATGCTTTGTAGGGACCATTCATGTGGTCACTAGAGGTTAGAGGAATAAACATAAAAGGCAACAACCTCAAGCAAGTGAGTCACAACCTTTTACATCACCACCCATCCAAGTTTCCCTCAATCCTTCATCACCCATCCATATCCCTAGCCAATCAAATCCACCCATAAATCATCCACCCCGACTAGTCATCTCCTTGAGTAGCTAGCTAACCACAAATTTTGAAAATAGCTTTCACCAAATTATCAATATATGAGCTAATCCAACAATCTCCTCCACATATGGAGGCATTAATGGATATCTTAAAATCCATTGAATTTCAATCGCATGATCCTAATACCTTCAACAACTTTGTGGGGAGAATTCAAACATGCATGAAGCCTTCCATCACATTTTATAACTTTGAGATTAAACTAATCTCATCGAAATCAGTAGAACATCCATTGCACATCATGGCTCTAACTAACAAAAAACCTTTTAAAAGAGTGCTAATTGATACCCGTTCCTCCATCAACATTATCATCACATCTGATATTTATCATTTAAACCTTTCCCCATCACATATCACCAAATCATCCTTCATCCTCAAAGCATTTAATGATGCTTTGCGTTCCACAGTTGGCACTATTTTTTTGCCCATAAAAGTAGGGGCTAAAATATTGCACATAATGTTCCACATCTTGGAAGGGTCTATGGCATACAATGTACTCCTTGGAAGACCTTGGATTAGATAAATAAGATGTCTCCCTTCAATACTACATCAATGTTTGAAATACATTCATGAGGGATAAGTACATTGCATACCAATGGATGTTGAGTCGTTTAAGTATTGCAATTTCATTTCAAATCCGTATGAGTCCATGCTTCCTTCTATGCATATTTTCCTATCGCCATCATCTAAGCCATCCACCACTTCACCAATATCTTCATCAAAGGATCCCATGCCTAAATATCTTCCCATTACCAACCCGAATCAAATTCCCACACCCCCATCATAGTCATTATTGACTACATGCATATGTGATCATAGTCAGTCCACATCATAAACATCATTGTCATCCATATCACCATCATCATCCACTCAGTAGCCTCCCCAATCCAATCCATATCCTTCACCTAATTTTTCACAAGTCGAATTGATAAATTGTGAGATATCCCCATATTAACCTTTCTCTGAGTCTTTATTCGACCATAGTCATGCCATGTCATCCCAAGTCAAGGTCCACCTCACTAATCCTAGTATTGGTGAATACATGGTCAACGACATTACCATCACACCCCTCACCATACCTATTTCTAAGGATTTTGGTTGCCCACGTGACCCACCTTTAGAAATAGGAGCAGTCTATAGCATGGGTTCAGCTCTAAATAGCATAAATTTTGTATAGGGGGGATTGAATCTTCATCAAGCCTAGCTTGCATAGAAGAGACCAAAGAATCGATTATTGCCAATATTCTAAACATTTCAGGATTCCCATCTTGATACTTCCACATTGTTAATTGGCAAGGCCATGGGCTAGTCTTGCATAAAAAAGGAATACCTCAACCTATTGATGCTCCATATCAAGAGGTGCACGATATTTTAGGTCTAGGTTACCACTCACTTTGCACTACATCTTCTTTTTAAAAAGCCTTCCAAAGGCTTAATCTAAATTTAGGAGAAGATGTCCTCCATCCCAATAATTATGAGGATGAAATCTACGAAAAATTTGAACTTATATCGATAATTTTGGATGAATCTGAAGAAGAACTGGAGCCCATCATTCCCCATACCAAATAATATGAGTTTAATTTCAACATGTTCCCCATACATGAGCCCATATTTTTCATGCTTCTTCCACAAGAATGAGATGTCCCTACCGATGAACCACTTCCATTCCATTAAGCCATTCCCTAATACAAATTTGTAACATATGTACATAATAAAAAAATAGTGGTTTTCAAAACTACCTAAAAAAATCAAAATAATCAAAAATAAAGAAAAATATTTTACTGCTTTGCATTGCACATGTACATAGTATTTAGGAAATTGCATTTTATTGTGTTGCTTGTTGTTGTTCAGGTTAACCAAGCCACTAGAATCGATCCTTCAATTCCTTTCATCCTTTCCATCTAACCGCACCTCGTCCATAAGTCAACATGAATCTTGTTGATTTATTTACCCCACTCTGTAATCCATATGATCTGGCTATGCCAATTCCAATTGATGTAAGTCTTATTGATATGGACTGGATCTACTCACCACCAACCTTTATAGAATTTGTCTTGACCAACGAATTGTTAAGGGATTGAGTCGATTACATTCCTCCATCCCCTACACATTCGTATCCATATTCACCTTCGAATACCAATGTTTTCTAGGCAGATATAAATGAGGATAATACATAAGAGTTAGATCCAATCATAGACTATCCTGAATGGCTCTCAAACTTGGTACCTGTTCATAAGATTAATGGAGTGATATGAATTTGTATTTATTTTTGAGACCGGTCTTAACTTCTCCTCGTCTGGAGGTCCTTTGTTATGAATGGATTTAATTTATATATATGTATGTATATACATGGCTAATAGACAAAAACATTTTGCATACACTTCATTCATAACATTGCATTTCATTTGCATTATATTTCACAAAACATTGCATTTACATTACTTTCACATTTCATATAGGGATAATTTATTAAGTTCAAGGTCTTAAATTGGTCCAATAAAGTAATTTTGCCTTAGTCAGGGGCACCCTCACAAAGTCATACACACAATTCCATTATGTCATTTGTGCAAACCACATCTTCAAAATTACTAGGTATTTTCGGTCACTCAGCCACTCCTAGTGTTTTAAGAAAACTCTAAAATACATTTTGAGTTCTTTTAGGACCATTTTCACATCTACACTAAGAAAATATTAAGCTTTGGGAAGTGATTCCAAAACATTATTAAACCAACCACAATTTCACATCTTAAAAACATCTTGTGTCAAAGAGGGCTAAGACCATACTTGGTATGAACCTTGAAGTGAAAAGGGTCATCTTTGCTAGTCCCATAATGCAACATAGTCCACAAAAATAGTGGTTTTCACCACTATCACAATTTCAAAAATAAAAGAAAGAGTAGAGAAAAATCCCTAATAAAAATTCTAAATATTTTTCATCACACACCATTGATCATTGGGTTGTAAGGGTCATACTACATTTCTTATCACATGGTTAGGTAGTCATCCCCAAAATGAAAGAGATAAAAAATAAAAATCATGGACAATGGAGTTAGCCTCCATCAGAGCTATAGATGTTTGACTGGAAGTGGAGTATGCTCATGCGTGGTGACATGTATCTATCAAAATAGATCCCTGACCGCTCTTATAGACAAGCTAGCCTCTTGGTTTCATCCATAACAGGTTTACCCAATTTAATCAAGATGATTTAATGAAATCACTTGCACACACATTGGTTCTTGATTACTTTGATTCATTACCATGCTCTTGATTTGATAAATGAATTCACTACACACACATTTGGTCCTAGAGGGCTTAGGCAGTATTAGTGAGTTTATTTGATATACTAGGATGTTTGAATCTCTGCAAAACATTTAGTTTTCCATATCAACATCCATATCTTCTTCCATATCAACATCCGTATCATCTTCCATATCAAAATCCATATCTTCTTCCATGTCAACATCCATGTCATTCCATAAACCATCACCCACTACATACCACCAAGTTTGGCACCCCTGATTAAACAACAATGCTACACACGACCAAAGCAAAATATCTAAACCTTAAATGATCATTAGAATTTTTCCTTGCATTAATCATCCATACATACCATCTTGAATTAATAAACCATACATGCCATCTTGCATTATACATCCATAATATAGCATATGCATTCATCATAAATAAAAAACATGCATTCCATAAAAACTTTCAAAACAAAAGCATCCACAAAAAAACACATATAACACAAAAAGGTAAAATCCATGTATATATGTGTATAAATATCACATGTTCAAAGAATACCTAAAGGCTACATATATTGGATCACCAAGGATCATATATAAAAAGTGTATATCCACACTAGCTAATGTCTCTGAATGGACCCCTATGACCTACTATAGCCCTAGACCTAGAGCTCTATCTATACTCAGTTAGCCGAGTTGACTGCATTGCAAAAAAATATGGAGGATTTGGAAACATGATGTGGTTTGCCATACATAAATCCTCCAAGGCATGCATATACACCTTGCTCACTCGTAGTCATTTCACGTCCAACCCATGTCATCGCTCCTTGCTCATAATCTCTACCTGTATCCTCATGATCATATCTCGATCCTCCCCACAATCTCCTCTCAATACCAGCTTCACTTGCAACTGAGATATAGTCACATCCTATGCACTAAGCTCTCCTTGTAGATATGCTATAGCCTCATCATGAGACTATACCAATGCCTCCCAGTCCTCTCGTAGTTGCTCCATATTGTATTGCAACCTCACCACATCCGATATCTCCCTCATATCCTCCTCCTCATACTCATCTCTACCATCCACAACAGTCTAATACCTCAGACCCCTTGAATTTTAGACTTTGACTACTAGCTCAGAGGGGTATCAATCACTTTGAAGCCACATCTGACTCCTCATCCTCCTCCTCATCATCCAATACCCTTGGTACCCATACTAGTTGGGTACCTAACCATTCAACATACTCAGGGGTCATCCCTATATCAGCCACATATGGGAGATATATATCCTCATCATCTTTAATAACATCCCTCCATGGTTGCACACATGGAAGTCCCACCTCATTTTGGTACATTCTATAAAACATCGGCTCATCTGGTACATCATGTACCAAAATGAACTACCATAATACCCACAAGATTTAGAAGTACTCTACCATGCTCATCCTCCTTACAACTATCCACCTCAGCTACCTCACCCATAGTAGCTTCTACCCATCCTCAGTCCATGTCCCCTGTCAAGACCTCCAAATAACTTGGGTGGATGTTAGTCTAGCACACATGTCCTGATACAACTAAATCCATCATGTTGAATGACTCAGTTGTACCTCCTCCTCCACTACCCATATTCTAGAGTAAGGTTGTACACCATCAGACTCCTCACAAGCTAGTCCCTCTGGTTGTGCCACCTTGAAGTTCTCTCATCCCCAACACTAAAGAATAAAGTTATATCCTAAACCCTTCCTCTTATATCGAGTCACCTCATACAACTCTTGGTACACATGCACCAATAAAGTGAGAGCACATGCATGTTATTTTGGTATAGTCAATAGGTAACTCACTAATCACAATAGGTTCCATGGGAACCTAAAAATAGTACTATCCACTATATTCACCAACATGAACATCACCAAGGATGGAAGGGGCTTCATCTTCTTGTCCACATACATAGACAAGTATGTAATCCCTCCACTCTCCACGTTCACCTCATCCCACTTATCCTCGAACATCTTGCTCATATGTTCCTTCTTGTCATAGCTCGCTTCCACCTTCAACCCCTCCACTGGCACCTTGATAATGTGATACAAATTCTCAAGAGTAATTATCACCTCCCTGATAGGTAGCTGGAAGGTCCCCCTATCTGCATCCCATATTTTAGCTAAGGTCGAAAGATACCCCTCGTTCACCCTCACCACATCTAATCAGGTTGTGCCATCTAGCCCCACAGCCTCCAAAACTTTCCACTCATCCTTCAACAACTATTTTCTCATCCCTATAATGAGAGGATAAAATCAATGATGTGGCTCCAAAACACACAACTGTAGCAATAAACACATTTCATATATTAAAAAAAAAAACCAACAAAATTTTGCACAATACAGCTTCAAGCATGATACGTTAGCAAATATTGCTTCCATTCCAAATTTTGCACTCATTCCCTCCACTACCATATATTCCATGCAAAATTTCACAACCTCACTTCACTCCTCAAATCCACTCCACATCTCAGATGCAACTTCTCAAACTTGTAAATACGAAAATGAGCTTCATTTTCCAATTTGGAGGCTATTTATAGATTTTTCATGTGCATTGAAGCACCTTGAGGTATTTTAGACATGCTTAAGTGCATCAAGGTATTTCCCAAGATGCGCAAGCATGCACGGGTATTTACTGACACCCTGAAGCATGGTTGGGTGTTTCCTTCACCACATAAATGAATGTGGATATTTATCGCATAAATCGACAAAAGGCAAAATCAATAAAAATGGTAGCTTACCTCCTCCATATTTCACCCACACATCAATTCCATCATAAAATTAGGTGTTGTAAAAATAGAAATTAGTTTGGACGCATAATTTTTGTTTGCAACCACAATTCATAAAAATCACAATTCCACTTACAAAACGTATCAAACTGGTCCAAATTTTACAAAACAACCATATTTATAATTTGCATCATAATTTTCATCATCCCAACCATTTTTGCACAAATATGAGTTGATTCGGACCTATAAATCAAATTTTGTGTCTAAAAAAAAAAGAAAAGGTGCCAGATTAACCACTATGCCATTCAATCTTCTCCAATCAATTTCTCTTTTTCACAATATCATCATATCTCATCCTCATAACTTCAAATTTCACCAACATCACCATCCATCATCAATTTTCTGCCCCATGCATCAAATTTCAAGTGAATCTTGTATATAGTGGTTTGTTCTATATACTTGGCGATTATAGCGATTTGCATCCATGCAATTTGGTAAGATGAATGAATTACTATAAGAACACTTGGTCATAATCATGATATCATATCTCCTAGTTCAAAAAGTACAATCAAATTTGGTTCCTCACATTCCAAGTGAAACCTTTGACAAATATGAGTCTTGCAAAAAGCTATCATTGATGGCCTAGTTCATGGGGCTTAAAACATGAACAACATCAAATCACATCATTCCTAATTTCCTTGACAATCATCATAGAGATAGGCACTAGCTAGGATGATTGGTTCCAATTGTGGGAATTATTCAAATAGTCACTAGAAGACCCTCCAAAGTTGACTCTTTTTACTTTTGCACCTTCATATTGCATATCAATGAGATCATATGACAAAATTTATTCCAAATCATGGAATCACCCCAAATTTGGGGTAACCAAAATTTTATTATGATATTCCCACAACGGGATACATATTACATGATCATGACATCTACATTCGACACAAAACCCTTCATCTATTATGGTAAAAACAAACGCATTCATATTTACCATTTCACCAATACATTCAACCGTTGAAGTCAAACACGATTGCACATTGCACATTTCTCATTTCCTTATTTGCAAAACATTTCTTCCCCTGATTATTTTTCAATTGGCTTGTGAGAATCATCCGCAAATCATTCACCAATTGAGGGGGTAATCTGCACAATAACTCCAAAATTCTTTATTATTTTACCTTCAAATTTGTTCCACATTTCAACAAGAGAGAGAAGCTACTTTTGTGCCTAGCCCGATTAGGTGTCTTGTATT
The DNA here is from genome assembly GCA_028583015.1 of Wollemia nobilis. Lineage (NCBI taxonomy): Eukaryota > Viridiplantae > Streptophyta > Pinopsida > Araucariales > Araucariaceae > Wollemia > Wollemia nobilis. The sequence goes on from JAQPPZ010002606.1 coordinate 1,721,402, forward strand.
TTTGCACCATATTGTGTTTCACAAAATACGGTACAAAAAGGTGCATCTGTAGACACCAAAATATAGCCACTTGTCCTCCATCCATGCTTTTCCACCACTTCCACCACCAAAGCATTGCCACTTGTCCTCCATCCTAGCTTTCCTACCATTTTTACCTATTATTTATATATATTTATATATATTTATAATATATATAATTAAATAATAATATTTTAATATTATATTTTATATATATTTAATAAATATATATTTATATAAATAAATAAATCCCAACCATCAGATTTCATTTAATCTCATCCATCCATCCACATTAATCCATGCCACACCCTAAATTTAATATCCACCCTTAGATATGCTTTAATATCAACCACACGATTAGTGTTTTTGGAACCCTAAGTATGCCCTAAGTTGGATTATAAATAGAGGCCATTTTGATGGCTCAACACTTGAGTCTTTTTCTAAGTTTTCGAATACCTTGAGTCCTCTAAATTTTTTGAGTTCCTTGATTTGGTTAAGCCTTGATTGTCCTAATTTTTGGATTATCCTAAGCTTCCAAGCATCCTGATTACCCAATATGCCATGTGTGCCCTAGACCCCACTTTGTCCACCTCATTCTTAACCCCTGCACTCACCTCCCAAGTGCCCTACTACTCTCCATCCTAGTCTCTAGCACTCTACTATTCTTCGTAGATTCCCTACTACTATCCATCCCAGTCTTAAGTGTCTTGTCACTCTCCACAGGTGCTCTACCACTCTTTTTGAGTGCCCTATTGCTCTCAATTACATTCCCAGGCACCCCACTACTCTTCTTGAGAGCCCTACTACATTTCAAAGTCCAATTTTGAAGACTAGTGAGATCCTTGGGTGTCGTTAGAGCACGTCTATGTCATCAACCTGCAACAAGATACATTCTTCCATAGAAAAAAAATGAGAAGTAATATAAATCACATATTTTTTTGTATTTTATTTCATATATTTAGATTTGCATGAAATTTCATTTATCAATAGATAGGGTTTTATTGATATCTAAGGGTCTCACGCAACGAAGCCCTTGTGGTTATTACTAACTCTCTGTTATTGTTGTTATGTTTGTAGGTTTGAAGATCTATTAATGTTGAACAACTGTTTAAGTTGGAGTGACCCGACATCAAATATCAAGAAGCCCTCTCAACACTGTTGGGATCAAGAATGCATCTAAAGACACCACAACCTTGTTGTTAGGGTTTCAGGGAACCCTAACCCCTGTAAAATTGTATCAAAAGGATTACAAAATATCCTAATTATAACAACGAAGTTTCTAAGCTCCCCCCATTAATACAAGATCAATTTATTGTTGTGCAATTTCGATTCTTTTGTGTCTATTTCATTTAGCATTGTTTGGTGTTGTATTTTTGCATTCACACTTACAGTATTGTAAATATTAGCCTAAAAAGCAAGCAAACCCAAGTATCTCTTTCTATCTATCCCTCATCTATAAATATAAAGTAATTTATAATTGAATGATAGATTTAAAGTAAAGTATATTTGTTATGCCCAAGGTAGTAGAAAATGCATTGGAGATAAAATATCAACCTGCCAACAAGAGGGTGGTATAGTTGGATGATAGTGCAATTCAAATATTGGGGGTAGTAGAGGAACTTCTACTTATCGTGAATGCATGTTCAAGTGTGATTATCATGTAGGACATTACAATAATTGATCTATTAGCTTCATTTGTAATTGTCCTATCTAGAGACTTCATCACATAGTTAGGGGGTATTTGTATATAGAATGGTTTTTCATGGTCTTAAGGACCCAATATGGGACCAGATTTAAAATCCAACTAGAGCTACTCTTCGTACACCACATAGAACACTTACTTACATTTAGGACAAAGTTTTATCAAAATTTGATGTCAAAAGAAGAGTGATCTGAATATTTGGTTGATGATATGCATTCATTCATCCCTGATGCTCAAATGGATTAGTGAGTAGTCAAAGTATGGGATTCAAATATCCCTAATAAATATGGAGCTATATGAATAGGTTCAAAATTATGTAGAAACAAAGTCTCAACCCTCTTAGGGTCATGTATACACACACACACACACACACACACACACATATATATATAGATAATGTAATATAATATAATATAATACAATATAATATTATAGTAGTTTTGCCCTAACTAATTTTGATTTTGTGGGTTTTTTAAGAGCATGAATGAAAGATACTAAATCTAGGGTGAAATAAGCTATTAAGAAAAAACATAGATTTATGATATCTACACAAGCTAAGATAATTCATAGAAATGGTAGATTATCTAGGTATAGTGAGTAGATGATTCTTGGGATCATTGCCAAATAATGAGAACTATTAGATAAAATGGAAAGTTAATACCACATAGCAAGAAATCAACAAAAAAGGTGAGGGTCAATCGAAGCATGAAGGAAAAGTAATTTTACGTCATGTTAGTCTAGTAACAAATAAATAGGAAATAAATAACCATGTGTCACATAGATAGAAGCAAGAAAAATTCAAGACCAAAAAAATATAGCAAGTGAAAAGAGGTAGCAATTCACATGTTTGTAATTTAATGATACTCAGTGCCTCCACCTTAGGGAATGAACTATAAAGGAAATGTCATATATCTTCTTTCAATTTAAATAGTTAAGTTGATTGCTTCTACAATTGTTGAAAATGCCTTAAGAAAATTTGTGTCCAATAGGTAAGGCCCATGATCTTGGGTTATCCTTGTGAGTCACAAAAGCTATAGTGAAAATTCTCTACACCAAGCAAATTCCACCAAAAGGAGAAAAAATAAAGTTGAAAGAAAAATAAGAGGACCAAAATCTTTTTTAGTTTACTTAGAATCCATTGATAGAGGGTCATTCAAAAGGAGTCTCTGTTAGAGTTTGATGATATCTATAGTGGGAAATATCTATCATAGGTCCTAATAAGATGCAAAAAATATGAAAGAAATTAATTCTACAATATGACTAAAATATACTATAAATAGAAAGTGGTGAAAATACAATGCAGTATGGAGGTAATGGTCACTCCATTAATATAAGCTAAAGAACTACATTGTACTTCATACAAGAGTTCTACCACTATCTACTACAATACAATTGATATGCTTGATATGCTCTTGCTCTTCTCTAATCTATCACTATGAGGACCTTTATATAGGAAGAGATATTCCTTGGCCAATACTATACCTAGTTGTACAAGGGGACACCTTGCACATTATAACTTGCACATTGACACTTGTGCATTTATTACATTGCTTGAAGTAAGTAGCTAACTTCCCCATAAAGTAGTATCCTACTCTAACTATGTACCAAAGGTGGTACAATTACATGATCCAAGTGATGTAATATGCTCTAACTCTAACACCCCCATGTATTAAATTATTTGGATATTGAATATTTGAATCTTCAATATGGATCTTTGTTTTCAAATGTTCTCCAGCTTGATCAAGTCCCTTATTTCTTCTTTAATTCACATTGCATTGTATGCCTTCTTGAATTGGTTCTTCTTCTTCTTCTTCTTTATTGGAGTTAGAACTGGAACTTGTATTCTTCTTTATTCCTTACTGTAATATGATCATGTAAGTAGTTAGTGTCTTAATATTATGCAAAGAGAGTTATAGCTAAGGATTATTCAGTATTTTGATGATGTCTATCTAGTTCAGTTTTTATGGTTTCTTTGCTATTCATGTCTTCTTTGCTATGATCTCTTTTTATCATGTCTTTTTTTCCTTTTCATCCTTTAGTTTTGCCTTTGTGTTTGTTGTTTGATTCCTAAAAAGAAGTTTCTCCTTCTTTTTCCTTACTCTATACAAAATATTTTTAAAAATATCTCAAGACATCAAGATAAGGTCTTGAATTAGAACTTGAGGTGCCAACATTACATGAGGATTGAAATATCTTTTCTAAGTATGTTTCACTTAGTTTTGTTTTCCTTTTATAATATTCTATCAATCCTTTTAGTTTTGCATTTTCATTCTTGTAGCATTTATATGTAAGTAATCCCATATACAATATGTTTACAAAATCCAAGGAAAGTAGAATGTCATTATTTCCATTCTCAATTGCTTCACTGAGTCGATCTTGTAGATAATGTTCCATGGTATCAAATTCATCATCTACGGCTTCACTATGAATCATTTTTTAGGTAAGATCTAAACATGCTTCACCCTTTATTAGTAGGTTTGTAATTCCAATTTTTATGGCACTTTATTTTTCCTTTCTAAAGGGGTTATTCATGTATTTGTTTGTTGTATTACTTGAGGTAGACATCCTTATATCCCCCTAGATTAGAGTATAAAGTGCTTTTATAGAGTCTATATCTTATGAGATAGAATCTTCTAAGTGGTCTACCTTATAAAGCCCTAGTTTAGAGTATATGAATTTGATTTGATAAAAATATTTTTAGATATTAGGTTTTGTAGGCTTCCTTATATCTCTAGTTTAATAAATGTGAATTTGATTTAATAAAATCCTTGTAGAAACTTATGACTCCCAAATTGATTTAGTACTTGATAATATTTTATGAATGCTATTATTATCAACTTTTGTAGAATGCATTATGACTCCTTAGTGTTTTTCGATATGCTATATGAGTGATGAAGTACTTTTTGAGAAATAGTAGTTCAATTTTGGGTCGATTTTGTAATGTTTTGTAAATACCAAAATCAACTATTGTTACACCTTATAGATCCTATTCAAATTAAGCACTTTCTAATTTGATGAGGTTCTAATGGTTGAATTTATTTTATCCCTTTAATGTGATTTTGAGACAAGTATACTAATTAATTTATAAATCTTGATATTCCTTAATGAACCTACTTTAATAGCCTTTGATATTTGATTTTTAATGTTTCTAGATTCCAATAATTTATTTGGTGTTGTACTCCTTATAACTCCCTATTTTGGAATATTAGAAAACAATAATATTTGTAATAATGGATATTTAATTTCCAAGTTGAAATCCTTATTCCTCCTACATTATTATTTGCAAATATAAATTTTCTTGAAATATTCTTGCTTAATATATTACTAATGCTAAGTGAATTATTTGCAATAGTAAATATAATGTACCCTTATTACTCCAACATATCTTCAATTTATAGCAAGCAATAAATAATATGATATTTTACCTTAACAGCCCTTCTGAATTATCTTACCTTGATTTTGTGAGGTGGTGGATTTGAATCCTTTTGGAATGGGTAGTCAATGCCTTGTTTGACCAACATCGGTTACTCCATTGAGTAGCATCTCTCTTCTTCATAAACAACACTAATATTTGACAAATATCTTCCATGAATGGGATGTTGATGTTGTTGGTCTGTGAATGGGATGTTGGTGTTGTTGGTTTATGATGAATATCCTCCATGAATGGGATGTTGGTGTTGTTGGTTTATGATGAATATCCTCCATGAATGGGGTGCTGGTGTTGGCGGTCTATGAGATATTCTTAAATGTAGGCTTACACCTTTGAATGGTGCACATGCTTGAATTAGCCTTCTCCTATGAACGTGCTTCACAACATTCAATTCTTGAATTTCCTTGACTTTGTGCTTGCTCCTTCTTCCAAAATGGGCATCTTAAATAGGATTTTTTCCTTGTTGATTGCGAACAAATATCACTTGAGAAATTATTGAATAAAAATTGAAATTTTTAATGTTCCTCTATGCAATGATAAGTTTGGTGGTAAGATCCCAAAGATTTGTAACTCCTTTTTTGGTGAGCACTAGATTATTCACGAGTTTTGGAGCACTTATAAATATTATGCCAAGTGGCACTCACAGCTTGTGCATGTAGTATTTATTCTAACACTCCAAAGATGAGTGTTGTAGCCCTATATCTTTGTATTGTATGTTGGCTTGCTATGTTTCTTGAAATTCAAGCATCTTCTCTTCTATTCGTACGTTATCTTGATGAGGATAATGGGTGGCTCCAAATGCAATACTCTATGGTTCTATGGCACTCCTAATGGTAGTCCTATGGTAGCTTCTTGTGCTTCCTTTTGGTGGTTGTTCTCTCCAAGTAATGCCCTTGGGTATAGCAATTTTTTCTTTGTATCTTGATGCTTTTAGTATGTTGTTTTTGTATCCTTTGTAATAATCGATTGATGGTGCTATTTTGTAGCTTGTGTAACAACCCCTTGTGCTTAGCTCGATAGTGCTATTCAATGTAGATAATATCCTTTTGTATGTCATCCTTTCTCTACATAAATATGAATTATAATAGCCTCTTTTAATGGCTCCAATATTGTAGGTGATGCACTTGCTTCTAGGGTTGGATTGGATGTGGAGAAATGGTGTTTTTAAACACCTTGATCTTCACAAAGTATGTGCTCTTCGATGGATTTTTTTTCTTGCTCAAACTCTGCTAAATATGATGGTCGAGCTGCTACCTATAAATAGAAATACTTGTGTCCTTTTGAGGGAACAAAAGAGGCACTTTTTAATAGTTACATTTGCAACAATATAGATGACATTTTTGAAATCCTTTTTTAGTTTTATGAAGCATCTCCTTTATTTCTTGGATAATTTAATGAGAATTAATCCAAGCTAATTCAAATTTTAAATTAAGGATTTTTTCACTTTTGCACTTAAATGAATCCCTTATATTTTTTGTGAATGTTGAGACTCACCAAGTCTCAATTTGAGGCTTCCTTCAAGGACTTTAATGGTGGCTTCCTTCTCCATATTTTTATTTGTATTGGTGGCTTCTTTTGGTCATGAAGTGCTACAAATTCTATGCTAGTTTTATGCCTTTAACAACACAAAGTAATTGAGAGTAGCGAGTTTAAATATCAACTAGTATCGTACTTAATGGATTAATAATGCACTTTTAATAGTAACAATAATCTATCCTTATTGCTCCTGTAAATAAAATCTCAAAATGAATTCTAATGCACTTAATAATCTCTGCAACTTCTAAGAGTAATTTGTAAATAACCCTTAATGAATATTCTACAATTTTCACTACAATCAATATTGTAGGATATAATCTTCTTGCTTTCTATATATATTAATAGGTAGGTGAAAATTTTATTTCTTTTGAAAAATATCCAACTCCTATTGATTGTGCAAATATATCCTTAAAATGAATTCTTCTTTTTACACTTTCTTGAAGACTATAATATGAGCCCTTCTTATTTCAACTTTAATCCAAATATGGTGCTTAATAAAATTTGATAATGAACCCTAATTTTAATTTAAACTAATTGCACCCTAGTTGCTTACCTTTAATGGCTTCTATAGTGGATGTAGATCTTGATGTTTTGATTCACCAAGTTTCTACCTTGTAATGGATGAATTTTCAGCTTCTTGTTGGTTTTCCAAAATAGCTTCTTACTTCACCAAACTATGGTCTTGAAATTTATGTCTTGAGCCTCGGGTTTTGTGGCTTAATCCTTCTAGTGATATTTTTTTTCTGCTGTAGATTCAAAGAACTCTTATCTTTGAATTGTGCCTTCTTGTTCTGAGATACAATCTCCAAATATTCTAAATTTGGTAGGCTTATTCAATTTGAATCTTCCTTCAATATTCTTATTGAATTTTGAATTCAAACAAGATCTTCTTCTTCTCAATATTATGAATATCTTGAGGTCTTCACTAGATTCTTCTTCTTATAGATTTGGAACTCCTTGCAAAATTATTCTTCTCTTGGTCTTGTTTTTGGATGATGATAATTGTCCCAAGTCCTTCACTATCAAGAACTTATCCTTGGTAGTGTATTTATATAATGAGTTCTCCTAGGAACTCTTTTGATAATGCTTCTACGGGCTTTAAAATAAGGCTCTCTAATCCTTCTTATTTTCTTCCTTGATACCTCTTCAAGGTCTTCTATCTTGCAACTTCTATGGTCTTACAACTAAGATATTTTTTTTCAATATTCTTCTTCTAGAAGTGTTGATGATGAGATATTCTTCTCAGATCTCTGAAATCTACTACTTTCAGATTCTAGAATTGGACCTTTGCTGGTCCTTTTTTTTCTTCTACAATTTGTAGGCTTTAATGAAGATCATCGATCTCATATTTCATGGAATATTATCTGGAGTATTATTCAAGAACTCTTCTCTAGATTATTCTTCTGAATCAAGAATTATTCTTAAAAAAATTCTTCAAAATTAAGGCTTTTATGGACTTCTTTTTTGGATCAAGGCTTATCTGATATTTTCTTTTGGATCAAGGCTTCTGTGGCATTTTTAGATTTTGTAATATATAGGTATTTATGGAGATCACCAATATCCTATCTTATACCTTGACTCATCTTCTAGAGTCTCTTCTTCCTAGATTTTTCTATAAGGCAACTATGGCCTTTTCTTCACTTCTATAGTCTATAGGATTACAGATCTTGTAATGGGACATTTTTTTAGGTCTTTGAAATCTTTAGTCTTCTCCTTGTTGCTATAAGTGCTGGAATGATTCTAAGAAGATATTATTCTTAACTCTCTTATAGTAAGCTTCCCAATATTTTTTGAATCTCCTTTTTCCTGCAACAAGTTTTTAAAAATTGAAATGAAATAATCTTCACTTGTTGATCCATCCAACTAGTGGAATGAATGTCGATTCCTAGTCTTCATGATTTTTTTTTTGCAACTCGGTAGAAAGACTACCAAAATGTAATCTCAAAATTTTTGTAACTGAGATTTAATCCTAACTTGTGATTCTCTCTAATCCTATTGATTACTGTGTCTTTTTCTATCAGTTAATTCTAATGTTAGCTTTTGCATGTAACGGTGCACAATAGAATATCTAATTCAAAAATATGTAGGTCGATAGTAGCAATGGTGACTCTCCCTATTCCTATTAACCTATTGGAATTCTCTTATGATGGATGTAGGCCCTCCTATTCTTCATACACCAAGGCTATGATACCACTATTAGATTTTGAGGATATCTGCAGTGGGAGATATCTATCACAGGTCCTAATAAGATGTAAAAAATATTAAAGTAATTATGTAATATGATTGAAATATACTATAAATAGAAAGTGGTAAAAATACAATGCAGTGTGGAGGTAATGGTCACTCCATTTATACAATATAAATAACTATATTGTACTCCATACAGGAGTTCTACCACTATATACTACAATACAATTGATATGCTTGATATGCTCTTGCTATTATCTAATCTATCACTATGAGGCCCTTTATATAGGAAGAGAGATTCCTTGGCCAATACTCTACCTAGTTGTACAAGGGGACACCTTACACGTTACAAATTGCACATTGACACTTTTACATTTATTGCATTACTTTAAGTAAGTATCTAACTTCCCCTTAAAGTAATATTCTACTCTAACTATGTACCAAATGTGGTAAATTTACATGACCCAAATAATATAATATTTCCTAACTCTAATAGTCCCTACCATAGGCTAGTATAAAATCTCAATATTTCCTTTCCATAATGTCATGCTGACCAACCATACCTAGAAAACCATAAATCATAGTCTTTACAATGGTATCTAAGACAATCCCTACCATTGGTAGGAGTCCTTGATCTTCCTAGTGATAGTTAAAATTACTCCACCTTTGGTTAGGTTTATACCCAAATAATGGTTGTAAATTTTTCTTCTCCTTGGATAAAATATCTTGTGGGATTGGCTATCTTTCACATTTAATTGAGTTCACAGTGACTAGCCAATTAGTTGTTATTCCTTGATGCACTTACAATAATTGCACCAATGATAAATGTCAAACAATAGAATCCAAAAATTATGGAAAAAAATAAGAATGTAGAGGAGAAAAAATTAGAGCTTTAGTTGACATGCAAGCAAGAGCCCAACACAAATTCTAATTTGTGAAAAAAAACTTTGAAGGGGGAAACTATTGGAATATATTACATTATTTGGTACATGATAATGCACCCCCATGGTACCTTCATGGTATATTTATAAATAATAGATTATGGTTGAGTCATAGTTTAGAGTGTGAGTTATATTTACTCTTTTATGTAAGTCATAGTTTAGAGTGTGAGTTATATTTACTCTTTTATGTAAGTGTGTATGTGTAGGAAATGTACAAGTGTCATGTAAAGTTGTAATATGTAGGAAATACACAAGTGTTATGTGAGCTAGTGTGCAAGTGTAAGTTGAGTATATGTGCACAAGTGTATTGTATGTATGAGAAAAAATATGTAATTTAAATATGTGCACAAGTGCCAAATTATAGTGTGCAAGTTATAAAAGTGTAAGATTCATGTATAGGTGTGCATATGTTATAGTTTCAAGTGTTCATCAAGTATGCAAGTGTCAAGTAGATAAGCCAAGAGTCATAATACTTGGCATATGGAAAGGAATAGTCAAGTATCCAAAGAGTCACACTACTATAGCTATATTATGGATGGAATACTCCATAACATCATATCACAAATAATCACGATCATTACTATATTTGTAAGAGAAAGTGAAGCAATAAAATTTATATACATTTTAAGCACTTAATATTGTAAGTTATATTGCATGCTTAGTACATGTTAATTAAGGCACATTCATATTTTTGCATATTATTGAATGTTATTTGATTTATTATAAGCCTTATTTTACATATTAATTTGCTCATATTATTCTACTCTTATCATTATCTTGACCTTATTATATTATGGCTATATTATATTTATCTTGTGATATTGTTTTTGGTAGTGGTGAAAGGGTTTTGGAGGGGCCCCATCCCTATTCCATAATTAAGTTATCTAGGGTTACAAGATAAACATCAACCTCCTCCTTGGATAACATAAGAAAAGTAAAGTTGCAACAAAAATCCTAGAATAAAACCAGATAAAAAATAACACTCTAGATGATATCAAAATCTATTTCTAGAAAGGGAGCAAAGGCTGACTTGATTGTTGTTTATTCCTCCCTTCCACACTAATAGTAGTAGCAATCACTTCAATTATGAATAATAGGTAATAGAAATAGCAATAATGAAAGAAAAATTACATTATCATGATATTTTCTAGAAACACAACCATTGTACTAGAAACAACATACAATCACATCAATAGCACCAAAATATCCCAAAAGTACAATAATATCGACAACATCATGAGATACACCATGTGGAATAGAATTTTCTTTAGCCTCTAATGAGGTAATCCTTAAAAGAGATAATCAATCCTATGATATTTAACTTGTGGTAGTATTAAGGCTTAAAAAACCATCAAAAAGGAGATAAAAGCTTTGACAACTTGTGTAGACTTGGAATCTTAAGGCAAAAGAAATTTGTGAAGAGTGCTAAAAGGTGAATGACCAAAGGTTATTGAAACTTTTAAAAGCTCCAAATATAAGAAAAAAAATGTTTCAAGGCAAAAACAAAAGAGGATATTTTGATATTCAAGGAAACCAAAATTTCTAATGCAAAGGGATAAACAAAAGTTCCAATTTTTGAGGAAAAATGGGTTTGAATCATCTTGGAAGAAATAATAGATCATATTGCAGGAAATAGTAATGGCGTACAAGGTCATAGGAAGAGTAGATAAAATGGATCAATGCACCATTGCATAACGGAAATATGTATCACCTACTAATGTCATATTGGTTTAGAAGCCCAAGGAAATATATGCGGCATATTAAATGCAAACACATGGTGTTGGCAACAACAACAATCCCAAAACTAAAAAAGTAATGGTAGAAGATGCTTCTATTCAATTTTTGGCATCCTTTGAAATATTTATTGGGATTGTCAAAAATATTACATAATTTTGGTGGGGAAGTCCTATTAATTGTATCATATTTAGTTTAGTGTTCTAAAGGATTGAAAAGTTATACATTTCATATAGCTTTCCCTTCGTTTTTCCTTGTATAAGAGTACTTGTATTTATAAGTGGTCTTGTAGGCATGCCCTCAAGCCCCTAGTTTTTGCATAATCTTGTAATTATTATATATTCATATATACATACTAGAGGCCTATGACTATTTGGTTTCAAGTTTTTGGTTATCCCTATCTAATTTAGTTTATGTATGTGTGTCTAGATGCACTTATATATGTCAAGAAGAGGAAGTGTTCACTATATCAGCATATTAAACTTAGGGATGTTGTGCAAAGGGATATTATTTTGATCTTGGCATGTTGATTTAGTTAACTTAGGTTTTCTTATTTTGTTGTTTAATTTTCTACATCTCTCTAACCCTTTCCCCCCTAAAGTTGTTAGGACAATGAACTCAAGATCACATCTTAAAAGGAGTCTACCTTGTAAAATAATTCTAAAGGTCCTTGATAGAGAAGAACCCCATGCACTCAAGACCACCATAATTGTGTCACTCCACATGAGATGCAATAATCTTGACCATCTAGTCCAACCTGTTCAAAAACCTAGACAATCGAAGAGGACAACGCATACTACAAAAAATTCAAAGTTCAAGTATCCTCTTCTTTTTCCTGATCACCCTTTTCTAAAACCTACATATATATGGAAATTTTTCTAAGTACCTAAATTCTCTTTTGTATGCAGTTCAATACGCTTGATTCCATTTTCCTTATTTTAGGATGAATGGCTTGATTCATATCCTTTATAGATTGGTTAACACTTAGGAAAACATTTGTTTCTTTTTCACCTCATTACAAATCTTGTTTTTCATTTCTTGTTTAACAATTATCCTAGACATTTAATTTTACATAGCAATTTATTACTAATGCATATATAGTCTTTCCATTTAGTGTATTTTGAGGTTATAATTGATAAATCTTTAACTCTTGCTTCTATTTTAAATTCTTTAAAGTGTACTCAATTGAAAATACTTGTTTCAACCATTCCTATAGTATCTAATATCATAGATATAAGTATGGCTATAGAAGACTATAGAGATTTGGTTACCAAATTTTTTCTAAAATGTAGGTGAAAGTACCTTCATAGCTCTAAAATCTTGATTGTGTTAATTTTCAAGCTAATATTTTCTTATCTAGAACTAGTATTAGAGTGTAACAAATAATTTGACAAAGATTTAGAAGAAACATATTATACTTGAAAAAAAATAATAATAAAATTGAAATCTACTATATTTATAGGACTTTTGAATATCACTCTTATCTTTGGAATAGTACCCTTTAATAGAACTTTAGTATGAAATGTTCTAAAATAGAAAAGCTCATATGAGGTTCATTCTTTATAACTAGGTCAATTTTTATGACGATATCCTTAAAGAACTATGGCCAATTTATGTAAGAGTGGATTTGATGAGAAGGTGGAAGATACCATTGTATTCCTTGGAAAATTGGAGAATTTTTTTAAATTTACGTTTCAATGTTGAATGTTTGGATTTTTATAGATGATCTTTATGAAAAAGTGTAAAGTTAATTATTCCTTTGTAATTGTAAAAAAAATTGCCAATATAAAATTATATAATTGATTTGATTACGAAATCTATACCATATTTTTTGCCCATAAGATTCATAGTCTATGAATTTCTTCTTATGGAATTCATGATATGATTGAAGTTATTTTATAGAAGTGTTTAAATGTTAATTATGTAGAGTGTTACATTCCCTTTCAAAATAAGAGATCACACCTATAAATCTAGTAGGCATGATAAATATCTAGTTATCGAGTTTGATATATTTGAACTTAGCTATACGTCTCAGAGTGTGTTATTATTAAAGGGGTGTAATTAATGAAACATACAAATATCACTAAAACTTGGTGTTTAATCATGAGATGGATGTAGAGGAATCTTGGGCTAATTGTGAACATAATGAAGGACCATGGTTGAGAAATTTATATTTGGAGGATTCCCTGATTGCGCATATGAGGAAAATGAATTAGAAAGATAAATAAAAATGAATCATATCAAATTAAATTCAACTATATCAATTTTATATTTTATTTTTTAACATAAATTATACCAATATAGTTTTGCTAATTTTTGTGGCATCAAATATTCATTACAATATTTGTCAATAATGCCCATCTATTTGGTCTCTAAGATCCCAACTACATAGGAATATGAAGGTTGTTCATCAAATTTGTTAAATAAAGTCTTAAATTGGGTCATAATTTAGCACAATCCTTACATCTCATTTTCCATGTAATAACTAAAATCATCAGTATCTAGGCATCTAATGTTGAAAGTGTAATCTAACTTATGGTTGAGGGTGACATTGTATGATGTAATCCTATATAGGCCAACAATAAATCATTGTATAAGTATATTTAGTTATTTATTTATGTATTTAATTATTCTTATACATAAGCCTTATAGATTGTGGTTAATATTGTTATGGTTAAACCCATATTATATCTTGTAACTAACCTAAAACCCACTTATTATTTTTTCTTAGGTTAACTTGATTATGTAATTGGGATTTTTTGGTATTGGTACAAATACCCCCAACCACTTCATCCATGGTATCAGAGTGTTATAATTCTTATCTATGGATAATATAGTGGTTATTTGGTGCTCAAGGGCACCCATCATCTATATATATATTTTTCTTTTTTATACTATATGTGTAATATTTCAGTGTGTTTCTATTCATTATTGGAAATAGATGTGAATTATAACAAAGTATCAGATTAGGTATGGAGCTTCATCATTAAGTCACACAAAAAAATTATTTAGATTATTTAATATTTCTTCTAGTTTCTAGGATGAATTGCTTCTTAGATCTTCATAAGCAACTTTGAAAAAAAGGCAAAAGGAAGATCTAATTTTTTTCTTGATCTAATTATTATGATTTTTGGTGAGAATTTTCACCTACTCTAGGTTATGTTCTATTATTATTGGAATACTTTTTATCTATTTTGCAAAAATCCAAACCACTTAAACTAGAAAAGGTATTGTCACTTTGACTTTAGAATGGGGTCTTGACTTCTTCATATAGAGTCAGACATTTTTCCTCATACAGAGCACTTGGTGTTGTTGTAAAGGAGGGAGAATTATGATGTTTTTATCTCACTTGGGAGCTTTGATGCATTGTCTAGAAGAAATAAAATAGGCATATTCATTTTACCTGGTTCAAATATCACACACCATGTCTATCTAAATGGTTGGATCTATTTACTATTATGGATCATGACACCCTTATTCATGATTAGGGCACACCTTTGGACCCAAGAATTGATGGTAGAATTTGGGCTAGATGGGTATGGCATAAAGGCATTCCAGATTTTGATGTAGGAAGCAAAAAATGAATTTATTTCTTGTTATATTTCCTTATGAAAAATCATAAGGAATTTAAAAAAAAATGATGTTTTTCAAAAACATCACTCTAGGGCTATTTTGTATGGCAAACTTATAGAGGCTATAAATTTTGCATACATAAGAATTTTGAGCCATTTTCTTCAAATAACATAATTTTTTAATCTATTTGCAGTGATGGTAACTGCCCAAGGAATTAGAACAAGTGGAAGAATACCTTATGCTATGATTGTTTTCAAGACCTATTTCCCAATCCAAAGGGGTAAATTTACAATATATTATATGCTCAAAATATTTATTCCATATTCATGGAAGATATAATTGGAATAATTAATTGGATCTTTTGGAGGTACACAAAAGAAGGATTTAGAATATGATCTAGTCAATCCATTCTCTTCCTATCAGACACTTGGGATATTAATTCATTATATGCATAAACATATAACCCTTCATGATATCTTCTTTCTTATATTCTTTTTCTAGTACTCCTTGATTTTATATTGGCTCTTATCATTAACAAGTTCATGTAAAGCATATTTTGATGATAAAAATTAGGTTATCCAAGGCCAATTCAAAGTTTCCAAATAAGGTAAAGTGTGTTGTAAAAGATAAATTTATTCTTACGAGTCTTGCCTTATGCAAATTATAGACACCAAAACCTAGCCACTTGTCATCCATCCTGAATTTCCTACCATTTCTGCCCTTTATTCATATATATTTATATATATTTAAATAATGATCATTTATATATTATATTTTATACATATATTTAATAAATATATATTTATATAAGTGAATTAATTCCAACCATCTAATTTCACTTAATCCTATCCATCCATCTACATCAATCCATGCCACACCCTATATTTAATATCCACCCTTCGATATGCTTTTATCTCAGCCACACGATTAGTGTCATTGAAACCCTAGCATGTTCTAGGTTGGAATATTAAAAGGGGCTATTTTGATGGCTCAAGCCCAAAACCTGAAATACCTAAGTGCTTGACATTTCCTAAGTTTTCATCCTAAGTTTTCATTTGAAGCCTGAGTTCCCTAGAGTATCTGAGTACTTCTACCTCTGTATTTTCTCACAATAACCCTTGCATCCATCATCATTCATCTCACCACACCAATCTACTTTTGCATACTCTCCCCTCAACAACCGAATGCCTTCGAGCACTTTCTATCACCACAAAGCACTTATGGACACTTCCCATCCACTACCAAGCACCTCAGGGCACCCTCCCACCATTCCTAAGCACCTACGGGAATTATCTGCAGCCACCGAGCACCCATGAGCATTTTACGTAAGAGCTCTAAGGTCCTACTAGCCTTAGGGTAATGCTAGGGTATCATCACACTGATTCATTAAAACAAACATCATAAGATCATAGAACAACAAATATGTAAGTTAAATCCTTGTTTAGTATTTCACTACATGCACTTTTATTTCTATCCATTTTATTTACAACAAATAGCTAGGGTTTTAACATTGATTATAGAGGGCCTCACATTGTGGAACCCTCATAGTTGCTACTATTTCATTTGTTGTTTTAGTGTGTGTAGATCTAGAAGTGTGACACTAGCATTGGATAGATACTTAAGCTGGAGTGGCCCAACATTGGATAACTAGAAGCACACTCACTTTTGTTGGGAGCAAGGATATGCTTGAAGATACCACCAACATTGTTTGATAGGGTTTCAGAGAACCCTAGCCATTGTAAATTTGTATCAAAAGGATTCAAATATCCTCATTGTAAAAATGGAATTTTTAGTATCCCCCCATTAATATAAAATAATTCATTGTGCAATTTTGTGTTCTTTGAGTTCAAATTATTTCATGTTATTTGGTGTTGCGTTTTTGTATCTACAAATGGTGATCACGGTGGGACCCCCTAAGGGTTTATGTTTATGATTTTCCTTACTGATTTATTTGCTATTTTTTGTCTTATTTTGCAAGATTTTTAGACGTGTAAATCAAGATTTTTTCATTGGTTAGGATTTTTGAAGAGTTGCAAGAAGTTGTAAAAGGTGCACAAATACCTGACAGTGCTTGAGGGCCATCCAAAAATATCCAAGTGCATTTTAGAAAAACCCAAAGGTATTTTATAGAGAGTTATATTAGATACATATGTCGTTTGTAAGTCTACTATCTAAACCCTAGCTTTTCTATTTATGTATTTTGGAAGTTTTATATTTTTTAGGTTTTAAGATAAAAATAACTTCATTAATTAAATTTGGAAAATAAAATTTGTATTATCTTGCATCTTAGGCTTTAGATTAATCATTTGAATCCCTCCACATCTTCTATTTGAGGTTTTTTATTTGCTGCTATGTGAAAATATATATATTGCATTTTGATTTCATGTAAATTGAAATTGCATAATTAGTTTGCATTATAGGGTTAGGAATTCCTATTTTTGTAGGTCTAAGTAGGAATATTGTCCATATTCCAAGAGTATCCCCGTACTTGGGTGATTCCATACAGATGAGTAGACAAACCCCCCAGCTGTCTAGAGAAGGTCTTAAGCGGTGTACTCTACATCCTTTAGAAAAATTGGTATTGTGAATAGTGGATTTTGATTTAGACCATCAAAAGTAGTTATATTTCTAACATTGTATGAACACAATAGAAAACCATAAATTTTAAAAAGAACCACACATATACGATTCATATTTAACAGTAGTAGTTTGATTTCATCATTAGCCATTGCTTGAGATCTGGTGATGGCGGGTTTCATCTCCATCCACCAATATCTATCCTTAGAAACCCTAGGTCACCCTCGAGAAAACTTGTTGGATTTCATCACCAATAAGAATCTCATTGCCCCAGTTTATCCATAGTTTTTACCTTTCTTTGATTAATTCAAATTAGCACATTTGAAACACACAAGATTGAAACTTAAGAAAATGAACTCACATTAAAATAATATAATCAATGAATTAGGTAAGACACATGTGTTAAACAAACTTAGAATTGATTTTTAATTTTCATTGTGAAATTCAAATTTGGTGTTTTAGTTTACTGCATAATTTGTATTTTGGTTTATTTGCTTTTTGGTCTTAACAAGAAAATTCAAAAAAGCATTAAACAAAGATAATCAAATGGAACTTTCATCCACCTTTCCCACCACTTATATGGTAAAATACCTGAATATGACACAAACATATTTATCTATAGGTCCCTCATATTCCTTGCCATCCTCAACCTTTCATATGGCTATGTCCCAAGAATAGTCAACCTCACCAACCATTGACCACCACATTACCCACATAGACATGGCACGAGTAGAAGCTCTCATGAAGTCTTCTAACTATGTCTTAGAGTCAGTCACCAACTCACCTAGATAGGATTCTACTTTACAGAAAGAGCCTATTTATTCCTAACCACCATCCAAATTTACCCAGGTGTACACCAACCCTATTTTTGAGGCATTACTTACACATTAATCCCATATTTTCATTCCCCAACCCTCATGTGCTCCTAGCACTTCATACAAATCCACATATACCAACCCCTTGTATGAAGCACATGTAAATACTGCTTCACAAGTTTCAGCCTCACAAGTTGCCATACCTAGTTTAACTTGTCCCCCAACCACATCTTCTATACCATTTGCTTCCATACCCTCAACTTCTAATAGAGAGATTAATGAGGCATGGGAACACTTAAATAAATTTCTTAGATAACATAAAAATTATCAATAAGTGTACGTGAAACCTAAGAATTTTCCAAACTCTATTCAAATTGTCCTCATTAACCAAGGTTCATCATGGACCCACATTATTCTATGGTTTCTATACATGTCCCTCCATTAGGTCATACTACCCCCATCCTATTCCCATTGGCCAACCTAGCCATAACCCTCATACATCAAACTCATTTTAAAATTCTCCATCTTTTCATTATCAATCTCCCCTTCATCAATTTCCATCAAATTCACCTAGCCATAATTACCAATATCATCATCACTTGGTCACACCACAACATTTCTCCACTCCACCTCAAAATCATCAGGTAATTCAAGGCTTCAACATTCTTGAAGAAGGCCCTCAAATTAAGGCCATGCAAAAATAGATAGATCAGTTGATACAGCATATTCCTGATTTGACAAACCATAAGCTAACTTTACATCAACTGATCAACCAACCTATTCATCCTTCGGTACCATCACCGCCATATCTAGCGGATTTCATGGTGCCTAAGTTTGAAAAATTCAAGGGAACTAAGGATCCCAAAGAACACATGAACACATTTGTACGTGCATGTTTTAGAATTCAAAATGATAATGCTCTTATGCTTTGAAAATTTCCTCAAAAATTAGGAGGAGATGCCATAGAATGGTATAATCAATTACCCAACCATAGTATTTATACTTTTGAGCAATTGACTGAACAATTCTTTGAGAGTTTCATCTTAAATTTTAGAAATAAAGACTCATTATCTGATGTCTATGCTTTAAGACAACATGATGATGAGTCTATCTACGATTTTGGAAACTGTTGGAGGGTTGTCATTACCAAGTTGGCATTCACCCTACCAATGGATGAGATAATCAATCTATTCACCAAAAGTTGTTTAAAACCTCTCTCAGATGTTTCAACTACAAATCTATTTTTCATTTGAAGAATATTTAGCTCAAGCTAGTGTCATTAGGGAAATAAAAATCCAAGAAGGCATACTTAAGCCTAAAAACAATAATGGTAAAATAAGGGCCAATATAAAAGTAACTATTTTGGCCAACCAAAATCAACATAGGCTATCCCAGCCACTCAACCCAATCACACTAATCAAGTGGTCATGAGCCAATCATTAATGGCTCAACAAAAATCTGTGCAACAAACATCGCAACAAATTATTTATCATGTGGTACCCTATCACCAATTTCCATCAAGCTTCCACACCCCCATCATCTTCATCATTGACTACATGCACATGTGGTCATAGTCAATCCACATTATCAACATCATTGTCATCCACCTCATTAGCTTCATCCACTCAACAACCTTCTCAATCTAATCCATCTCCTTCATCCAATGTTTCACAAGTCAATTTTATGGATTGTGAGATACCTTCATCTCCATCATTACCCGAGCCATCATCTAGCCATAGTCCTTCCATATACATTGAGTTCCACCTTACTAATCCTAGTATTTGTGAATATGTGGTCCAAAAAGTCACCATCACGCCACTCACCATACCTAGTGCTAAGGATTTTGGTCACCCACATGATCCACCTTTAGCCATAGGAGCAATATATGACATGGGTTCAGGTCCAAATAGTATAAATTGTATCTATGAGGGTATTGATTCATCATCCAATCTAGATCCCCTAGAGGAATCCAAGGAACCAGTATTAGCCAACATTCCAAATATATCAGGATTTCCATCTCGCTATTTTCATATAGTTAATTGGTAAGGTCATGGTCTAGGATCACATGAACAAGGAGTGTTTCAGCCCATTGATGTTCCATATCAAGAGGTGCACGACCATTCAGGTCTAGGCTACCATCCACTTTCCACCATATCCTCTTGAACAAGCCTTCCAAAGGCTTAGTTTAAATTTAGGAGAAGAAGCCCTCCACCTCAACAATTATGACAATGAAATCTATGAATATTTTGAATTAACATTGATAATTTTAGATGAATCTGAAGAAGAATCGGAGCCCATTATTCCCCATACAGAACAAGATGAGTTTTATCTCAACATGTTCCCCATCCATGTGCCCATATTTCACTTGCTTCTTCCACAATAATGAGTTATCCCTATAGATGAATCACCACCTCCATTCCATTAAGCTATTTCATAATCCAATATTGTAACATATATATATAACACAAAAATAGTGGTTTTCACCACTACCAAACAAGGAAAAATAAAATCAAAAAATAAAAAAATAAAAAATCAACAAAAATATTTTCTTTCTTTGCATTGCATGTGTATATATCACTTAGATAAATGTATTTATTTGTGTTGCTTTTTGCTATCCGGGTTAACCAATCTCCTAGAACTGGTTCTTTGGTTCCATTAATTCCATTTAAACTTATCCACTTTTGCCCATACGTCAACATGAATCATGTTGATTTATTCACCCCACTCCATAATCCATATGATCCAACTAGGCTAATTTCGATTAACATAAGTCTCATTGATATGGACCAGATTTCCTCACCACTATCCTTTTCCAAATTTTTCTTATTCAAGGAATTGTTAAGGGCTTTCGCCAACTAAATTACTCCATCTCCTCTGCCTTCACCTTCACCTTTACCTTTGGATCCTGAGGTTTTCCAAGAAGAAATAGATGAGGATAAGTCAAAATAGTTTTATGAAATATTAGATGACATTCATCTGATCCCTACAGCTCATCATCTTGAGGAAGGTTCCAACATGTCCACTGAAGATAATATCAATGTGGACCTTAGTTTAGACAAAAACAATCTCTAATTGTCAAGCTTGGAAAAAGCTTATCACCCGATAAACAAGAGAAATTAATTTCTCTCCTCAAGAGGAAGAAGGACATATTTGGATGGTCCTATAGGGACATGCCTGGTATTGACCCTATTTTGGTTGTCCATAATCTTACTTTATAGCCTGATGCTAAGCCCGTCAAATAAAAACTTAGGGGAATGCATCCTACCGTGCCCTCTTGGTAAAAATAGAGCTTCAAAAACTCTTAGATGTGAAGTTCATTGTTCCTATCGACTATCCTAAGTGGATCTCAAACATGGTACCCATTTGGAAGCCTAACGGGGCAATACACATTTGCATTGAATTTCTAGATATTAACAAAGTGTATCCTAAGGATGAATTCCCTCTTCCAAACATCGATACTCTTATCGAAACCTATGCTGGCCATGACATGCTTTCGCTCATGGACAATTTTTAAGGATACAACCAAATATGAATAAATCCTGATGACCAACACAAAACAACATTCATTACACCTTGGGGAACTTTTTGTTACAATGTGATGCCCTTTGAACTCAAAAATGCAGGTGCCACATATCAACGTGCCATCACATACATCTTACATGACTACATGCATAATATTATCGAATATTATATGGATGATCTCTTGGCTAAATCTAAAACTCGACAAGAAAATATTGGTGTATTAGAAAAAGTTTTTGATCGACTCCTAGAGCATAATGTAAGGTTGAATCCCAAGAAATGTGTCTTTGGTGTTACTTTGGGAAAAATTCTAGGATTCATTATCTCTATAAGAGGCATTGATGTGGACCCTAAAAAGGTCAAGGCTATCATGGAGATGCCTCCTCCAACTAAATTAAAGGAATTACGTAGTTTAAAAGAAAAATTTTAATCAATCCGTCATTTCATTGTGCAACTTTTTTACAAATGTAGGTAATTCAATCACCTACTACAAAAGGGGGTGTCATTCTCTTGGATAGAGGAATGTCAAAAATACTTTGATGAAATTAAGCAATACTTAGCTTCTCCATTTTAGCTCCTCTTCATCTAGGACTCCCATTTTATCTTTATATCTCAGTAACAAACTTTGCATTAGGGACAATGCTTTCACAAAAGAATGAACAAAATCGAGAGCAAGTTGTCTACTACATTAGTCGAACATTGGTAAGCTATGAAACTAAATACACTTATATAGAAAAAATGTGCCTAGAAGTGGTTTTTGTCACTAATAAACTTCAATATTATATGCTTATCCACACAACATACGTTATAGCTAGACAAAATACTTTGTGTTACATGATGTCCTGCACTTACAATAACACCTGCACTGCTAAATGGATAATACTTCTTATTGAATTTAACCTTGAATTCATTTTCCAAAAATCCATTAAAGGTCAGGTAATAATCGATTAACTTGTGGAAGCTCCACTACCTAGTGATCATCCTTTGATTATTGAGCTCCTAGATGATTCGGTATTTATCATCACTAAACAATAAGAAGATGTCATTATGGAGGAATATGTTGATATCACACTATTTTTTGATCGCTCTAAGTGAATGAAAGGTCAAGATGTTGGAGTCATGTTTCATAAATTACATGGGGAACCTATCCCCTTATCATTCAAAGTCGACTTCCAATGCACAAACAATACTACAGAGTATGAAACCTTACTCTTATGTCTTCAATCAGCTATAACTATGAGCATTAAGCATATCAAGATATTTGGTGGTTCTCAACTTGTTGTTAAGCAAATCAATGGATAATACTAATGCAAAGAACCTACCATTAAGATTTACCATGAAGTAGCAATGGAATTTCTCTCTAAGTTTGATTGGTATGAAATCAATAGTTTGCCATGTTCAACTAATATATTTGCAGATGCGATGGCCTCCCTTGGATCATTGATTCCAAAATATTCCTTTGGAGAGGTACAACCCCTTATCATTTCAATGGTCTCTAAATCTACAATTGATTGTATTGAATCTAAAGATGAAAAGAACATTTTTTTTATCTAGTCGGATCCATGTGAGCCTTGGTCAAGCCAAATAGTAGCCTTTCTCAAGTTTGGAACACTCCCATATGACATGTCTCGAACGAAAAAATGCTCTTTTAGGTAAAAGGTAGCTTGTTTCATTCTCTTTGGGGATATGTTGTATAAATGTGGTTATGATGGAGTACTCCTTCGTTATCTCGAGGCTAGTGAGGATCAAAGATCCATAGCCGAATCTCATTATGATACTTGTGGTCATTATTTTAGTGGAATGGCCATTGTAAAGCGTATTTTATGCATGGATTATTATTGACCCACAATGGAACAAGATTGTTGCACTTATGTCAAACATTGCAAAAAGTACCAAAAGCATGCTAATTTAACTCATATACCATCACAAGATTTACATCCTATTTAAACACTTTGTCCCTTTTCACAATGGGGTCTAGATCTAATTGGTAAAATTTTACCTCCTTTGGGATAACATACATTCATCATCACAACCACTGAATACTTCACAAAGTGGGTTGATGCAATTCCTCCAACCAGTATGACAAGACCTAGAATTGTGGAGTTTATACTTCACCACATTATTTTGGTATTCCCTCAAAAATCATTTTAGACAATGGCAAGTATTTCAAGAATAAGGATGTTCAAGCACTTGCGATAAATATAACATTCAACATAGTTTCTTGACTCCTTATTACCCACAAGAAAATGGACAAGATGAATCTTCCAACAAAATCTTAGTTGCTATTCTCAAGAAACTTGTTAAAGAAAATTATAGAGATTGGCATACACAAATTCCCTTGGAATTATGGGTTTATAAAACAAGCATATACATGCATATAGGGGAAACACCATTTTCATTGGTCTATGGAGCCGAAGCAATCATGCCTCTTGAACTCGAAATACCCTCCTTATGAATTTATTTGTAGGAATTCATAGACGATGACACTGCTAGACAAGCACATCTTGATCAACTCACACTTCTTTATGAGAGGTGAGTCAATGCTTTAGAGAATTTATGAGTTTATCGAGATCGCCTAAAGCATACTTACAATGCCAAAGTTAATCTATGTGAATTCCAAGTAGGATATCTTATCCTTAAAGAGAACCAACAAAACACCAACGCATTACTGCATCTTCGTGATAAATTCATGGCTAATTGGTTAGGTTCATACATTATTATGCAACGAGTGGGTAATGGTACTTATAAGATTTCTAGTATAGAGGGAGAGGAAGAAACCAAAAAGGGAGAGGAAGAACCCAAACCACTTAATGTTATACACTTGAGAGCATTCTATGCATGATTTGATTTCTATATATGTATATATATACATAGATAATACACAAAAAAATTTGCATGCATTTCATTCATGGTATTGCATTTACTTTGCATTCACACTTCACAAAACATTGCATTTGCCCACATCTCATATTGCATTTCACATTTCACAAAATTGCATGTTATACATTGCATTTACATCCACATTTAAATTAATCATATTAGGGATAATTTATTAAGTTCAAGATTTTGAATTGGTCCAATAAAGTCATGTTGCCTTAATTAAGGGCACCTTCAAACCATCATCTATTTTATTGCACGATATTACAAAGTCCAATCGTTATTTTCCAAATTACATTTCCATAATACCTAGGTGTTTTTGGTCACTCAACCACTCCTGGTGTTTTAATAAAATTCCAAATACATGTGTTCTTTTTAGGACCATTGCACATCTTCAATAAGAAAATCTTGAGTTTTGGGAATAGACTTCAAAACACTCTTGAATCAAACATAATTTCATATCTTAAAACATCTTGTGTCAAAGAAGGATAACATCATACTTAGTATGAACCTCAAAGTGAAAAGGGTCATCCTTGATTATCCCATCATGCAACATAGTCCACAAGAATAGTGGTTTTTACCACTATCATAGATGCTTCAAATATAAAAGATAGAGTAGTAAGGATAGGGTACAATTATCCTCATACTTAGGTTGAGAATCTGATTTCCCAAAGCTCTAAATATTTTACATCACACACCACTGATCATTTGGTTGTAAGGATCATACTATATTTCTAGTCAAATGTTTAAGTAGTCATCCCCAAAACTTAAGAGATCAAAAATACAATTTGTAAACTATGGAGTTAGCCTCCACCAGATCTATAGATGCTTGAATGGTAGAGGAGTACGCTCATGCATGATGACACGTCTCTTTCAAAGAGATATCTAACCACACATAAGGACAAGCTAGCTTCTCGATCTTATCCATAATAGGTTTACTCAATTTACTCAAGATGAGTTAATAAAATCACTCTCACGCACATTGGTTCTTGATTGCCTCGAGTCAGTACCATGCTCATGATTTGGTAAATGAATTTACTGCATACACATTTGGTCCTAGAGAAATTAGGTATTTTTAGTGAGTTTGTTTGATATCACTAGTATGTCTGAATCTCTACAAAACAATCAATTTTCCATATCAACATCCATATCTTCTTCCATATCAACATCCATATCTTCTTCCATATCAGCATCCATATATTCTTCCATGTCAACACCCATGTCACTTCATGAGCCATTCATCACATATACCACCAAGTCTGGTACCCTTGATTAAACAACAATGCTAAACATGGCCAAGCAAATTCTAAACTATAAATTATCATTAGAACATTTGCATTTCATACCTTGCATTAATCATCCATGACATATCATATGCATTCATCATCCAAATAAATATGCATTTCACACAAAGCATTCACAAAAAAATATAAGATAAAAAAATAAAAGCCATGTATATATATGTATAAATATCGTATGTAGAATGAGTGCCAAAAGGCTACATAAAATGGAGCACCAAGGCTCATGTACAAAAAGTGTGTATAAGCACTAAGCTATGTCCTCCAAGAGGACCCTTGTGTCATATTAGGATCCTTAGACCTAAAGCTATGCCTATAATCGGTATGCCTAGCACCCTCGGAGACAAATGAGGTTGGAGGATCAAGAAGTGGAATATGATGCTCCATCAACTTATCCTCCAATACCTCGATATATCTATGTCAAGAATGAAGATGCCTTATATCGATATTATTCTGATGTTCCCTCTCTTGTAGCTCTGCCTGGAGCCTCATGATCCTCACATCGTACTCTACCACATGCTACTCCAACTATGACCAATCCTCCTCGCTCTAATCTAGATTCCCATCTAAAACCTCCTCCACATCATCTCAATCTCTACTGTCTCCCCCACTCTTAGGATCCTACCTAGATATACCCTTAGTCCTCCTCCTTTGACTATCTAATCAAAGATATCACTGTCACTTGGAGGTCTCATGGGTCCCCTCATCCCTAGTCTCATCTCCATCTCCATAAGCCACTACTCGAGGCGGTGCCCAAGGTGGCTATACAATGAACCAAGCATCATACTCCATGGTAGTCCCTTGTTAGGAACCTATTATTAAAATAAAGCTCACACACACAAAATATTGAAAGATAACTGAAATACATGCAATAAAAAAATAATACTATGCAAAAAGTAATTGTAAAATTGAACAATCTCACAAAATAACTTAGAATCGCAAGCCTCTTCGAGGGGGAAATATTTTTCAATATTTCATTAACTTGCAAAGGATAAATTCGTACATGGCTTCATAGATTTTTAAAGAAAGACTTCATGCAAACCCTAACCCTAGGCTCAAGAGTTGGCTTACATGCAAAATGGCACTCGAGCTAGAATTTTCTATCAAATATCGGTTACAATATTTACATCAAAGGGCCCCACTCGCCTAGGAGCATAACATGCCACGTATATTACAAAATAACATTATATATGGGATCCCCCATGTTGGAAGTGGGTCATTACATAATAATGAGAATTACAAAATAACATTAGGATGGGATCCTAACATGTCCTTCCCCTTCAAAAAGCTTTGTCCTCAAAATTGAAGGTGAGGAAAATGGTGCTGGATATGATGGAGATATTACCATGTAGCAT